>CM056576.1:1162500-1442500 GCA_029721435.1 Gymnothorax reevesii
CACAAGCACAGTCAGCAGTGATCTGTACTGACCATGAGGTTAGGAAGGGTGGAGCAGGGCTCATGTACACAAAAAATAAAAGCTTGGCTTGACAAGGTCTTTCTTATTCCACTCTGGCGCCATCTAGTGTTGTACCCCAGCAGAGCATCTTATTCAAACCTGCAAATGTACCATAGCCCGCCTTCAGTGCGGCTGTCTGTCTGCTATGCCTTGTAAGGCACATGACCACTTCCTGTCAGGCAAAGGACTTACTTTTTTTGTGGCCAATGAGTTTATATCATAGACTGTATAAAACGATGGACGAAGCAACGGTGACGTCACCCATTGGTTTCAGGATACCGTTTAGGAAGCCTCGATTTTGGCAATTTCAACAGCCCCATTTTGTCATTTTGAAACCGGATGATTTTTCAAGCCTCCATAGCTCTTCCCCATCTGCTACCTACATTACAGAATCCATGAATATTAATGAAAAACCAGCCAAGAGCACCAGTCATGTGAGATTAAGAATGCTCTTTCAATTTCACCCATCTCAGCAACATCATGCTGGTTGAAAAGATAAACCCTCAGCCTTCATTAAGATCCAGTTTTTAAGAGAGTCGGGCAGATTTCTATTAGAGGGTGATTCATGACCCCTTCAGATTTGTCCGAAAATTTTTTTTATTGATAGATATTTATTAGAGACGGACCAAAAAAAATCCTGAATAGGGCCTGTTTTTTTAGGGGGTCCTGGGATATCGAACTCTCCAAAAATGTGAAAATCTTGGTGGCTGACTTAGGGCGCAGCCCATAGGTGGCGCTGACAAATCACTACTTTTTGTAATTATGCACACTTTCCCAGGGGGTGTGTGGCTTGTGCTGTAAGGCAGCCAAGGTAATTTATGCATGTCATGATAGATCAGCACCTCTTATTTGGATTTGGATGAAAATTACGGCGGCTGACTTAGGGTGCACAAGTATAGGAGGCCGGCCATTTCACAGTATTTATTTTGATTGCGGACAGGACATTCAAAGACTTTTTTCATTAATAAAAGTTATTCCTGGGAATAATTGATAAGTTTTAACTGGTGAGAGGCAAGTACTGCCCAAATACCTTATGTGATAAAAACATCAAATTTCATTTTCCTTTTCAAAGTGAGGCTGGAAGTTGTGTTGCAGACAGGACAAAAAGTGAAGTGGGTTTATTTTCCCTCGAAGGGAAGTGAAAAGCTTTGCCCATCCACCGGAGTTTTATAATCCAAAGCCAGGCAATTTTGTTCCTCTACATCTTAGGTAGGTTCCAGAAGAAATTATGAATTTGTCATTCAAAGTGAGCCGAGGGGTTGGGGGGGGGGGGGGGGGGGGGGAGAGAACTTATGCCAAAGGGATGAGCGCTGCGGACAGGACGTGTCGGACGGGACACTTTTCACTTGGATTAAAAATGAGCAAAAACACACATTCACTAATTATAAAATGTATTACATTGCATTATTTACATATTTAGAACATAAGGTTGCAATATATAAAACAGTTGACATGTTCTAGTAGGATATATAAGCAGGACAGACAAAGTTCAAAATATGATTCCTGTCATAGTCATTTTAAACACAAAGTGTCTGGTGTTATGACTTGGAAAAATCACAACAAAGAAAACTGGCCAGTACAACTAAAACAAATTTATTCTTTACAAAAAAGTTGTACAAAAATGATCCACTATTTAAATTCTCTAATAACACTGCCACTATTTAACTGTTGCCAAAACAAAACTCTGGTCTGCTCTCTTTGTTGTCAGTCTCTGCTGTGCTTAAAATCACAGCCTTTTTATAGTCTAGCAACCTTCCAGAAAGATCCACAGGATTCTAGGGAAATCCCGCCCCCTCCAAGCAGGAAAGTGCCAGAAGCTTCGAGAAATTACTAGACTTTTCTTAATGATTTTACAAGTACGCCACCAGATGGTGCCAATGAACAAAATAAATATAGCTGACCAGCAGGGCAGCAAAACAGCATGTAACAAACTTCATTTACAAATGGAATATAATGCTGTACAAAATTATCATACATAACACCTCCCCTCTTTAAGAAAAGAAAGGTTTGCTAAAAGCTTTCTTTTTGTTAAAATTAACACAGTTTTATAATCAGAACAATATTGAACTTTACACAAACGTATTATTGATCATGATAACAATCATATACATAACAAACAGTGTAAGTCTCACAATCAAATAGAAAAGTAAAATTACATTTTTCACAATCAAAAAAGGGAAATAAAATTACATGCGTGAAAGTGTATCTGGGATTACATTATCTTTTCCCCTGATGTGAGAAATGTCCAAATCATACTCTTGCAAAAGTAAACTCCATCTCAGTTATCTTTGATTCTTGTTTTTGATCTTGTGCAAGAATGTGAGGGGATTGTGATCACTGAAGACCTTGATGGAAGTAGCTGAACAAGTCAAATAGACTTCAAAATGTTGTAAAGCCAAAACAAGTGGCAAACATTCTTTTTCAATTGTTGAGTAGTTTTTCTGATGTTTATCAAACTTTTTGGAAAAGTAACAAACAGGATGATCTACTCCATCAGCGTCTTCTTGCAGTAAAACTGCACCTGCACCAATGTCACTGGCATCAACTGCCAACTTGAACTCCTTTTTGAAATTGGGAGATAAGAGAACTGGTGCATTTTTGAGAATCGCTTTCAGCTGGTCAAATGAATTTTGACATTTTTCATCCCAAACAAATTTTGCATTTTTCTTCAGTAAATTTGTCAAAGGTTCAGAGATGATAGAGAAATTTTTACAGAATTTTCTGTAGTAGCCAGCCATCCCTAGAAATCTCATGAGCTGTCTTTTAGTTGTTGGCTCAGGAAATTCAGTGATAACTTTGACTTTTGCATCAACTGGTTTGACTTGACCCTGTCCTACAACATGACCTAAGTAAACAACTGAAGCTTTACAAAAGTCACTTTTAACAAGGTTGATAGTCAGCTTAGCATCACTCACTCTCTGAAAGAAGTTTCTGATGTAGGTGAGGTGCTCTTGGAAGCTGTCACTGGTGATGATAATATCATCGATATAGGCCTCACATCCTGGCAGTCCAGCAATCACTCTGTTTACCAAACGTTGGAAGGTGGCTGGAGAATTTTTCATTCCAAATGGCATGACCTTATATTGGTATAATCCATCTGGCGTGACAAAGGCAGAGATCTCCTTTGCTCTATCAGTTAGAGGGATCTGCCAGAAGCCCTTGAGGAGATCAAATTTTGTGACATACTTTGACTGTCCAACTTTGTCAATGCAGTCATCAATCCTGGGAATAGGATATGAGTCCGTTTTTGATAGAGAATTCGCTTTTCTGTAGTCTGTCACCATTCTATATGTTCCATTGGGTTTGGGAACTAGGATGCATGGAGAACTCCAGTCACTGTAACTTGGTTCAACAAAGTCATTTTCAAGCAGATATTTGACTTCTTGTTTAAGATATTTCTGCTTCTCTGGATTCATTCTGTAGGGATGCTGTTTCACAGGCTTGGCATCATCTTGTAGGATGACATCATGGTAAACCAAATCAGTCCTTGATGGAACGTCAGGGAAAATGTGACTATATTCAAATATGAGCTGCTTTAGCTGCTGTTGTTGAAAAGGGTCCAGGTGGGACAACTTGCTGTCAATATTTGGAAGAATGTCTGAATTTTCAAGTTTGACTGGACCAGGTTCATTTTCTAAGGGGCAGTCACAATCTTCGGAATTTTCCAGTTCAACTGTATTTACCACATTGACTGGCTTTTGCTGAGTGTCTCTATCAATGTATTCTTTGAGCATATTGATGTGACACATTTGTTTTTGTTTCCTCCTTCCAGGAGTTGAAATTACGTAATTTAGATCACTGACCTTTTTGAGGACAGTGAAAGGGCCGAAATATCGGGCTCTTAGAGGGTTTCCAGGAACTGGCAAAAGTGCAAGAACTTTATCACCAGTTTTAAAACTTCTATCTTTTGAATGAAGGTCATATCTGGCTTTCATTTTGCCCTGAGCTTCTTTGAGATTAGACTTAGCAAAGTCACAGGCCTTAGAGAGACGATTGCGGAAGTCAGAGACATACTGAAGCAAGTTCATTGGGACATCATCTTCAGCGAGCAACTTTTCCTTCAGTAGCTTCAGAGGTCCACGGACTGTATGCCCAAAAACGAGCTCAAAAGGACTGAACCCAAGAGACTCCTGAACAGCTTCACGGGCAGCAAACAGAAGAAGATGGACACCTTCATCCCAATCTTTCTCTGTGTCAAGGCAGTAGGTCCTTATCATGTTCTTCAGGGTTTGATGGAACCTCTCCAAAGCACCTTGACTCTCAGGATGGTAAGCTGATGACCTGTATTGTTTTATACCAAGCTCATGCATAACTTGTTGAAATATGCCTGACATGAAATTTGATCCTTGATCAGACTGAATAGACTTAGGAAGACCGACAAAGCAGAAAAACTTGGTTAGAGCCTTGATGATAGTCTTCGCCTTGATATTACGAAGTGGAATTGCCTCAGGAAACCGAGTGGAAGCACACATGATAGTCAGTAAGTACTCACAACCAGACCTAGTCTTCGGCAATGGTCCAACACAGTCAATGATGATCCGACTGAAAGGTTCTTCAAAAGCAGGAATGGGCTTAAGTCGAGCCTTTGGAATATTCTGGTTCGGCTTCCCAACCATTTGACAAGTATGACAGGATTTGCAGTACTCCTGCACATCAGACCTCATAGAAGGCCAGAAGAAATGGTTTCTGACACGTTGAAGGGTCTTCTTGATACCCAAATGACCTGACATAGGATTGTCATGGGCCAGACTAAGAGTTTCTTGACGGTACGGCTTTGGAAGAACAATTTGATGGGTGATCATCCACTCTTCATCTGCAGGAACATCGGGTGGACGCCACTTTCTCATAAGCACACCATTTTTGTAGTAAAAACAGACAGGAACTTGAGTAGCCTCTTGTTCACTTGCAGCCTGTGGTAGGAGATGCGCTAGATCACGAGCTTGTTGTTGCTCATGAATAAGTTGTTTACGAGACAAAATGTCATTAGAATGACCTGACAAGGACAAGTCTGAAGATTTCCCAGACATCTCAGGACTGGAAGGTTCCTGATGAAAAGACTGCCCAATGAAGGTGTCAGCCAGGTTAAAGTCCAGGTCAGCATCATCTTGAATAGCCTTTTTGGCCATAGAACGAGTAACTGCACATGAAGGATAGAGGTCTGGAATTTCCTCCTCTATAGAGTCAGATTCTTGATGAATCAAAGGAGTGTCAGTTACAATAGGGTAGGGCACAACCTTATCCCCAGCAAGATCATTACCAAGAAGCAAATGAATGCCTTTGAAAGGAAGAGAAGACCTAACACCAACAGTAACAGGCCCAGAGACTAAGTCTGATTTGAGATGAACATTATGGAGAGGTACACTTGTAAAACCACATTCTACTCCTTGAATAAGGACATTAGCCTGAGTAGACGATTTGTCCGAGAAAGGCAGAATATCTGCAAGAATAAGAGATTGGGAAGACCCAGTATCCCTTAGAATTCGAACAGGAGCAGATGAGGAAAAATCATGTGAAAGTGAGACAGAACCATCAGTGATGAATGGCTCAAAACCCTCCATAACCGGATCAGACACAGAAGGTAGAAGATCAGGTGAACTGACCATTGATACAAGAGATTCTCTCTTTGTCAAAGCAGTTGGCTTGGTTTCTTCTCGTTGTTGTTTTTTCTTGAGAGCATAACACTCAGAAATAAGGTGACCTTGCTTTTTGCAGTAATGGCAAGACACAGAGGGTAAAAAATCAGAGGATTGCTTCTCACTGGAAGGTTTCCTTTCAGAAGTGGCCTTAGAATCATTAGAAGTGTTATTAGAAGTAGTCTTGGACTGAAACTTGCTTTGAAATTTAGAAAAAGTGGATTTCTGGACAAAAGAAGACTTGTGAGTCAATGCATAACTATCAGCTAGCGTAGAAACATCTTGCAAAGTAATGGCTTGTTTTTCCTCAAGGAAAGTCTTAATATCAGGCTGGACACACCTTTTGAATTCCTCAACCAGAATAAGTTGCCTCATTCTATCAAAATCTTTTTCAACATTCATGGAATTACACCACTGATCAAACAACTGTTCCTTTAACCTGCCAAATTCAACATGAGTTTGACTGGCTTCCTTGCAAGAATTCCTAAATTTTTGCCTGTAAGCCTCAGGGACTAATTCATAACCCTTCAGAATGGCAGATTTGACAAAATCATAATCAGCACACTGTTGGACAGATAACTGGTTATAGATTTTTCTAGCTTTACCAGTAAGAACACTTTGTAACATCATTGTCCAATGCTCTTTTGGCCATTTCAAATTTTCAGCAATTTTTTCAAAATGGGTAAAGTATTGGTCAACATCATTTTCTAAGAAAGGAGGAACAAGTCTAATATGTTTAACCACATCAAAATGATCAGAAAGTCCAGAAGATTTTGGAACAGTACCTGCTTCTATTTTCTTCATTTCCAATTCGAACTGCATCCTTTTTTCTTCTATTTCGAGTTGTTTCTCCAACCTTCTTTCTTCCATTTCTTTCTCCATCCTTCTTTCCTCCATTTCTCTTTCCTTCTCCCTCTCCAGCCTTCTCTCCTCCAGTTCTCTTTCCTTCTCCAACCTTCTCTCTTCCAGCTCTTTCAGGCGTAGCTGAAATTCAAGTCTTTGCAGCTCCGTTGCAGGCACTTCCACAGCTTTAATTAATTCTGCTGCTTCTTCCCCAAAGATATCTTCATCGATGAAATGTTGCACCAAAATGTTGAATATTTCTTGTTTCTTCATTGATGACTTCACATCAGATAATCCAAGGGTTGAGGCTATTTGTAGCATGTCCTTCTTCTTTGCCAACAAAATTAATTCCTGGGTTGGAGTTTTCAAAAAACTTTCCATATCAAAAGTCATGATTGCTGGTTTTTAAACTAGTCAAAAGATTTAAAATAATAATCTTCGGTGAATCCAATCTCGGTGGAACCTCCAATTTGTTATGACTTGGAAAAATCACAACAAAGAAAACTGGCCAGTACAACTAAAACAAATTTATTCTTTACAAAAAAGTTGTACAAAAATGATCCACTATTTAAATTCTCTAATAACACTGCCACTATTTAACTGTTGCCAAAACAAAACTCTGGTCTGCTCTCTTCTGCTGTCTGCTCTCTTTGTTGTCAGTCTCTGCTGTGCTTAAAATCACAGCCTTTTTATAGTCTAGCAACCTTCCAGAAAGATCCACAGGATTCTAGGGAAATCCCGCCCCCTCCAAGCAGGAAAGTGCCAGAAGCTTCGAGAAATTACTAGACTTTTCTTAATGATTTTACAAGTACGCCACCAGATGGTGCCAATGAACAAAATAAATATAGCTGACCAGCAGGGCAGCAAAACAGCATGTAACAAACTTCATTTACAAATGGAATATAATGCTGTACAAAATTATCATACATAACACTGGAAATTAATCAAAGAACAGTCCACTCAAATGAGCAAATATGCCTGGTTAATTAAGACTCCAATATTCAAAAAACAATTAATTCAATTGAGCAAAGCTGCCAAGTTATACTTGTAAGATAACAATTAATTCTTGGGAGTCATGGGGCAGAGTTAAGAATCTGATGTCCAAAGAGCCATTAACTGCAATTGAATTTTAGTAAATGATTTGGAAGAAAAGGGCTCACTAACATGTCAAACATTAATTACTCTAATGAGCAGGAGGGCCTGATGAGATGAGGCAGGGAATCCAGATTCAACACCCAGCTGCCCTGCCAGTGTCATGAAACACCCATTCAAATTCCAGAGTTCATTGAATTAAAATATTCCTGAAACATGTCAAGCAATAATAAAAATCGTGAAATCTGTGTTATTGAATTGAAAGACAAGCCATCCTTGCACCAAACTCTTTCCCTTTTTTTTCTGTCATCATTTATAGGACATTTATTCTATCCAATCAGAAAGACCTACATTTGCATTTGTTTCCTCTCAAAGTGCCTCAATATTAGTTAAATGGCCTCTTCCATGTCAACTAGGTACGAAAAATGAACTTTTGGACATTGGTGGCTCTTAACTTCCTTGTCCTTGTAACTATTTGTTTAGACATATGAACATTTCCCAAAAGTCAAATATTAGGACCATCAGCAAATTCCCTTGGATTTTATGGCCTTTACAGGTGTGACAATTTCCGACCCTGGAGTGGGGCAGACAATTTCTTTCATTCAGTATGTCTGCTGCTATTTATGCCACATGGCTAATATTTCTAGCACATAACAAGCTATACCCGAGTGGGCTATTAACCCATTACTTTCCAAATACATTTTTTAATGGTGTCTGTTTTGTTTGATAGTGAGCGGAGTGCTTGACTGATCTATTGTTAAAGGACATTTGATTCCTGCTCTGATATTTTTATAATGGAGCCTAAAGACGGTCACAACTCAAAAGTGACCCCCCTTTGGGGGTCAAAAGTCAAGTGGGGATTATTCCAAATTTGAATTTGATAACCCATACTGAAGGCTTATGGCCGTGTCTTGCCTGGGGAAAAGAGTAGAAATGTGTTTGAACCCTCCTGATCACAGATCTGAGACTGATTGCAAAGCCTCAGTGGCTGAACTGTCCAACCCCTGCAGATGTAAAGGCCTCCCCCATCACTGTACAGTTCATGCCCAAGACCATTCAGTTGAGAGCAGCTCTCTCGGGATAAAACAAATAAGATTTTCTTTTAGTTCTGATAGATTGCTGGAATACAAATGCTATGCATTTGTGTACATTGCCTGTGTACAGTATGTAAGTGGGTCGGAGCCCCAGTCTTCTTGATGAAAATACACATAAAAGGAGGGTTCAAACACATTTCTACTCTTTTCCCCAGGCAAGACACGGCCATAAGCCTTCAGTATGGGTTATCAAATTCAAATTTGGAATAATCCCCACTTGACTTTTGACCCCCAAAGGGGGGTCACTTTTGAGTTGTGACCGTCCTTAGGCTCCATTATAAAAATATCAGTATCACTATCAAACAAACCATTAAAAAATTCTGACCCGCTGCTGATTTATGAGGTTGGCTCATTGCCAAAATATGTGAGAAAAAAACGAAATACCCAAGTGATTTTATGTGCTAGAATTTTCAGCCATGTGGCTGTTGTGGTTTCTTGTCTAGATGTTTACATATTTTTGAGGACGCCTTGTTCTTGAATAATTGGAGTGAGACAGAATCCTCAGAAGCCATCTTTATCCCCACGGTGAGCAGTCCCTGGCCAGGCAGTGCTCATTCAGCATTCTGTACAGAGGAATATTTATGGGAAAAACTCGACCAACTTTGCTCCAATCAAAACACATGGGTTGTAACCATCTTATCTTTAGCTTTTTTACTCCCCAACTTTGTTTTGTTAAACCATGGAAGAAAATTTTCAGGACAGGATTAAAAAAATAAAAGGAATATATACTAAAATGGACTGTAAATTATAGTTTGAGTGGAAAAACACTTTCAGATAAATAGGATACAAGCAGATACATAAATGATTCAATTGATTTATGTTTTCAGTAACAACTTATTATTTTACTGAGCAAATATTGATCAAAGCTACAGAAATCAAATACATCCTCTGATTATGTTTTCAAATTAACTAAACAGAAGCTGTTCATGCATGTGAATTGATTTGCTTGTATGTGTGTGTCTCTGTGTCTGTGTGTGAACTCCTTGTATGTGTGTGTGTGTGTGGTGTGTGTGGGTGTTACTGCTGCCTACATAATATGGTTATTGATTATGATTATTGATTATGGTTATTCAACATGGCATTGGTTCTACTGGTGAATATGATGAGAAATATTGAAATATAATCCACAACATGGCATGTATAGCCACTGAGATATTAAATGAAAGAAATGGTCTGTCCCAATCCAGGGTCAAAAATGGCCTGACCAGGGGTTGAATTCTGGAAGGCCATAAAATCCTCGGTAATTTTCTGATGGTACTAAAATTTTGCCAGGGGGCATTTTTTAGTTCCACATATAAGGATTAAAATTGGAACTGAATCGAGGCAACTCAATGTCCGACCCGTACCCAGTTAACATGGAACAGGCCAAATAAGAAACAGGCTCCAAGGATTTAAAAGGCTTAGATGCATTAAAAGCCTTTATTCTAAGTAGAAGGGGATATATCCATACCAACTAAAAGCCAAATCCATTATCACTACATTAACTTGTCCTGTCTGCAATGTTTTTGTCCTGTCTGACACGCAAAACGTTGCGGACAGGACAAAAAAAAGAGCTGTGGTTTCTGATGAGCTGTATTGATATTTTTTAAAACCTTTTTGTTTTATTGTTTTGTACTACCTAAGGCTAGGCTTATTATTGTAGGAAAAAAAATTACTTTTTTGTTCCAACCCTGTGTTGGACAGGATACTTGACAAATCCTGCAAGTTTCATGAAAATCGGAGAAAGTTCTCAGTTTACCATATTCGGCTTTTTTGTGAAGTGGCCCAAGAAAAACGGTGCAAAAAGGGTTAATACTGAAACCAGCCAGGAAACTTTCTTTCCCACCGACACGAGAGATGCTGAGTGTCAACATGAGCCATATTTCATCAGTTTTGACTCTTGACGCATGGAGAAATCGCTGTGTGCAAATGTGGTAATTTCACCTTTCGGCGAAAAAAGCGCCCCTATACTTGTGTGCCTTAATTACGGCGGCTGACTTTTCATCCAAATCAAAGTAAGAGATCCTAATCTATAACGACATGCATAAAATACCTTGGCTGATTCAGGGCGCAAGCCACACAAAGTGCGCATAATTACACAAAGTAGTGATTTGCAGCGCCACCTATGGACTGCGTCCATCCCCGATAGACTTGCACAAATGAAAATCAATTTGGCTCACTCAGGGCGCATAGAAATACAAGAATTCAAAACCCTAATTTTGGCGATTTCGCCTTTTTTGGCTGATTTTGACCCCAATATTCCAGGACCGGATAAGGAAAGCAGTCCCTATTAAGGACAAAAAATGTGATTTTTGTTCGTTTCTAACTTATATCTATCAATAAAAAAAATTTCGGACAAATCTGAAGGGGTCATGAATCACGGCCTGCCTGACTCTTACAAAAACTGGCTCTTAAACAGGGGGAGGCAGGGGTGAGAGTCCCTAAACCAGTTAAACCAGTGGCCATCTCTCCAGACAGCACAGCAGAGGAACTGGTCTGGAACCAGGAAGGCTGCATGCCTAAATCTGATCAACACCTCTGGTTTTATGCTCTACAGCTAAACACTGAATCTGTACTCACATCTGCCAATATCCTCCCACCAGTGTTGGGCAGTAACACGTTACTTATAACACGTTAATGTAACGTTACTTTTGACAGTAACTAACAATCTAACGGATTACTTTCTAAATAAATAAACTCAGTTACCTTTAACATGGTGCATTTGTTCGTTACTCGGTAAATTAATTTATGGAGTATGTAATGTCGATTACATCCAATGGGAGGCAATGTTGTAAAGAGACAACCTTGTCTGAAAGCTCCGTGAAAACAGAAGTTGATCGGTGACGGAGGTGACCCCAAGTTTTGGCTTCAGGTGACGGTGAAAATTGAGGCAAGAAAAAAATGCATATTTCATGTTCCTGACACCCTAACGATTATATTTTTGTTGAATGGCAGACACGTTTCAATAAAAATAATCACTGTGGTACTCTGGAAAAAGTGCTCGACCACTTGGTCGAGTTGACCCGTCATGGTAAACTGAAGTTGATGTTGACTCGATATATAAACACACAGTCAAGATAAAAAATGTAATTCACCAATTTCCTTGCTAGACTGCATTGTTCATGTTACCTTCAGATCGGCAGACCTATAAAGCCATTTACTGTTTACATAATAATCTAACGATGATTATAATGAGATCTTTACATAATGACATAAATAATAAGCTAGTGCTCATTCATTCAGTCATAACCATCGTAGCTGAGCCATATTGAAAAACACTGTGCATCAGAGGCGTAACCAGAACTTCAAAATGCCTTTACGACAGTAAGTCCTGACTAATTATCTGTCATTTTTCTTAATTAACGATACATTCACGCTGAAAGCGCACCACATTATCAAGCGTTGGTTATTCTCCTCTCTGAGCAAGACGACAACTATTCATAATGCACAATTGGAGCGTTTCAATTAGGTTATGCTTATTCAAAATTGTGTGAAGTTATTTCAAATCTTTTTGTTTGGTTTATTTTAAACAATCTAAAAAAAATGCAGGTTAGACCACTTGATATGCCAAAAAGATAGCACAGAAGTTTGTGAGCAGTTTACCATTCGAAAAGCAAATATACTACTCAAAATTTGATAGGGATCATAGTAATTTTTTTGTGAAATGACATGCAAATTTGGTAACTGCCACTGATGAGCAATATATTGGATAAATGACATGCAGTCAGACACAAAACACATTTGCACGTACATTTCATGACATTAAATGAGTGTGCAGCCTGACATTTTGGCTTTGACGAACACTTCACCATTTCAACTCAGACGTGTGTGTTGCTTGTTGGTGAAAATTTGGAAGTTCCCACATTTTTTGCATTACATTGAGCAATAACAATGTCTCCTCAACGTCTTAGACGTCGATTGACTTCAGAGCAATTGGGAAAATGCATCGGAATGCTTGACTCTGGCTTCTCACAAAGTCACACTGCTAATGCACTTAACATCAGCCAAAGCGTTGAGAACAGAGCGTGGAACCAGCATCAAACGTTTGGTACAGCAGCACACCGTCATGGGGGTGGTCGTCAGAGATCGACTACGCAACGACAAGACCACTTTCTCACACTTCAGGCACGACGTCATCCTTTCTGGACAGCCACCACCCTACGAAATGACCTTCATAACGCCTCGGGGGTCACGGTATCCACTCAGACGATACGGAATCGTCTTCATACTGCCAGCCTCCACTCAAGAAGGCCATGTGTTAGAATCCCACTGACCGTGCGTCATAGCCGTGACTGTTTGGATTGGGCTCACGATCATGCCACATGGACACACAACGATTGGGCTCGAGTGCGGCACAGACAACGTGAGCGATTTAATGATGCCTACGAACACAACCGTTATGGTGGCGGGTCAATAATGGTCTGGGGAGGAATAAGCAGGACCGGCAGAACAGACCTGCATGTCATGGGGAGAGGGACGATGGCAGGTGAATGGTACAGGGATGAGATCCTCAATGTGTACGCAAGACCATACGCTGGTGCTGTTGGCCCTGATTTCATCTTGATGGATGATAACGCCCGTCCCCATCGTGCTAGGGTGGTGAATCAATTCCTAGAGCAGGAGACAACTGTCCGCATGGACTGGCCCGCGCGTTCGGCGGACCTAAATCCTATCGAGCATGTGTGGAACATGCTGCAGGTCACCATTTCCGGCCATAGGGCACAACCCACAACTCTAGAAGAGCTTGGAAATGCCCTTGTTGAAGAATGGCACAACATTCCAATTGCAAGCATCCAGGTTCTGATGGACAGTGTGACCCGACGTTGTCAAGCCGTCATTCAAGCTCGGGGAGGCCAAACCCGTTACTGACATCAACTGTGGTAATGAAACATCAAACTAACACTGTCTGTTTTCACTTAACATGTCGGAGGTGAAACCATGAAGTGTTCGTGAAAGCCAAAGGTGTGAGGCTGCGCTGCACACTCATTTAATGTCATGAAATGTACTTGCAAATGTGTTTTGTATCTGACTGCATGTCATTTATCCAATATATTCTTCATGAGTGGCAGTTACCAAATTTGCATGTAATTTCACAAAAAAATTCCTATGATCCCTATCAAATTTTGAGTAGTTATGCCTACGTAAGAGTAAATTATTTTTCCGAACCAAACTCAGCTCATTACAGATCGCATCAAGAAAGAATGTGTGTCTTCAATTGCCAGTGGATGATTCTTACTGGATAACGTGTTACTGAAGGAAAATTATTGAGAGCAAGTCAGGACCAATAATTGTTGCAAAGGGATGTGCCGCGCAAAAGCATTTTGAAGTTCTGGCTACGCCACTGCTGTGCATTGAGTAGTCATAGTTACAGCTGTATAGATGGGTAGCGAACTATAAACATTAAATTTTACTATGGTAAATATATGAGGCTGTAATTGAAGGGATGGATATTATGCAGCACAGTAAACATGAATTTCAGTCTCGTTTTCTATGTTGGTTTGAATTGATGGGATGCATCTTGACAGCCATGTTGCATTTGCCTTAGTAACCTCTGTCTCTTATCGAAGTGCATCATCTGCTCTTTATTTTATCAAATTACTTTCATTTTTAGGTTACTATTGCATTATGTTGACTGTTGCACTTTTTACAGCATAAATATTTAAGTGTATGTGCGTGCGCGTGAATATATATATATATATATATATATATATATATAAACTTTATCAGAAAAACTTTTTTTCAATAAATTGATGAATTTTATAAACATATTCTGCTGTTAATATTTTTTAAATGAAAAAACTTGAACTTCGGTTGCACAAATGAAAAAATTCCATTGATGCCTAATGCTTATTAGTTCAAGCCTAAAGTTACCCTAACTGGGCAAGTCACTGGGCAAGCATCTCATCTTACGGGTACGGCAGTTTTTCAATGCATTTCAAAGTAGAGAGGTACGGCAGTCCCAATTTTAAACACTGCCCTAACCCTAATCCTAAGCCTAAGCCTTACCTCAGCCTTAAGACTGACATTTAAATTAACTCCTCCCCACCTTCTTTCATAGGTTAAAATCCCAATTCTTTTGAGCAAGCTATCATAGACATACAAGAATTCAGTATATTTTAAGAGTCGGCGTAAGATAATAACATGTAGAGCACTGTTGAAAATGCACGGTGCACGGTCCCCGCGTATCACGCTCTAGGCACATAAACGCACATAGGAAAGAGATAATTGTAAAAACGTTAATAGCGTAAAACGAGTTATTAATGAAATGCGTCACTTGCCCCAATAGCTACTTATTACCCGATGAGAATGAGAATATTTAGCGATCATTTAAATGTCGAGCCGTTCAAGTTTGTTTGCCCTAAACTGTCATGGATGAAAGTTCAAAAAGGACGCAAAAGGCCAACTGGAGCCACGACCAGTTACTGCTGCTGGGCCAGTTGGTGCTGCAGCGAAAGCATGAAGCTTAATCAGAGGGAAATTTGGCTCGGGGGTGAACAGCAAATCCAAGCGGTGTGTGTGGGATAATATCAGCCTACAGATCATTGCTGCGTTACCCTCGGTGTCTAGGATGGCTGCGAGAAGCGGTGGTATGGGCTGCGATCACAGCGGAGGTCCGAGATCGCAGCCTATAGGAAAGCATACTAAGCTTGGTTTGTAATTTATAGCCTACAGTTTAAATATGCATACAAAATATGATATAGCCTGGTATTATAATGATGATCTATTAAATGTAACCCTCGCTCAATGCCGTAATAAAACGATTCACGCATAGCAGGAGGAGGTACTGCACCAAAGCCACTGCCCCCGAGCAGGTGGCGTCCCGCAGGCGCATAATGCCTGTCAAATAATTGGCATTAGCTGCTTCCCATTAAAATGCGAGAGTCGTGCGTGAATCCTGTCCATTTAGCAACAATGTCCAAAATATTGTATTCGGCATCAAATAGCCTACTATCAGCCTACTAACTTTTTTTCTGTTTACAAATACCTCTTCATCTTGGGTCGGAGAAATAATTCGAATATGGGTCCCGTCAAAAGCACCGATGATACCGGGCATACCTGAGATGGGCAAGAATAAACGGTCAGATGATATGGAGTTCACAGAGTGCAGTGATTGTTTGTTGAATTGAGCGACTGACAGATGATTGCGAAAAGTTGAATTTTTTCCGGTGGCCAAGTAACGAAGTGTTGCCCTGATGTGAATATTATGTCTGATATCATCAATATGTTTCTTTTCTGTAACCTTTAATTTTCAAAGAAGAAAGTGGAGTTGGCAGCACGACACACGTTGCAGCAGCCTGGAGCACTTTCTCTCCAAACGTAATTTTGTTGTTATTCTGCAAGAATGACAATAAATTCATCTGAATCAATAAATTCATTTGAATCTGATTGGGTCATCTGGGGGAAAAAAAAAACTGAATTGTTGCTAAATGTAGAGTCAGGAACACATCTTTACCAATAAATAATTTTTTGAAAATGTATTTCATAGTGCGCCTGTTAAAGGGTTAAAAAGGTAACTAAAAAGTTACTTTAAACAGTAATGCATTACTTTTTGGTGTAAGTAATCAACAAAGTAATTGAGTTACTTTTTGAATGAAGTAACTAGTAAGTGTAACTAGTTACTATTTTTCTGTAACTAGCACAACACTGCCTCCCACTGATAAGTGAATATTCAAGCAATGTTAAACTAACTGTACGCCCCCTAAACATGAATTCAGACGAAGTTTCTGTGTCACGGGAGAACCGATCAGCAGACCAGCCCAACACAGGACACGCGTTTCAAATTGAATGTCTTCTACCAGGGTGTATTTGAAGAAATAAGCGGCATGAGATTGTAACTATAAGCAAGTATAGGCTTACTAGGCTTTCATGCCTTAAAACTCGTCATGTCTCGAACATGGGCCGGAGTAAAACAGCAGTTCCCGGTTTACTTGGTGAATGTATCCGGATAAGTCGATGCTCTTGGGAGGTAACATCTCCTCTCGCCTCCCTCCTTCCCTCCCTCCAGGAGACGTCCAAACGGAAACCATATGAAACTAATCGTACAGTCACATTCAGGGCTGATTTCGGTTTCTTCCGAGCAGGTAGCTCAAAACAAAAACAAGACCGACCATCCAGCGTCCAAGCACCGGAGACACTGCCCAGGGGGAGCCAGGGTGTCTGCGTCAGCGTCGTCAGACCAGCATCTTGTTTTTCCGGTCTGTAGATTGTGAGACAAAGAACCAAATGCCAAACCGCACAGATCATCGGGCCGTGATTTCTGTGTCAGGACGGCGATCCCTCCTGATCATGACCCAAGTAAAGCATGAAATGGCCAGCTGTGCAGATCGCTGAGAGACACGACCGGAGCCGCAGTCGTCTGGGAGACCGGCTGCTTCCAACATCAGTCCCTATGAGACGATGACAGCGCGAGCCAAACGTGCGTCATGCGGGGACCCGCCCGGTGACGCGGCGAAAAATGACGCGGTATGTGCACCTGTACGGGCGCAGCGCGGACCTGACGCTCATCGACTATAGTAAGAAATTAAATATTTTAACTTTGAAGTTCGCTAGATTCAGAATAACCTCATTTACCCGCAAGTGAGTTATAGTACTTAAAATACAGTTAATCTTATCGCACAACCTGATTTTCTGGCTACTAATTCACTTGTCCAACACTTTCTAGTGTCTCAGTGTCACTGGTCATTTGGAGACGGACACTGAGTCAGACAGACGGAAAGGAGACAAACTCATAATTAAGCCCTGATTCCGGGGCGCCTGGCTAAACTAAGACACGCACTGACATCTTTACAAACCAGACCGCCGCCGGACCACAATCCGAGGTTTACCGAATAACCGCAAATTATATTCATACCAGAGTTATAGCAGCCGCTTTTCACACCTGCCACAAGTTTGTATACTGAGAATAATTCACTTCGCGGCCTCTTGCATTCATCTCCTATAGAGCCGCCGGACACCCCGCCGCACAGAGGAAAAGTTACGAGCTGTGGTCTGTAGTTTCCCTTACTGAACTACAACCTTTCAGTAAAACACCGCGATTCCACTTGACATCAGCGCTCAAACACATCCTAAAAGGCAATGAATACCCCATACACAGTTCTGTCAGGAGGAAGAGCAAATGTGCGCAGTTCTCACTGGTTTTACAAAAAAATATCCGAACAAGTACCCGTACCTGAGACAGAGACATGAGCGCCGCCATGTTTCCTACTGCGACGGGAGCGCGCACGAAGCTCCGTGCAGAGACGCGAATCCAAAGTAGATCAAATCCCACACGAAGCAGCCAGACAAGATTCCTGAACCAAACAGGAAATGCCACGAGTACAGAGAAAATCTTAAGTGTTGTTTTAATTTTGTTTTAAATTTGCTTTTGCAAAGCAGAAACTTTGTAAATACCATTGAATTCAGTGTTATAGATCAGTGCTTCCCAAACTCGGTCCTGAGCCTCCAGTTGCACAGGCTGCTGGTTATTGTTCCAACCACAGTTTCAACCATGGGATTTTAATAAACTTAATTTGACGCAGTTTCGCTTTAAAGCATTTATTTACTGTCTCTAGTCCCCTTTTCTCCACAAAATTCATCAATGTGTCCCAGGACGAATTGATGACCCTAAATCATATTGTGTTTATGCTAGTAATTTTGGGCAATAATATTTTTTTAAACAACAAATAAAGTTTGTTAGGTGTAAATTATGTTGCAAAATTATGTCTCAGGTGTTTAGAGTTCTATCAAAATAATTTGCTTGAACTTGATAATATTAAGATGACACAAAACAGGTTTGAATCTTACTTGCTCGCCTGAAACATAGTTTTTGCGACAATGTTGCCACCAGTTTACCTATTAGGGAATTATTGAAGGTTTACTTTGATTGGTTTAATTTTCATTGTTTTTATTCAGTTCTTTAAAATATTTCACAATGTGAATATGGATTTTTATTCTTCATGAAATGTATGGATATTTGCTAAAATATGGCTCAAGGGGATAAATAACTGCTCTATGCATAAATGTACCTATTTAAGCCAAATTAAAACTTTGTTAAAACACAATGAGGACAGTTGTGGGAGGAATAAAAATGAGTATAGACAGGGGGCGACAGGACTCAGTTAGGAACCCCTGGATCAGGTGATGATTAGGTGGCAAGTTGAAAGAGCCAGGTTGGGATTTTAGGCTTGTGACTGCGAATCTCCTGCTCTTGCCAAAGAGACCTCAGTGAGTCAGGACCCTGGTATAACGCTGCATCCCCCTCAGTACAGTGTCCCCATCACTGCACTAGGGCATTGGGGATTATTTCAAAAGGGGGAAGAGTGCCACCTCCTGGCTCAGCAGCGGTATCTCAGCTGAGTACCATCCAGGCACACGGCTGCGGAGTTTCAGCCGCACAGCTGGAGCAGATTGAGTCGCAATATGGCTGCTGCCAAAAGCTTTGCTATTTACAATATATGAAAGTACTACATTATGGTAATTTTTATACATTAAACACGAACGATGAACGATGCACTGTCGATTTCGCTATAGTCTTAGAGTTGTCAACTTGACGACTTTCTCAAGACGTATACATACGTCTTGAGTGGACAAACAATCCCGATTTGGAAAGTCGCCAGATTAAGTGAGAAAGTCGTCAAGTTGGCAACTCTAAGACTTTAGCGAAATCGACAGTGCATCGTTCATTTTCGGCAGGGTGACATGCTAAAATAAGCGAATTTACGAGAATGTGGATGTAACAGGTACGTCTTACAATTCATTGTTAAACATCTGCATTAACAATAACGTCATTTTTGGAAGTTTTATTTACCAACCGACGGAGACACGCCTGATTCCGCCATCTCTGAAAGCAGCCCGGGCCGGTACGCGCAAGCGCAGTAAATGGCAAAGACGGATGCGAAAGAAGATGTTGCAGTTTCATAGTCTTATGCTGAGAGTCAACAGTTTATGTTGCGGTTTTTGCAGTTTCGGTAGCGGGGTATTATTTTTCTGTTGCTATTTCCGCGATTAATGTAGGCATTTCAAAGTTTTTGTGTGCTGAGGCTACGTTTTCTTTGGTAGGCCTGCTCTCTGTGCATGTGTTTCTGTGCATCACCCCGTGTTTGCGTGGGTTTCCTCCGGGTACTCCGGTCCCCACCCACAAAACATGCAATATAGGAACACTCCTGTATGGCTGTGGGTGAATGCTTGGTGGTGGTCGGAGGGGCTGTAGGCGCTTCCGTCAGTCTGCCCCAGGGCAAAAACGTAGTTTACTACCATCAAAGCATGAATGTGTGACTGAATGAATAATGTATCCTTGTAAAAGCATCTTTGAGTGCCTAGTAAGCAGAAAAGCGCTATATAAAATTGATGCATTGTTATCTAAAACTGTGACACTGCTCAACGTTCATGTAACCTTATATAATGAAACAACTGACCATCAGAGGTAATTTTGCAGAATAATGTTCCCTAAAACCAGTTTAAACCATTTTTTTCATCATTAATCATGGAATGCCTTCAAACATGCACTCATGCAAGAGTCAAAAAAATTGTGTCACTTTTCAGTTGTCATACAAAATTGATATTTTCAGGGTTTTTGTTAATTTACCTGTTAGAGAGAAGCCAGGAGATAACATGGACATTCGATCAAAAGTGCCTGTTCTTAACATAGTGGCGTAATAAAGGCATAAAAACCTATACTTCCACTACAGCTGGCATCGTCTCCAGTCAGGCATAGCTGGGAACAGAGGGGTTGTAAAGTCATCAGGGTCCGGACATCCTCTACAGCTGCACCCCCCAAATTCTACCACTGAGATAAGGGGGCCTGGAACTGGACACTTCAACATGGGTGATTGAGCGCATCAAAGATGGGGAAGGGGGCGCATGGCTTGGTTTCTGCAAGGGATTTCTCTCACAGCAGGGTGTGACCTGTGCTCTCTGCCCTATTAGTGCCACAGTGACCTCTTCTGGACACACTGTCACCGCAGCTTTTCATTTTATCACTGTAACTGTTCTGATTTAAGAGTTTCAATTTACACAAAACCCACTGTTACACTGTTTTAACTGCCCTCATATCATCACTGAATTACTGTATTATACCTGGGGTAATAGTGATGTGAATCTCATGGGGAATGGGTCTGTTGGGAAGTAATTTCATAATAATTACATCATCATAATTCTGTATGTGATCGTGTTTGGTATGTATCTCTTCAGCTAAATTCAAGGAGTTGAATGAGTTGTATTTCATATCCACTATATTTCAAGAAAACATAGTTTCTGTTCCGCAGCAATGATTTGTCCTTAATAAATTAGGACCCTTTTTCGACAGAAGTGGTGATGTTTGGTCATCACTGCTCATTATTATCATGATGCCCCGCCTGCAGCCCAATGGTTGATTCAGACCCGGACTGAATTTCCCTCATTATCCAATTATCACTTAGGCCTGATTCTTATTGCCACTGGATGGTAACAGTGTGTGTTCAAGACTGGGCTTCACTCCGTCTCATTGTGAAGTACTGTATCACCATGCTTGTGTAGCTTTCAGTCAGTCTTGAGTGAACTTTTTTGTGTATTCATGTATTTAAACTCCAAACCCAGTGCTCTTGTTTAATGCAGCACTTTCTGATTTTAAAGGAACATCGTTTCCATTTGCTTTCCTATTTGTAATTCATGGTGACTGTAGCCATAGCCCAGTCTTTGTATTACTTCGGTGTTTTGTGGAAGCAGTTGCAGTTGTTTATCCTGCGGTGTCTGCGCTCGCTGCTGTGCAGTCAGCATACAGAAATACCGAACAAATCCATCCTTGCGCCTTAGTCCAATCTTCAACTCCCTGTTCTCCGTGCAAGACATTGTGCACGAGACGCCAGCCGTTACAGTTGTGTGTTGTGTTGTGTTGTGTTGTGTTGCGTTCCCCCCTCTCGTTACGGGTGAGTGTGGGAAAGGATACAATTAAAGTTTATAAATGAATTTCAGGAAAAATGCTGCACACACTGTATGCGTCCTCTTTTTAGGCGTCATTTTTTGTTTGTTCATTTGCTTTTCATCCATTTTCAAAATGTGTGCTTATTATACAGCACTGATGATAATAATTAAAATATTGAACAAAACTTTTATTTGAATTTCATTTTGCTTATTTTTACTTTCGAGTGCCAATGGAGGGCGCAGTATGTCAGCACAAGTGAAAAGCCTAGTGCTAAAAGTAATTAAATCACGCACCATGTAATTAACATGGGAAAATGTCTCATATAGTTACCGAAGTTGATTTTTTTTTTATTTCTCAGAATTGGCATTTTTGTGACTTAGTTTTAGCACTGGGGTCTTCAATTTTGAACAGGTGCACCGTAGAGCTTCCGCCAACAGAGGGCGATAAAGTGCTTCATCACGCAACGGGACAAGCTGGAAAGCTCACTGGGAAGAAATCCTACTCTTAAAATACACAAAAGTCAGAAACACTTTATGATTTTAAATCACAATATATACATAAAACACACACAATAGGTGAGTAAAAATTTTAATCATAGTAATGAAATCACCATCATTAACCTAATTTCAGCTCGGCTGGGATTCAAACACACTTACTGTGGCAATCCTCAAACTGACTGCCTGAGACACACACACGCACACAAATACACGCACACATGTTTGTATTGTTATACCTGTGAGGACATCGAATTGATTTCCATTCATTCTGCACAGCCACTCCCAATCCCAAACCATAACCAAATTATGCTAACCCTAACCCTAAAAATTTGAGAAAAGTAATATGTGGTGTTTTTTATGATCAAGTACTTTGTTTATGTGCTGTGAGTTAAGTTAGTTCGATCAAGAGTTTTCCTGTGCACTCAATGATATCACAAACACGAGTATCTAAAATGGGATACTTTTGCATTTCTAGTGAACATTTCGACTTCATCAGCAGCAGATGTTATGATACATATAATTTCTCTTAAAATGTTGCTCGAGTTAAGAAAATTTTGCAGCCTCATTTAAACATTTCACTGCTTTAAAAAGGTTTGTTAACATAGGAAGACATAGGGTTGTCCCAATAATATTGAACCTCAGTTTATGTAAAATAACTGTAGACCTTAATGGTGGAAGATATACACACATATGCTTGTCAAAAGACATACTGAGACCTTAGAATTACAGGGTTCTCACTGACATTTTGGTCAAAACTGAATTAAATATTGTGTATAATTGGTAATAAATAGTTCTATCCAATGATTTAGTATCGGTATTTAATTCATTTGTTAAATTGGGTTCAGATCAGAATTACAAAGTTCCAGTTCCCTGAGTGTAGGCTGAGCGGCCAAACTTTGCAAGCAAATTCCTCCAAAATTTGAAAATGTTACTTAGAACCCTATAATTCTAAGGTCTCGATATTTCTTGTGTGTTTTTGTCCACAAATTGCTCTGCTATACAGACGACAGCGTTCTGCCACCATGAGTGTTATGTTGCGGAGACAAACCTGAAGCTCCTCTTGCTGCATCTCAGAGTGCAGCTGTTTATTTTTTTATTTTTTGTTGCTTATAAAAATCTGTCGTTATTAGCTCCACAGTATTATTTCAGTTGAATAGTTGTGACATTGTGCCTGTCCCAGGAGATGAGAGCGCGGATGGTGCAGACTGTTAGTGAACGTTGGGTTGTGTGGATGGTGTAGACTGTTAGTGAGCATTGGGTTGTGTGGATGGTGTAGACTGTTAGTGAACATTGGGTTGTGTGGATGGTGTAGACTGTTAGTGAACATTGGGTTGTGCGGATGGTGTAGACTGTTAGTGAACATTGGGTTGTGTGGATGGTGTAGACTGTTAGTGAACATTGCGTTGTGCGGATGGTGTAGACTGTTAGTGAACATTGCGTTGTGCGGATGGTGTAGACTGTTAGTGAACATTGGGTTGTGCGGATGGTGTAGACTGTTAGTGAACATTGGGTTGTGCGGATGGTGTAGACTGTTAGTGAACATTGGGTTGTGCGGATGGTGTAGACTGTTAGTGAACATTGGGTTGTGCGGATGGTGTAGACTGTTAGTGAACATTGGGTTGTGTGGATGGTGTACACTGTTAGTGAACATTGGGTTGTGTGGAAGGTGTAGACTGTTAGTGAACATTGGGTTGTGTGGATGGTGTAGACTGTTAGTGAACATTGGGTTGTGTGGATGGTGTAGACTGTTAGTGAACATTGGGTTGTGTGGATGGTGTAGACTGTTAGTGAACATTGAGTTGTGTGGATGGTTTAGACTGTTAGTGAACACTGGGTTGTGTGGATGGTGTAGACTGTTAGTGAACATTGGGTTGTGCGGATGGTGTAGACTGTTAGTGAACATTGGGTTGTGTGGATGGTGTAGACTGTTGGTGAACATTGCGTTTTGTGGATGGTGTAGACTGTTAGTGAACATTGGGTTGTGCGGATGGTGTAGACTGTTAGTGAACATTGGGTTGTGCGGATGGTGTAGACTGTTAGTGAACATTGGGTTGTGTGGATGGTGTACACTGTTAGTGAACATTGGGTTGTGTGGAAGGTGTAGACTGTTAGTGAACATTGGGTTGTGTGGATGGTGTAGACTGTTAGTGAACATTGGGTTGTGTGGATGGTGTAGACTGTTAGTGAACATTGGGTTGTGTGGAAGGTGTAGACTGTTAGTGAACATTAGGTTGTGTGGATGGTGTACACTGTTAGTGAAAATTGGGTTGTGTGGAAGGTGTAGACTGTTAGTGAACATTGGGTTGTGTGGATGGTGTAGACTGTTAGTGAACATTGGGTTGTGTGGAAGGTGTAGACTGTTAGTGAACATTGGGTTGTGTGGATGGTGTAGACTGTTAGTGAACATTGGGTTGTGTGGATGGTGTAGACTGTTAGTGAACATTGGGTTGTGTGGATGGTGTAGACTGTTAGTGAACATTGAGTTGTGTGGATGGTTTAGACTGTTAGTGAACACTGGGTTGTGTGGATGGTGTAGACTGTTAGTGAACATTGAGTTGTGTGGATGGTTTAGACTGTTAGTGAACACTGGGTTGTGTGGATGTTGTAGACTGTGAGTGAACATTGGGTTCAAAATGAACAAAAAGGGAAGTTCTATTGAGAACATGTCTCTCTTTTGTCAAGAACACACTGGGAGAAAAGCCTGATGGAACAGTTACTAACCAGGAGGGACGGAGTCAAACCGGGTCGAGCTTCTGTAGCAATTTTAACATGACGGATCTTACTCAAGGGCCAAGTGGTAAAATGACTCCTAAATCAGCACCCTACCCCTGCTCTGTTCGAGTATGTACTCCTGTTCCCTGCTCTGTTCAAGCGGGTACTCCTGTCTCCTGCTCTGTTCGAGTGTGTACTCCTGTTCCCTGCTCTGTTCAAGCGGGTACTCCTGTCCCCTGCTCTGTTCGAGTGTGTACTCCTGTCCCCTGCTCTGTTCGAGTGTGTACTCCTGTTCCCTGCTCTGTTCGAGTGTGTACTCCTGTTCCCTGCTCTGTTCGAGTGTGTACTCCTGTTCCCCATCCTGTTTGAGTGTGTACTCCTGTTCCCTGCTCTGTTCAAGCGGGTACTCCTGTCCCCTGCTCTGTTCAAGTGTGTACTCCTGTTCCCTGCTCTGTTTGAGTGTGTACTCCTGTTCCCTGCCCTGTTTGAGTGTGTATTCCTGTTCCCTGTCCTGTGCTCAGGGCGAGGGGACACTGCCCTGTTCGAGAGCGTACTCCTGTTTCCTGTCCTGTAGTCATGGTGAGGGGACCCTGTCCTGTTTGAGTGTGTACTCCTGTTCCCTGCTCGGAGTGTGTAGTCTTGCTCCCTGCTCTGTTTGAGTGTGTACTCCTGTTCCCTGCTCTGTTTGAGTGTGTACTCCTGTTCCCTGTCCTGTGCTCAGGGCGAGGGGACACTGCCCTGTTCGAGAGCGTACCCCTGTTCCCTGTCCTGTAGTCATGGTGAGGGGACCCTGTCCTGTTTGAGTGTGTACTCCTGTTCCCTGTCCTGTGGTCATGCTGAGAGAACACTGCCCTGTTTGAGTGTGTACTCCTGTTCCCTGTCCTGTAGTCATGATGAGGGAACACTGCCCTGTTTGAGTGTGTACCCCTGTTCCCCGTCCTGTGGTCATGGTGAGGGGACACTGCTCTGTTCGAGTGTGTACTCCTGTTCCCTGTCCTATGGTCATGGGGAGGGGACCCTGTCCTGTTCGAGTGTGTACTCCTGTTCCCTGTCCTATGGTCATGAGGAAGGACCCTGTCCTGTTCGTGTGTGTACTCCTGTTCCCCGTCCTGTGGTCATGGTGAGGGGACACTGTCCTGTTCGAGTGTGTACTCCTGTTCCCTGTCCTATGGTCATGGGGAGGGGACCCTGTCCTGTTCGTGTGTGTACTCCTGTTCCCCGTCCTGTGGTCATGGTGAGGGGACCCTGTCCTGTTCGTGTGTGTACTCCTGTTCCCCGTCCTGTGGTCATGGTGAGGGGACCCTGCCCTGTTCAAGTGTGTACTCCTGTTCCCTGCTCTGTTCGAGTGTGTACTCCTGTTCCCTGTCCTATGCTCATGGGGAGGGGACCCTGTCCTGTTCATGTGTGTACTCCTGTTCCCTGTCCTGTGGTCATGGTGAGGGGACCCTGTCCTGTTCGTGTGTGTACTCCTGTTCCCCGTCCTGTGGTCATGGTGAGAGGACACTGCCCTGTTCGAGTGTGTACTCCTGTTCCCTGTCCTATGGTCATGGGGAGGGGACCCTGTCCTGTTCGTGTGTGTACTCCTGTTCCCTGTCCTGTTGTCATGGTGAGGGGACCCTGCCCTGTTCAAGTGTGTACTCCTGTTCCCTGCTCTGTTCTAGTGTGTACTCCTGTTCCCTGTCCTATGCTCATGGGGAGGGGACCCTGTCCTGTTCATGTGTGTACTCCTGTTCCCTGTCCTGTGGTCATGGTGAGGGGACCCTGTCCTGTTCGTGTGTGTACTCCTGTTCCCCGTCCTGCGGTCATGGTGAGGGGACACTGCCCTGTTCAAGTGTGTACTCCTGTTCCCTGCTCTGTTCGAGTGTTTACTCCTGTTCCCTGTCCTATGCTCATGGGGAGGGGACCCTGTCCTGTTCGTGTGTGTACTCCTGTTCCCTGTCCTGTTGTCATGGTGAGGGGACCCTGCCCTGTTCAAGTGTGTACTCCTGTTCCCTGCTCTGTTCTAGTGTGTACTCCTGTTCCCTGTCCTATGCTCATGGGGAGGGGACCCTGTCCTGTTCATGTGTGTACTCCTGTTCCCTGTCCTGTGGTCATGGTGAGGGGACCCTGTCCTGTTCGTGTGTGTACTCCTGTTCCCCGTCCTGCGGTCATGGTGAGGGGACACTGCCCTGTTCAAGTGTGTACTCCTGTTCCCTGCTCTGTTCGAGTGTGTACTCCTGTTCCCTGTCCTATGCTCATGGGGAGGGGACCCTGTCCTGTTCATGTGTGTACTCCTGTTCCCTGTCCTGTGGTCATGGTGAGGGGACCCTGTCCTGTTCGTGTGTGTACTCCTGTTCCCCGTCCTGTGGTCATGGTGAGAGGACACTGCCCTGTTCGAGTGTGTACTCCTGTTCCCTGTCCTATGGTCATGGGGAGGGGACCCTGTCCTGTTCGTGTGTGTACTCCTGTTCCCTGTCCTGTTGTCATGGTGAGGGGACCCTGCCCTGTTCAAGTGTGTACTCCTGTTCCCTGCTCTGTTCTAGTGTGTACTCCTGTTCCCTGTCCTATGCTCATGGGGAGGGGACCCTGTCCTGTTCATGTGTGTACTCCTGTTCCCTGTCCTGTGGTCATGGTGAGGGGACCCTGTCCTGTTCGTGTGTGTACTCCTGTTCCCCGTCCTGCGGTCATGGTGAGGGGACACTGCCCTGTTCAAGTGTGTACTCCTGTTCCCTGCTCTGTTCGAGTGTTTACTCCTGTTCCCTGTCCTATGGTCATGGGGAGGGGACCCTGTCCTGTTCGTGTGTGTACTCCTGTTCCCTGTCCTATGGTCATGGGGAGGGGACCCTGTCCTGTTCGTGTGTGTACTCCTGTTCCCTGTCCTATGGTCATGGGGAGGGGACCCTGTCCTGTTCGTGTGTGTACTCCTGTTCCCTGTCCTGTGGACCTTGGCCCAAGGTGAGGCTCCTGCCTGTAATGCGCTAAGCTCTTGAGCCACTTAGCTGCCTGCTAAAGACGCCCAGTGGCTGATACGCTGATCGCCTGCTTCAACGCCCAGCGACTGGCGATCAGCCCCTCAGCACTGCACTCATCTCTACCCCTCCATCCATCTCTCTTTCTCCAGTCACCCCTCAATCCTTTTTTCCCAGTTTTTCACCAGCCCACCCCTGCCTGCAGCGCCCATCCACTGCCCCCCTCCCCCCTGCACCTCCCCAAATCTGCGGGTCCTTTCAGTGCTGTGTCTGTCACCCCCCTGCACCCCGTTAGTGGGTTACCATGGCTTTCTTTATGAAGCAAATGTTAGGGGACAAGCTGAAGAACATGACGGGCGGTGGCGGCGAAGAGGAGGCAAAGACGGACGCGGACGGGAAAGAGACGGCGCAGTCCAAGGGCATGTCGCGCGAGGAGTTCGAGGAGTACCAGAGACAGCTGGTGGAGGAGAAGTGAGTACTGCCCCCTTCCGATGAGTCTTCACTGTTCTCATCCATCATCATAGGTAGAAGTTTCCCTCGGAAAACCAGCCCCTCTGGTTACTGAACAGCTGCTCTTAATTTTTTTTTTTTCTGGTGTTTCAGGCATTATAATGGCTGTCCTGACTGTCATAGTCACATCATTGGTTTTCCTGTTGACAGAGTCCAATAATAAACTAAATAAAATATAACTATAAAAATACTATAATAAAATAAAGTAGATGGGGTGCACTTACTTATAAGTGCACCTAAGAAGCAAGTAAATATGCCTGTTTCTTCTAATCACTAATGTAAGGTTTTCTGCAGACTGGAAGAGTTAGAAAAATCACATTGAATTGAACTGAATATGACAGATCAGAAACACTTGAATAGCTATTAGTCCCAGATATAATGGCCCTTTGAAATGGGGGGAATACGCATTAATCATTGCTGTCATTTCCAAATACTGAAAAAAAAATCTATATCAGTGTTACAAAAAATGCTTTAAAGGACCATATTAAAGGAAAATTATTTCCAAGTTCAGGGCGCCTGTACTGTGGTCTCCGCAGAATCTAACAGCTCAGTGAAGGTTAACGTTTAGGACCCCCCCCCCCCCCCCCAACTTCAGCTTTTGAAATGTGTGGTTTGAAATTCCTTTGGTCGTCTTCAGGGGTTTCCAAACTCCGACCTGAAGACCCACTGTGCTGACTGGTTTTTGTTTGGACCACAATCGCAATCCCAGAATTTTATCGAATTGTTAATTTTTTGGGAAACTTTTTTAAGTTCATCACATACTGAATCGTCCGAGGTCTGGCCTTGTCCTTCGTCCTTTAAAAATGCATCATATAATCAAATTTTGATTGTTTTATATTTTTGAAAAATTATAATGATTTTATTACTTAATTCTTGGGCTAAAGAGTTTGGCCAGTTGATCCTAATTAGGACTAAGCTATAAAAACCCTTGCATGTGTTCTGCTTCTGAATGGCTTACCTACTTCTGTTGGACGCTTCGACCATCCAGGCCCTGGGCAGAGAGCGCGTTTATAGAGATCACGCGGATCTGTTTGCTGAGACAGATGTATAGCTACTCGCACCTAATGAGAAAGCAACCGTACTTAAGCACGGAAGATTACTGTTATGTGCTACGCTCTCTTGTTCTAACAAATGCAGTGGCGAAAAGATATCTTCATTCAAACGAAGAAATTCAATGCTTGCTCAAAATTAAGGCAGACGAAAACACAATCACAACTGGATACTACATACGAAAACTCGAGATTTATGCAATAATTTGTGATTAGTTACATTTGCGTGGTTTTCACAGAATAATAGATCAGTGCCGTGACAAACTAAAGAAAATGCAGCTGCAATATTTCAAAGTGCGGGACGCGATGCGAAAGTCTGGCAGCTCAAGTTAAGCTGAGAAAAAGATACATTTTCGTGATATGAGGCAGTGGACAGCATAATTGGCCAAAAATGCAAGGGCGAATTCCGGATGCAACATCTACCTGTATCGAATGTGATCAGTACATTTTCGGCTTACCTCGATGTTTTGGTACCCAGAGAAAAATTTGGATGTGTAAAAACATCAAGCATCCAGTCAAGAAAATTTTGAGGTTAATTTTTCGTGCTGCTATACATGGCCTTACGCCAGCAGCCATATCACTATTCGATCTGCTCCAGCTATGTGAATGAAGCTAAGCAGGTGTGGGCTTGGTCAGTACTTGGATGGGAGACCACCTGGGAAAACCAAGTTATTGCTGGAAGGCCAGCATTGTTGGTGGCCAGTAGGTTCCCTCTGGAAGAATAATCCCCAGTGCAGTGATGGGGACACTGTACTGAAGGTGATGCCGTCTTTTGGATGAGATTTTAAACCAAGGTCCTGACTCACTGTGGTCATTAAAGATCCTATGACACTCTTCGATAAGAGTAGGGGGTTCCCCGGTGTCATGGCCAAAGTCCCAACCTGGCTCTTTCCACCTGCCCCCTAATCATCCCCTGATCTAACTGGCTGTGTAACTTATCCTCAACCCCCAGGGCTCCCCTGAAAAAGAGATTTCAATCTCAACAGGACTTCCCTGGTTAAACAAACACTGGGTTGCTATTGCAGGTGCAGCATATGCATTCGGGATATTAATATTCTAAACCCGCTTCTCAAAAATAAAACCCCCCAAAATAAATTGGCGCCTCCTTTTAAAATCGTTTCCCATTTAAAACCACCTTGGTGCATACTGCAACACACTGTATCATGACATGTATGCAAGTATACTCGGGCGCGGTACGATATTACTAGTGTCAAAGCTGACCAGCAGGGGGAGAGAGGAGGTGGGACAATCGTACTGTTATGGCCCCAATTTGTTATGACATTTACGAAGGCAAGGGATAACAGACAAATTTTAAAAACTAAAACAGGTTTAATTAAACAAAGACCAACACTAACCTACAATTTATACTACTGACCAAGATTGATAATATACAAGAAAAAAAATATTTACAGTCCCTTGAGATTGGGTGGCTTGGTGATGTTCCGGGTGAGGAAAATGCTCCAACACAGGCAAAAATCCGCACAGGCCTTGAAAAGAGTGACAGGTCTGGTCAAATGTATCCTTCTCCTTGCAATTTCTCCTACTACTTTACTGTCTCAATTTCTCTCCTCATATACTCTTTTACAGCCCCCTCCCACATTTTTTTTTTCTGGGACTTTCCCCTCTCAGACATGCCCAGGACATGCCCAAAGCTAGCTCCAGACTGGGCTTAACAAAAAAAGGTTAATACTGCCATCTAGTGGCATTTTTTCACATTACAGTACTGTGGCACGGTACGGAACAATCATACCTAGCCTGAAAGCACCCCAGATTGCCACAAGCAGTGGGCTCTTTGCACACAGCACGTCACCTGCCCTGATATAATGTTTAGTGGGTGTCAAATATGCAAATTTATAACAACCGGCCGCGCACTTCCAATTTACGATCAAGTGGGATTCAACATTCAGCACACATGGGTAAGAGCCGATTAGGATGGTTAGACCGTTTGGTGCATCCGGAGTTTATTTCTCTTACTTTTTCTCTCAGCAAAAAAAAGAGAGAAAATATAAAAGAAATTTAAGAGAATGTTGCTGCATGAGGCCCATTATGTCAGAAGCAGCGAAGTATGCCCTGAAGAGCTTTACGTCACATCGTGCTGTGTATCACACATAGAGATTTACAATAGAACCAGAGAGAAGGAGGAAGGACCTTTGCTTCAGCCAGTTAGCAAGTTAGCTTCCTGCTTCCGATTTTCCTACTGGAGGTAATTTTGTGGACAAAGACGCTGCGGCTTTTTTTTCTGGCCAAATGAAGCGAAAAGAAAAGCAAATATATTCGGTGATCCTTCATTATTTTGCTCTTTGTCTGACGCGACTGTTCGATGTTTTCAAGAGGGCCTGTAAAACTAGGCTTATGCCGTCGGAGGCGACGGCTTGGGGTATATCCCCGAACGCCCCCAATCCTCCAATTCCCCAATCCTTGAATAGACCTCGAATAGACTTTCAGTTGAACTTAATTCCAGGTCAATCGGACAAATGGTTCTGAAGATATGGCCAAAAATGGTAATTTTCCATCACAAAGCGCCACCTGGTGGCAAAATATTGAACCATACAGGTATGATGTCATCATGTGACACGTTGTGAGGTCATGACCTTGCAGTTGCACATAGTTTCATGTCAATTGGACAAATGGTTCCAAAGATATGGCAAAAATGGTGAATTTTATGTGACAAAGCTCCATCTTGTGTCAAAATTTTGAACCAAACAGGTATGATGTCATCGTGGGACACATCCTCAGGTCATGACCTTTCATTTGCACTTGATTTGAGGTCAATTGGACAAATATTTCCAGAGATATGATAAAAACAGTGATTTTTCAGTTTTTGGCCCCTGGTGGCCAATCTAGAAATTGTAAATTGTCCAAAATTGATTCTTCCTCTTTATGATACTTACTTATCTGCAAAACATGACATTTCTAATTGAAATATTACTGAAGTTATCGCGTTAACACGTAGGGCGGTGCGGCAAGGCGGCCAGAACAAAAACATAATATCCCTGAAACGCCATTCGGGGACATAATAACTGACACAGAGCTTGATGACAGCTTGTGTACGAGTTTGGTTGTCCAGCTGTTGCTCTGACTGCAGCACTTCAGCCAATGAGTGTATAGTGCGTGCGCATCCTGGATCAACAGCGCTGTTCGTCATTTCCCCTCGAAAACATTCGCCAATCTGCACAGACGACACATTTTCTTGGCAATTTGTACCGTGTAATCTGATCAGCAATCTTATGAAATGGTGCCAGTAACAAGCTCCCATAGAACGTCATTTTTATAAATGGCGTCGGTAAATTCCGTACTTCCTGGGCTGAAGTAGCTATCCCAGCATCTCCCATTGAAAGTAATAGGGGTGGTACTTCCTCACTCTCTCCAGTTCTACTGTATCACCTCCATCGTATCAAATGACTTTATTGCACAAAAAGAGGGAGAAGTTGTGTCTTGAAACTGAAAAATCTATTTGCTAAAAATTGCTGTAATTGTGAACATGTGGTCATTAATTCCTGCAGCTCTGTCTGTGTGCCCTGTGCCCTCCTGCAGCTCTGTCTGTGTGCCCTGCGCCCTCCTACAGCTCTGTCTGTGTGCCCTGCGCCCTCCTACAGCTCTGTCTGTGTGCCCTGTGCCCTCCTGCAGCTCTGTCTGTGTGCCCAGCGCCCTCCTGCAGCTCTGTCTGTGTGCCCTGTGCCCTCCTGCAGCTCTGTCTGTGTGCCCTGTGCCCTCCTGCAGCTCTGTCTGTGTGCCCTGCGCCCTCCTACAGCTCTGTCTGTGTGCCCTGTGCCCTCCTGCAGCTCTGTCTGTGTGCCCTGCGCCCTCCTGCAGCTCTGTCTGTGTGCCCAGCGCCCTCCTGCAGCTCTGTCTGTGTGCCCTGTGCCCTCCTGCAGCTCTGTCTGTGTGCCCTGTGCCCTCCTGCAGCTCTGTCTGTGTGCCCAGCGCCCTCCTACAGCTCTGTCTGTGTGCCCTGTGCCCTCCTGCAGCTCTGTCTGTGTGCCCTGCGCCCTCCTGCAGCTCTGTCTGTGTGCCCTGCGCCCTCCTACAGCTCTGTCTGTGTGCCCTGCGCCCTCCTACAGCTCTGTCTGTGTGCCCTGCGCCCTCCTGCAGCTCTGTCTGTGTGCCCTGCGCCCTCCTGCAGCTCTGTCTGTGTGCCCTGCGCCCTCCTGCAGCTCTGTCTGTGTGCACTGCGCCCTCCTACAGCTCTGTCTGTGTGCACTGCGCCCTCCTACAGCTCTGTCTGTGTGCACTGCGCCCTCCTACAGCTCTGTCTGTGTGCCCTGCGCCCTCCTACAGCTCTGTCTGTGTGCCCTGCGCCCTCCTACAGCTCTGTCTGTGTGCCCTGTGCCCTCCTGCAGCTCTGTCTGTGTGCCCTGCGCCCTCCTGCAGCTCTGTCTGTGTGCCCTGTGCCCTCCTACAGCTCTGTCTGTGTGCCCTGCTCCCTCCTGCAGCTCTGTCTGTGTGCCCAGCGCCCTCCTACAGCTCTGTCTGTGTGCCCTGTGCCCTCCTGCAGCTCTGTCTGTGTGCCCTGCGCCCTCCTACAGCTCTGTATGTGTGCCCTGCGCCCTCCTACAGCTCTGTCTGTGTGCCCTGCGCCCTCCTACAGCTCTGTCTGTGTGCCCTGCGCCCTCCTACAGCTCTGTCTGTGTGCCCAGTGCCCTCCTACAGCTCTGTCTGTGTGCCCTGCGCCCTCCTGCAGCTCTGTATGTGTGCCCTGCGCCCTCCTACAGCTCTGTCTGTGTGCCCTGCGCCCTCCTACAGCTCTGTCTGTGTGCCCTGCGCCCTCCTACAGCTCTGTCTGTGTGCCCAGCGCCCTCCTACAGCTCTGTCTGTGTGCCCTGCGCCCTCCTGCAGCTCTGTCTGTGTGCCCTGCGCCCTCCTACAGCTCTGTCTGTGTGCCCTGAGCCCTCCTACAGCTCTGTCTGTGTGCCCTGTGCCCTCCTGCAGCTCTGTCTGTGTGCCCTGCGCCCTCCTGCAGCTCTGTCTGTGTGCCCTGCGCCCTCCTACAGCTCTGTCTGTGTGCCCTGCGCCCTCCTACAGCTCTGTCTGTGTGCCCTGCGCCCTCCTATAGCTCTGTCTGTGTGCCCTGCGCCCTCCTGCAGCTCTGTCTGTGTGCCCTGCGCCCTCCTACAGCTCTGTCTGTGTGCACTGCGCCCTCCTACAGCTCTGTCTGTGTGCACTGCGCCCTCCTACAGCTCTGTCTGTGTGCCCTGCGCCCTCCTACAGCTCTGTCTGTGTGCCCAGCGCCCTCCTACAGCTCTGTCTGTGTGCCCTGTGCCCTCCTGCAGCTCTGTCTGTGTGCCCTGCGCCCTCCTACAGCTCTGTATGTGTGCCCTGCGCCCTCCTACAGCTCTGTCTGTGTGCCCTGCGCCCTCCTACAGCTCTGTCTGTGTGCCCTGCGCCCTCCTACAGCTCTGTCTGTGTGCCCAGCGCCCTCCTACAGCTCTGTCTGTGTGCCCTGCGCCCTCCTGCAGCTCTGTCTGTGTGCCCTGCGCCCTCCTACAGCTCTGTCTGTGTGCCCTCAGCCCTCCTACAGCTCTGTCTGTGTGCCCTGTGCCCTCCTGCAGCTCTGTCTGTGTGCCCTGTGCCCTCCTGCAGCTCTGTCTGTGTGCCCTGCGCCCTCCTGCAGCTCTGTCTGTGTGCCCTGCGCCCTCCTACAGCTCTGTCTGTGTGCACTGCGCCCTCCTACAGCTCTGTCTGTGTGCCCTGCTCCCTCCTGCAGCTCTGTCTGTGTGCCCTGCGCCCTCCTGCAGCTCTGTCTGTGTGCCCTGTGCCCTCCTACAGCTCTGTCTGTGTGCCCTGTGCCCTCCTGCAGCTCTGTCTGTGTGCCCTGCGCCCTCCTACAGCTCTGTCTGTGTGCCCTGCGCCCTCCTGCAGCTCTGTCTGTGTGCCCTGCGCCCTCCTGCAGCTCTGTCTGTGTGCCCTGCTCCCTCCTGCAGCTCTGTCTGTGTGCCCGGCGCCCTCCTACAGCTCTGTCTGTGTGCCCTGTGCCCTCCTGCAGCTCTGTCTGTGTGCCCAGCGCCCTCCTACAGCTCTGTCTGTGTGCCCTGTGCCCTCCTGCAGCTCTGTCTGTGTGCCCTGCGCCCTCCTACAGCTCTGTCTGTGTGCCCTGCGCCCTCCTACAGCTCTGTCTGTGTGCCCTGTGCCCTCCTACAGCTTTGTCTGTGTGCCCGGCGCCGTCCTTCAGCTTTGTCTGTGTGCCCTTCGCCCTCCTACAGCTTTGTCTGTGTGCCCGGCGCCCTCCTACAGCCTCTCTCTCTCATGGCGCTGAAGTTACGTTTTTGCATCGGACAAGGGCCAATCAGAGCTGAGCTTTTACATTTTTTTTCAATTGCTAAAACACTTTTTTCAAAACTGTACGTTTTTTAAAAACTGCACAAAAAAAAACTGTTCACAAAATAGAATTTGTATTTTCATTTTGGTAAACACAGCCATATTTTCACATGACACACACATTCATTGAATAAACACAACTAAGCTTTTGGCTGAACACTACCAAGCCTGTACAGAACACTGAAGAGCAAAATTGAAAACCCAATTACAGAAATTGAACGCACTGAATGAATGACAATTACTCTGGTAAATGAACCAATTCCCTTTTTGTAAAATGACCCAGTGTATGCCCACTTCTCTCAGAGACAAACATAAAACAGCACACCCCCCTCCTGGTCCAAACAGCACTGGAAGAACCGCCTAGTCTGCCGCATGAAGCCCTGACAGGCCTCAAAGCCCACATCTCCACAGGCCTCCTCCATGGCTTGAGGCAGTGGGACCTGGGTCTGTGGGGTCCTTTCATACACCCTCCTCCTCCTCCTCCTCTCTGACTGTTGTCTCCTATGTTCCCCGTTGCTCATCAAACAGAACAGAGGGTCAAGCCTCCTTTTATGCTGCAGTCCATGATTGCTAATTGCTCGCCAGACCCGAAAGTTTAGAGATTTGAATATTTGTGTGTTGTGGATTGATGCTTTGAGATTGTATGTGAGAGGTGTGTACAAACCTGAAAACTGTGTGTTGTGTTTTGACAACAAGGTGATGTGACTGACATCAGAGTAAAGATGGAAAGTCAGAGTCTAATATGATCAGGAAATCTAAAGGAGCAACAAACTGAGTCAATCAAGCAAATGGGAGGTTTCCGCCTCGCCAAATGAACCCCCACCGTACGTCGCTGACTTCGCCCCTAACGAGATTACCCTAACTCTGGCAGTTCTGGGAGGGTAAACATATGCTGGGTCCGTTGGTTTACGCAACTGCCCCACCTGGGGTATTAGCCGGTCATGGAAGCAACAGGGGTATCTCAAAGCCCAGGTTAAATGCTTGTGCTTTGTGCAGTGTGTGTGTGTGTGTGTGTGTGTGTGTGTGTGTGTGTCTGTGTGTGTCTGTATCTGTGTTCCAGGATTCAGAGGGAATGATGCAGTGTGTGTGTCTGTGTTCCAGGATTCAGAGGGATAAGGAGTTTGCCATGCGAAAGGCCGAGAGAGCAAACCTGAGGGTGGCACTGAGGGATAAGTACCGCCTCCCGGAGGTAAAGCTCCGCCCACTTCCTGTTTCCCCCCTCTCCTTCATCTGCTCCCCATTTCCTTTCTCTCAGTCCCTCTTTCTCTCTTCCACTGTCTCCCTCTCTCTCACACACTCTCTCTGTCACACACACACACACACACACTCTCTCCCTCTCTCTCTCTCTCCCTCTCTCTCAGAGCGCGATGGATGACGCCACGATTCAGATGGTGGGGGGGGATGTCGACCTGCCAGAGGAGCTGGCTAAGATGGTGGAGGAGGATGAGGAGGAGGAGGAGGCGAACAGCACGTTTCTGGGGAAACTGCAGAACATGGATCTGGACGTGGATCTGGACTCAATCAAAGCCAAAGCGCAGAGCACCATGACCGAGGTCAAACAGGCCGCCGAGGAGAAGTGCGCGCTGATGTGAATGCCTTTGTCTCCATGGTAACCTGGACACACCCATTCACAAACCGCGAGGGCACACCCATCACTCCTTAAACCACACCCACCTGGCTGAACAACGGCGGCACCCTGGGTCCCATGAGAGGGCCGTGTGTTTCACTCGTTTTCATATTCATCTGTCACCTCCTCTTTTCCCTCCTGTGCTCCATCCATCGGGGGGGGGAGGAAATGGAGTCAGAAAGAGAACTGAAGATCAGCCCCGCCCCTCCAGACCTCAGGGAGCAGTCACAGCCCCGCCCCTCCAGACCTCAGGGTGCGGTCACTCACGGGCGTGGCAGATTCTTATCCAATGGAGAAAAGTTGATCATTAAATTGTCACACATTCTGTACAAATTTTCCAAGCAGACCTTTATGTTGGTATGATTCACTTTATTGAACTCCATGAGGTAATTTGTCCTCTGCATTCGACCCATCCTATAGTTAGGAGCAGTGGGCAGCCACAGAGCAGCACCCAGGGACCAACTCCAGTTCTAAGGCCAGTTCCTTGGTCAGGGGTACTGGTAGGAGTGTTCCTATGATGCATGATTTTGTGGGCGGGGGAAACCGTGGTACCAGGGGCGAAGTTAGAACCGGGAATTGGGGTGGCACAGACACGTCCCTTTATGACAATTAGGATAGTCCTGGCTAGTTCTCAATTATTTTTCTTTATTGACGCGATTTCCAAGGTCAGGACTAATAATTCTTTAAAACAGATGTTACGTCCACCCCAATTCTCAGTTTTACGGTATTTACCCCATGACTTCATCGCTGTTAGATCGCATTAGAAACCGTGTCTTCGGTTGCCTATTACGATAATTGGAAAACGGGTCAATAAAGAAAAATAATTGAGAACTAGCCAGGACTATCCTAATTGTCATAAAGGGACGTGTCTGTGCCACCCCAATGCCCGGTTCTAGCTTCGCCCCTGCCCCAGGCCGGATTCGAACCCTCAACCTTCTTGCTGAGAAATGGCAGTGCTCACCACTCTTTCTGTCTTTAATTTTTCAGTTTAGTGAAGTTAAAATGAACCAAATTGAATGAAACAAAAATGGATAAATAATTCTATAATGACTTGTTCTAGAAGTGCTTAGAGCTGTATTTGCAGCTGATTGCTTGAAAACCCTCCAATGTGGCTAAAATTAAAACAATTCTACAAACAACAGTGGGCCAAAATTCCTCCACAGCGATGCACAAGTCTCATTGCTCGTGATTGCAAATGTTTGATAGCAGTTCTTGCTGCCAAGGGTGGCACAAGCAGTTATCACATTTAGCGGGGAAAATATCTTTCAGCAAGGGGGACATAGATTTTAAATAACTCTACCTTCAATAAAAGAGATACTCATAAAGCTGCACTTTGTGTTTTCTCACATTATCTCTGTCAAAGCAAAATTAGTTGGATAATCTGAAACTTTTAAGCATGATAAATATGCAAAAATGGAAGACGAAATCGGTAAGGGGGCAAATACTTTCACACAGCACTGCAACAGCATCTTAAAGAAGAATTTATGAGTGAAAATGAATTGCAAGGGTAAGTGTATAAAATAAACTGATTTTTTAATATGAAACATATGATGATTTCACCGTTTAATAAATAATTTTCGCCACAAAAGTCTCCCTCTCTTTGCCATCCCATGGTTCCTTCAGATCGCTGACGCTGCACATCTGAGCTCCAGCCGTTAGCCGCTTTGGCTCTAATAGGATTGGAGGACTGGGGTGCTACTCTGCTGTCTGCTAAAACTAATCCATTTCAAACCCATAAAACTCTTCAACCCATTTACTGCCAGCTGGAATGATATGTGAATCAGAAAAGGAGAAAAGGCTAAATTTACAGCACTGATGTGTTAAGAAAAAAAGGAGTGCAGTCGAAATATACAGCAGTACCATACAAACAAGTAAAGGAAAGCACTCTCCGTACACAGCACTACCGTAACACACTTCTGCTCAGAGAGGAGGGTGACCTTCCACCATTGACCTTTCACCCCAGAAGCTGTTGCTACACAGGGTCAAAGGTCCATTCCATTTATACCAGCAGAGAATTAACCTGCAGTGCCATGTCAGTCGAATCCCCAAGACTGAGTCACATCTCTGGCTGCTCCAATCAGGAGGTGAGGTCAACACTTCCGAGATATGCTAACTAGCTTCGGTTGATTTTTGTGGCCACGCTGCCTCTATCCTTCACAACCGTCAGTTACCCGCAATCGCCTGGGCACTTGGCAGGGTTAGCAAAAATTTAAAAACATGGTGGATAAATAGCATTAATAATGTAATGTTTTTATTGAAGGAATTGGTTTTATGAAAAGCAGTACTCGAGGGTATTAGTGATGAATATAGCTGAAGCAAACTAGTTTCACCATTGAAGCTGTTCTCCAAACACACAGCATAAGAGGGGCAGGACCCCGACCGTCACGTCACCCGGCAGCCGGTCAGACCGCTCTGCTGCAGAGATGATCAGACTCCTTCAACCAAACAAGACCACGCACTCCCTCAACCGAACAGGACCACGCACTCCCTCAACCGAACAGTACCACACACTCCCTCAACCGAACAGTACCACACACTCCCTCAACCGAACAGGACCACACACTCCCTCAACCGAACAGTACACACTCCCTCAACCAAACAGTAATACACACTCCCTCAACCAAACAGTACCACACACTCCCTCAACCGAACAGGACCACACACTCCCTCAACCAAACAGTACACACTCCCTCAACCGAACAGTACCACACACTCCCTCAACCGAACAGTACCACACACTCCCTCAACCGAACAGTACACACTCCCTCAACCGAACAGTACACACTCCCTCAACCGAACAGTACCACACACTCCCTCAACCGAACAGTACCACACACTCCCTCAACCGAACAGGACCACACACTCCCTCAACCGAACAGTACCACACACTTCCTCAACCGAACAGGACCACACACTCCCTGAACCGAAGAGGACCACACACTCCCTCAACCGAACAGTACACACTCCCTCAACCAAACAGTACACACTCCATCAACCGAACAGGACCACACACTCCCTCAACCGAACAGGACCACACACTCCCTCAACCGAACAGTACACACTCCCTCAACCAAAGAGTACACACTCCCTCAACCAAACAGTACCACACACTCCCTCAACCGAACAGGACCACACACTCCCTCAACCGAACAGTACCACACACTCCCTCAACCGCACAGGACCACGCACTCCCTCAACCAAACAGTACCACGCACTCCCTCAACTGAACAGTACCACACACTCCCTCAACCGAACAGTACACACTCCCTCAGCCAAACAGTACACACTCCCTCAACCGAACAGTACCACACACTCCCTCAACCGAACAGGACCACACACTCCCTCAACCGAACAGTACCACACACTCCCTCAACCGCACAGGACCACACACTCCCTCAACCGAACAGTACACACTCCCTCAACCGAACAGTACCACGCACTCCCTCAACCGAACAGTACCACACACTCCCTCAACCGAACAGTACACACTCCCTCAACCGAACAGTACACACTCCCTCAACCGAACAGTACCACACACTCCCTCAACCGAACAGTACCACACACTCTCTCAACCAAACAGTACCACACACTCCCTCAACCGAACAGGACCACACACTCCCTCAACCGAACAGGATCACACACTCCCTCAACCGAACAGTACCACACACTCCCTCAACCGAACAGTACCACACACTCCCTCAACTGAACAATACCACACACTCCCTCAACCAAACAGTACCACACACTCCCTCAACCGAACAGGACCACACACTCCCTCAACCGAACAGTACCACGCGCTCCCTCAACCGAACAGTACCACACACTCCCTCAACCGAACAGTACACACTCCCTCAACCAAACAGCACACACTCCCTCAACCAAACAGTACACACTCCCTCAACCGAACAGTACCACACACTCCCTCAACCGAACAGGACCACACACTCCCTCAACCGAACAGTACCACACACTCCCTCAACCGCACAGGACCACACACTCCCTCAACCGAACAGTACCACACACTCCCTCAACAGAACAGAACCACACACTCCCTCAACTGAACAGTACCACACACTACCTCAGCAGAACAGTACCACACACTACCTCAACAGAACAGTACCACACACTCCCTCAACTGAACAGTACCACACACTCCCTCAACTGAACAGTACCACACACTCCCTCAACTGAACAGGACCACACACTCCCTCAACCGAACAGTACCACACACTCCCTCAACAGAACAGAACCACACACTCCCTCAACTGAACAGTACCACACACTACCTCAGCAGAACAGTACCACACACTACCTCAACAGAACAGTACCACACACTCCCTCAACTGAACAGTACCACACACTACCTCTCAGCAGAACTGCACCAGTATTCCTCATTAAGAGCATTTTGATCCCAGCACAGTTTGGTGATGTATTGCAATGCAGAACGTAAATTACCAAATCATTATATGTACGGATAGGGTGAAACTAAACACTCAGTTCTTAAGTGCTTTAGGATTTGAAAAGAAAACTGTGATTCCCTGTATGTATTTATCTGGTCACATAGCTCTGAACTGTTAGCATTAGTGTCAGAAACTCTCTGTGATTTCTTATTACAGACAAACTGTGAAGAGGTGCTTTCGCCCTACTCTATTCCTCAGATTTTTGTGTCCACTGCGGTAACACTCCCTGCTCTCGAGCTGTAAGTCCGTAAATCATGATACAGCAGCAACATTCTCCACGCTCACAAACTAACAACCCGCAGTAGACACTCGCTCATCAAGAACCTATTTTTACAGATTTGTCACACTTAAATGTTGGAGGTCAGCAAACTAATTTTAATATTAGACAAAGATAACCAGGGTAAACACAACATACAATTTCTAAATACTGATGTAATTTCTTTAAGGAAAAAAGTCATCCAACCCAACTTGACCCTATATGAAAAAGTTCAGTTCTATAAATATTTGGACAGCGACCAGTTCTGCAATTTTGTCTCTGTACGCATTACAACAGATTTGCAACAAACCCACCAAGGCGTGATTGAAGTAAAGACATTCAGCTTTAATATTAGTGGTTTCACAGAAACCTCACAGAAACAGTTTAGGAACTGTAGCCATTTTTACACATTGCGTTAAATGTTTAGGGCCTCAACTGTAATCAGACAACTGACTGACAGTCATTTTAATGATCAGGTCTGGCCTTTTCCCTCCTTAGTTCATTGAACTTGCTTTCGGTGGCAATGAAGTCTCAATATGTGGTCCAAAGAGTTGTCCGTGCCGGTAAAGGAGGTGGTCATTAAAGGTGCTCTAAGCACGCTTGGGTGATGTCACCTCTGTTGGCGACACAAAAAAAGAACAGAGAGTCGGCTCGCCCTCCCTCCTCCTCTCTCCCTCCCGAGGCTCTGGTCTCCACTGTCAGCCTTGAAGGCGGCGAAGGTTACAGCAACTTGCAGTAGAAGTTTTTATGAAGCTCAACTAAACAGCTTATTGAACAAAATATCTCGCAAGTAGGCCAATTTTATGTTTCAAATAGAGTTAAATTTAAAGTTATATTGTCAAAGTGTTTAGGTTAACAAGTATGACCTGTTTAGGTAAGGTTAGGTCTATAAGTTAACTGTAAGCAAAAAAATATCACTTGTTTGCATTTGTTAACATAATCAAAATAGCTGAAAATATCTAATGTTCCCTCAAGAATCAGTCTCTTTCATGAGAAAACTCAGGATTAAATGCATTCGTTTTTAACAATATTGTTGTTCTTAAGCCCACTTACTGAGCAAAGGCGTCCGAATGTAAAGGCTCCAGAGGCCCTGCTCCGCTTCCAGGAGAGGAATTTGAATTGAATTGGCTGCCTCGTGAGTGGATTGGTTGTTCTCTAGCTCGCGAATTGATTGGTTGTACTAAGGGAGGGTGTTTACGCAGCCTGACAGGCTGAGTAGCCTGGAAGTCAACAACTGAAGGCAACTTCACCCTACAGCACAAATGCACGCGTCATGTTGTACGTACTGAAATTACTGTAAGGTTTACGCTTTAAAAAAAAAATTCCAGCTTCCTGAGAGCTGAGAAGTTGCGCTTCAGTCCACAGACAGGTTACTACGGTAAACGTGGCAGCAGAGTCCAGGTGGCCTGTAACTGCGCAGACCGCAGTCTGATTTTGAAGGGGGTGATTTTTTTTGGCGAATTAAAGAATTTTGCCCCCATATTTTGGGTTCATGGTGGCGATTTCTCAGGTTAAGCGGGCGAACCGCCCGTTGCCCCCGTGTATTTTTTTCGCTGGTGGGGTAGCTTTTGTGTGCCTCTGTGACCCCGAGAGCAGTGCTGGCGGGAGCTTTTCAGCCTGATGGGGCCACCAAAGCCAGACAGGTCAACGAAGAGGCCAGACGAACGCAGTGAAACCATGGCAACTATGGCAGCAGCTCGTATCAATGCCTGATACAGGGCGGAAAACCAAACATCTGATTGGCAACGGCATGGATCGCCCACTCATGTCAACCGAGCGCTGCGGATGACTTTAGGAGTAGCGCCCACACGTCTACAATCAAACAAATGACAAATAGAAGCTGTCAGGCAACATCAAGTCAGCAAAAACCAGCACATGATGCTGCAATCTATTGAAATTCAACACACAAGAAACAAAGTCATTGACATCTATCGCTCTTGAAAGGGTTACAAATTAAATCGCTAAGGCTGCAGTTCTGCAAACCAGAGTGAGAGCCGTTGTCTACAAACTGAGAAATCATAACACAGAGATGAACTTTGCCAGGAGTAGCTGGCCAACCAAAAATCCTCCAAGTGCACATCGACAACTCATCCAGGAGATTACAAACAAACTCAGACTAACACTTAAAGTAAAGCAGGCTTCGCATACCTCAGTTAAGGTCAGTGTTCACAATTCCTCAATAAGAAAGAGGCAGAAAGAGGCAGCGCAAAAATGCCTTCTATGGAAGAGCTGCAAGGCGAAAATCACTCCGGACCAAAAAGAATACAAAAGTTTGCCTCACATTTGCCCAATAACATTTTGATGATCCCCAAGACTTTGGGCTAATATTTTGAGGACTGTTGAGTCAAAGTGGAAATTTTAAAAAGAAATGGGTTGTGTTACAGCCGGCTTGAAGCCAACACAGCGTTCCACACTAAGAGCATCCTATTAATAGTCAAGGTATTAAAGTGGAGGTAGTGTGATGGTCCATAACTGCTTTGTTGCTTCAGAACTGGGCGAATTGCAATGATTTATGGAAATATGAATTCTAATCTCCTACAAAATCCTGAAGGAGAATATCCAGCCATCGGTTTGTGAATGAAAGCGTAAGCACAGTTGGATTATGCAGCAGGACAATGATCTGAAACACACCAGCAAGTCCACCTTTGAATGGCTCAAAAGAAACAAAATGAAGGTTTTGGAGTGGTTGGTCAAAGTCCTGACTTTAGTCTAAGTGAGATGCCGTGTCATGGACTTAAACAAGCATTTCATGCTCAAAAACCCTCCTAAAAAAACCTGTGGCTAAATTAAAACATTTCTGCATACAGTAGATTAGCCAAAATTCCGCTACAGTGCTATGAAAGACTTGTTGCCAGCTATCACAAATGTTTGAAAGCAGTTATTTTTGCGAATGGTGGCACGAGCAGGTATTAGTTTTAGGGAAAGCAGTTATTTTTCACATAGGAGGTATAGGTTTTATATCTCCTTACCATTGTAATGTGGAATGAAGCCACTGGACGGCAGTATTGACTTTTTTTTTGTTAACCCCAGACTGGAGCTAGGTTTTGGGCATGTCCCGGGCATGTCTGAGAGGGGAAAAGTCCCAGAGAATTAAAAAAAGTCTGGAAGGTGGGAGGGGGCTGCAAAAGAGTATATAAGGAGAGAAATTGAGAGAGTAAAGTAGTAGGAGAAATTGCAAGGAGAAGGATACATTTGACCAGACCTGTCACTCTTTTCAAGACCTGTGAAGCTTTTTGTGGATTTTTGCCTGTGTTGGAGCATTTCCCTGTCCCAGGACATCACCAACTGACCCCATGTCAAGGGACTGTAAATATTTTTTTTCTTGTATATTATCAATCTTGGTCAGGAGTATAAATTGTAGGTTTGTGTTGGTCGTTGTTTCATTAAATCTGTTTGAGTTTTTTAAATGTTGTCTGTTATCCCTTGATGTCATAAATGTCATAACAAATTGGGGCCATAACACCATCAATACATAAAAGGATTATTTCATTGCTGATCATTACCCACAACCCCACAGTGTTCCTCTGCTTTTATAGACACCTTCAAATGGACAGATCTGCTGAGAATCAACACAGAAGAATGGAAAGAGTGTGTCAGTGAAGGAGTTAGTGAAAGTGTAGAGAGGAGTGTTGTTAGTGAGGTCAGAGAATGACACCTCCCCCCTGTCCCAGTCCAGCTGACCCTCTGGGGTTTCCTCCGCACAGTGAGGGGTGTAGTAGGGTCGGTCAGGGCATTATATTCCCCACAGCACTGGTCTATACCCCACAGTCCTCCTGCTGGGCTCAGATCTGCAACCCCTTTCCTGTTCACTGACTCTTTAGCCACACCCACCAGCCCTCTGCATCACCCACATCTACATCCCAGCTGTGTCTCCCTGAACTGAATCTCTCACAGCCCAACACACTCCCCCACCAATCAAATCTCTCCAGATTATCAGGAACCTGCTGTATCTCAGCACTATATCTCACATAGGTCAGATCTTCAGACAGAGTGAGGTGTTGATTTGCAGTGTTTGGGTTCAGAGTCTCAGGAGCTTTCGGGACAGAGAATGAGACGTCAGCACTGATCTGCACAAAGAGAAACCGTCTGACAAAGTGTGAAGTGTCGATCTGGAACCAAATGCGAGGACACGGGATTGCAAAAAAAAAAAATAGGTGCTTTATTGAATAAGGGGGGTAACCCCCGCAGGGAGAAAGGCAACAGTACAGAGTCCGTAATCCAAAGCTCGATTTCCAATGGGACAGAGCAGAGTTCGTTACCAGGGCACCAATCACAAAAATCATAGTCAGACAAAACAGATCCGGTACAGAGGCGTAGGTTTGTGGGAGAAGCAAACTCATAAGCCAAAGGACACTCTGAATCGTATACAGGGCAGCAATCCACAAAATCGAGGTCGGGCAGAAAAAGGTCAAAAATACACAGATGCAACAATATCCAAAAGGGCAAAGCAAGAATCAGAAATCAGGCCATCCAGTCAGAAAGATAAATCACAATGAGTTGAGGCGGAAACAAACGTGGCACAAGAAACAAGGAAGTTACGATCTGACAAGGAAGAGCATGTGAAGACACCTTAAATACACATCCGGGGTGAACACATGACAAGGGAGAACGGGTGCGATCAATGAAACAATAATCAGGATTGACACATGAGGAATAATCTAATTACATGAATTTGGCAACTGCCAAAACGCAGACAGGGAGCACAAGACAATCCTATGAACAAACAACAGCTCCGGTTAAGGAGCACTAAAGTGTATAGTCTAAAGAAAAGGGAAAGCCTGAGATATAAGTGGAAAACTGCAGTAGAGATAATTAGTGATAGGCAAGGAGGCGGAGATTAGAATTGGGCGATTACTGAGAGATCGTTAGTCTATTAGTATGTGCAGCTATACAATCCGGAGTGCAAGTTAGTAAGTTAGTAAAAATATGCAATGTTAATAAGTGTTAGTAATTATCGAAAACAATAAACTGTTAGTACGGTTAGTAGATGGCGAAAGGAGAGAGGAAGGAAGAACACGAGATATGAAGGAAGATTGAAATCCCAGAAACCAGTAAATCACCCAAATGTGTGGCACGTAAGACTAAACCGTGAGCAAAGACCTACACAAGACAAGACGGGGTAGACGTAGTGCAAAGCATGGCATGGCAGAAATAAACAAGACAAGCGAAATGAAAACATGGCATGATAACTATGGCAAGGAAAATAATAAAAACATGAAATCCAAATTACCAAAACACAATACGCAATCAAAGAATAGTCAAAATAACAAGCAGAGGTCACTTCACATGAAAATCAATAAACATGGCATAGCCAGGCACAAAACTTAAACATGGCATGAAAACAAGATCCTAACATTACCCCCCCTCCTACGAAATGCCTCCCGGCGTTTCACCAGGTCTAGAACGAGAGGCATGAAAGTCTCTGATTAACGACTTGTCCAGGATGTGCCGAGCCGGCACCCAACTAAGGTGTTTGGGGCCGTAGCCCTCCCAGTCCACGAGGTATTGAAGTCCACGACCTCGTCGACGGCAGTCCAGCAAAGCTCGAACAGTGAATGCTTCGCCTTCGTCAATGATAAAGGCGGGTGGTGGGGGATCAGGACGAGGTATTGAAGTCCACGACCTCGTCGACGGCAGTCCAGCAAAGCTCGAACAGTGAATGCTTCGCCTCCGTCAATGATAAAGGCGGGTGGTGGGGGATCAGGACGAGGTATTCAAGTCCACGACCTAGTCGACGGCAGTCCAGCAAAGCTCGAACAGTGAATGCTTCGCCTCCGTCAATGATAAAGGCGGGTGGTGGGGGATCAGGACCAGATGACAGGGAGTGGGTAACAGCAGGTTTGATTTGTGACACGTGGAAAGTAGGGTGAATTCTGCGCATGGACAGGGGAAGACGGAGGCGAACAGCAGTGGGGCTAATGATCTTTTCGACCGTAAAGGGGCCTAAAAACCTGGGAAACAGCTTGCCCCCGTTACCTCTTAGGGGAATGTCCTTAGCAGACAACCACACGCGCTGCCCAGGCCGGTACGAAGGAGCAGGAGTGCGTCTCTTGTCGGCGTGAGCCTTCATGCGTGCCACCGACCTGAGCAGTGCCGCCCGTGTGGTTCTCCATGTACGTCTGCATCGTCGCATGAACTCACGGGCAGAGGGAACAGCGACCTCCTCCTCCTGGCAGGGAAATATGGGTGGCTGGTAGCCTAAGCAAGCAAGCATCTTTGAATGTTAACTCTGGGGTGGTGAAGATTCTCCGACTTTCCGAGTCAGAAATCCGACCTCAGGGGGGCGTTCCAGTAGAAACTTCCAACTCGGAACTCGAAAATTCCGACTCCGACAAGTAAAAATGGAACGCAGCATTGGAACCCCTGCTGAGTAGACACTAGAAAAGGACCTGGTATCAGTTACTATCACCCAGTAACGAACCGTGAGGTTTGGGTCGAGGGAGGCAGTGGCAGACAGAAATGTAAAAACTAATTCATATTTTATGAATAGTGTCAGCGGTAAAAACACAGGCAAAATGAAACATAATCACTCCAAAAACTGTTGAATGTGTTAGGACCCTTGCTTTTCCATGTTTAAGTTTCGTGCCTGGCTACGCCATGTTTATTGATTTCTGTGTTTTAGTGACCTCTGCATATGTCTGACTTTTCTTAGGATTGTGTTTTGTGTTTTGGCAATTTAGATTTCTTGTTTTATTATTTTTCATGTTCAGATCATTTAGTTCTCATGCCATGTTTACATTCTCTTGTCTTGTTTATTTCTGCCATGCCATGCCTTGCACTACGTCACCCCGTCTTGTCTTGTGTAGGTCTTTGCTCACGGTTTAGTCTTGCGTGCCACTCCTTCGGGTGATTTACTGGTTTCTGGGATTTCAATCTTCCTTCATATCTCGTGTTCTTCCTTCCTCTCTCCTTTCGCCATCTACTAACCGTACTAACAGTTTATTGTTTTCGATAATTTACTAACACAGATTAACATTGTATATTTCTACTAACTGACTAACTTGCACTCGGGATTGTATAGCTGCACATACTAATAGACTAACGATCTCTCAGCATTCGCCCAATCTGTATCTCTGCTCTCCTTGTCTATCCCTAATTATCTCTACTGCAGTTTTCCACTTATATCTCAGGCCTTCCCTTTTCTTTAGACTATACACTTTAGTACTCCTTAACCGGAGCTGTTGTTCGTTCATAGGATTGTCTTGTGATCCCTGTCTGCGTTTTGGCAGTTGCCAAATTCATGTAATTAGATTATTCCTCATGTGTCAATCCTGATTATTGTTTCATTGATCACACCTGTTCTCCCCTGTCATGTGTTCACCCCGGATGTGTATATAAGGTGTCTTCACATTCAGTTCCATGTCAGATCGTAACTTCCTTGTCCCTTGTGCTAAGCTTGTTTCTGCCTCGACTCATTGTAATCAGCTTTCTGACTGGATTGCCCGACTCCTGATTCTTGGTTTGCCCTTTTTTGGATATTGCTGCATCTGTGTGTTTTTGACCCTTTTTCTGCCCGACCTTGATTTTGTGGACTGCTGCCCTGGTTTCGACTCAGACTGTCTTCTGGCTTATGAGTTTGCTTCTCCCACAAACCAACGCCTGTGTACCGAATCTGTTTTGCCTGACTACGATTTTTGTGATTGGTGCCCTGGTAACGAACTCTGCTCTGTCCCATTGGATTTCGAGCTTTGGATTACGGACTCTGTACTGTTGCCTTTCTCCCTGCTGGGGTTATCCCCCTTATTCAATAAAGCACCTATTTTCTGCAATCCCGTGTCCTCGCATTTGGTTCCAGATTGGTTCCTTACAGAATGCTGTAAATAACACTGCAAATCTGGAGAGCTTTCTTGGTTGCTCTCGTCCGGGATGATATCGTTTGCCCACTATCGGATTCTTGGCCCAGCTGGCAGAAATCAGGGGCAGCGCCCGGATTCTATTTAAGCCCAAGTACCGCCTTGCTGCCCTCGCTAGAGTGTCAGTGTTATGTTTGCATTTTAGCTGGTAAGGTCTCTAGTAAGACAGTTGAGGTAATAGCTGCAAAAGAGGAAAAGTTCTAAATAAGGGAATCTTTCTGATTTTCCTCTTTCTGGGCACCGTCTGGTGCTAATTCTTTGTCTTGGTTTCTGAGATTTTTTTTTTTTTCCCTTTCTATTCGTTCTGTTGACCTAGCTTTGCTTCCTTGCTCTCAGATGAGATCTCGGTCCCAACGGTCAAACGCGGTGGCGGGAGAATCATTCTCTGAGGTTGCTTTTCTGCGATGGGCCCAGAAACCTTGTTTAAGTGAATGGTATCATGAAACAGGACCAGTTTATCCAGATCCTCAGTGAAAACATTAAGCAATCCAGCGAATAACTTTGTCTTGGGCAGGAATGGATCTTCCAACAGGATAATGATCCTAAACATATGGCCAAATCCTCAAGAACTGGTTAGAAGACAACAAAGTGAATGTTTTGAATCGGCCAAGCCAGAGCACCGACCTCAATCCTATCGAGAATCTGTGGAGGGAACTGAAGACCAAGGTCATGGCAGGGAAACCCTCAAACCTTAAGGACCTGGAGAAGTTTGCCAAAGAGGAGTGGGCCGAAATCCCCATGGAAACGTGTGTGATCAACCACAGGACGCGTTTGGAGGCTGTAATCGTGAATAAAGGCTTTGCCAGCAATTACTGAGAAAAGGGTATGAATAATTCTGGGCCTGGCATTTTTTCTAAATCTGTCAAATAAAATACCAAAAAGTATCGTATTAAAATTGTTTACTTACAGCCTTATTTCAACTTGCTGTGTCATTTGTGCAAGAATAAATTTGATTTGTCAAAACATGTCTCAAAATAAAAATTGGTGTGACTAAGTTTCATTTTTACTTACAGCAGGTGTTGAGGATCATATCTCAGTATTATGCACCTTATTAGTAAACCAGCAACCATTGCAGCAGTAGTAGTACCTCTCCATCTTTCTCACACTCCCTCTATCACACGCGCACACACAAACACACTCACAAGCGGTTCATACACAAGCGGTTCATACACATGCACGCACGCACACACACAAGCGGTTCATACACACACATAAACAGTTGACTTTTGTAGCTACGATTAATACATGTCCAGTTGATTCAATCAATATATTTTCAGTTGATTTTTGTGGCTTTGATCACGATGCATATTACTGGGAACATCATGAAACAATTATTTTAGCCATTTACTTGTCCATTTTTATCCTACTCTTAAAATGTAATTTTCTCAATTTTTTAAAATTTTTCTTTTTTTTAATGCGGACAATACCTCTGTCCGCCTCCAATATCTTCCAGAAAATCCCGTAGAGAACAAGCCAACCAAGAGGAGAAGAGAAAGAGATGAGGGATAACCAGTGTGATGTGATTGGAAGAAGGTTTTTTACGCTCCGGACTTCAGATCATTGTGTCATCATGAGCTGGAATAAAGTCTGATCATGTTCTGAATACTCAGGGTGAATGTGAGACGTACTTGTAAAGCGCTTCGGGCTCATGTCATGTGACTGGAAAGCGCAATATAAATTCCGTACATTTACTCTGCCTCTCGGCAATTGAAAAAAAAAGGGACCTCGAAAATACGAAAACATGTCTGAATGGAAACTACAACGAAGTTTCAAACCCTGACAGTAATCAAAGATCGGTCTTTGCGTTATTATTATGCCTCAAATCTCTGGTCCTCTCTGTATGTTTTCCCCTCATTCAGTATTCTACTGTTTTTTATTTTTTCATTTACACGCCAAATCGGTTCATAGGATCCCCAGTGAAATGAAATCATCTGAGTTTCCGTCCCTCCTTCCTCCAGACACACTAGATTACCAGAAATACTACTTCCTGCAGGGGGCAGCACAGCACCACTGAAGTCTGTATTCAGCTGACCTGTCAGTGCGGCGCAGATTTTAAAACAAGAAGAGAAATAATTTCAGTGATCCGTCAGACAGCACAGATTTTTTATAAATCGAGCGAGATTAACTCGTTGAGGAGTAGAACCACACTGCAAGCACTTATCTTCTGTAAGAACCTCAACTGCTCACCATATAACTTCTCCTTCTCTATACCAGAGCTCATTCCTTGCACTCATACATCACATTCCTCCCATCCACTAAACTGGAAATTCATTGAGTTCCACCATCAGAGGAGAGATTCCAGTCTGTTAGGAAACAGGAATTCAACATTTTCCGAAAGATACTGCAAACATTTATAAACTGGACCACCCTTTACAGAAGCGCTATTCCCTGGAACACGTGACTCACGAGCGACTGACCTGTCATCTGTCCTGAAAGTAACTGAAGTCACTTTGAACTGAAATTTGAAGGAACAAAGACATTCCATTTCACGATTACTATTTCACTGTTGTTAATGAGCCCCAGCCTTCAACCCCTCGCAATCAATCTCTCTCTCTCTCTCTCTCTCTCTCTCTCTCTTTAATACAGGCTCCAGACAAGGTCCATTGATTCCGAAGCTGCAATGAACCCTGGCTGAAGTCCCCTCACACTGCCGATTTATTAGCTATATCTTGGACCAACTTCCAAATGACTTCTATGCTCTGTGATGAATGAGCATGTGTCCATATACTTTTTGACGCATGTCCATGTACTTCTCGCTTAAAGCGAGAATGCGTTTTCAATGACGTATTTGGTATTGTCCAATCAGCTGTAGGCTCTCATAACCGGAAGCAGACCAGCAGTTTTCACCGACTGTTGACATGATTGGCTGACTTTCCAGGTTCGTTGAACTTGTCACCGCAATGAACGGTCTGCTGTCAAAACTCGGTCCGCGACACCCCGACCCCGCTGTCCGTTACCTCTCGGCGCTGCTTCTCGCGGGCAGAATCAGCTGTTGTGCTGAGGTATATTATCAGGACACGTGGATCGTGCATTCCGACTGTGAAAGTGAAGCGGATCAGACTGCCAGTTTCTCACTTGCTCCGTCGCTTTATAGAAATGAGAAGCGTTGGGAAGTTATCGCGATGTCATTTTTCTGGGTCGTAATGAAAAGTTGATCTGTATACGTATGTAACCGTTAGACGATTTGTTGGAAGCAAAGCCGCTGGCAGAGATTATATTATATGCCGAGGTTAAAGTCACCATATACATGTTTATTGTTACAGAGAACATTTTGCTCTTCAACTAAAGACGAAGTGACGAAGGCTCGACTCGCAGATGAAGCCAGAAAAAAGTACGGGAACTCTGCTCCGACAATTTTCAGTAAAGTGATCGACAAATCCATTCCCGCAGACATCATTTATGAGGACGACAAGGTATCTACAGCCAGATGTTTGTGCGGCAAAACCCAACCTAATTCCCGAAATGGAACTGGAAGTAATGAGTTCCATTTTAACACAGCGAATTAGGCATGTTGAAATGTCACTTTATCAGTGTTATGCGAGAGTTTATAATGAATAGCTTCACCCTTGTGTAGGGATGGCAAATTTGAAGCTTCGAAACGTTTCAAAACATTTAAACCGTTGTTGCGAAATGTTTTGAAACATTTTTTATACTTGCCCGCTCAACATTGGCACCCACTGGCGGAAGTTGTCAGTGCAGCCTTTTATTATTGTTGGTATCGATGTGCTGAAGCCCCCCTTTTCGCAAATCCAAAAATATTCATAGTTTTGACACTGGCACGATCAGTGAATGATTTATTTTTTGTACGATATGACTATTTCTTATTGTATGGCACAGTTTGTTCATTTTGCCGTTAAATGTTCTCATTCATTCATTCATTCATTCGTTCATTGAGAATGACTGTGTCAGGTCAGCCTTTTATATATTTGGACTTGACAATTACAATTTCTGATAATGCCTAGTTGGTTTTGCACCTCATTGATATTATACAAATCGATAAAATGTGGTATAAAGATTTAGATTCAGAAACATTTTGCTCAAAGACTTTTATTCAGGGATAATATTTGCTGCACTTTTTTTGAATCAGCTGGCTTCTCAACCATCTGAAATCAAATTACAAGTTTATACAAAAATAAACAAACATGCTTCAACTTATTGACTCATTGGAACATACCTGGTTAGCTTTAGAAAATCAATCAATCTAACTTGTATTTTGAACAACTGTAGAAAACTCCTCACAAAATCTCTCGTCACAACTCAACGCAACAAAGCACTTCAAACGTCTGTATTCTCCCATAGCTTTTTAGCGATCACGTGACGTTTCGAAACATCTCACGAACACCGCGTCGGAACCGGAAGTGTTGAAACGTTTTGAAGCCGTTCGAACTTCGGTGTCGAAACTGCCATCCCTACCCGTGTGTTTTGTTCACGTTTTGGACCATGTGTGGGACGAGATGGATCTGATACATTTCCCCAATTTTAAAACAATGCGGGAATTTTGTGAAAATCCTTCACACACGTTGTCTTTATACTAATTCGGATGTGGTCAGTGTTTGCTCGGTTTTCGATTTGCAGATACTGACTAATTTTTGTGAGGAAGTGCTGGAAATCATTTATAATGGCATAAATCATGCTTCCGTTTAAATTAAACGAGAGTTTGATGATTGCTGGTGTTCTCGTTTCCTTGATAAAACTCTATATGAACCAACTTGAGAAGTTTTCATTGTTGCCCATGATATGCATATCTGAAAAGTGTATTACATATTATGTTAATGATATGGCACACAATAGTGCGCATCCATATGTATAGGAGACTTGTCTGCAGTAAATTAAGCAGAATATTCTGGATGAGTGCACTGTGCATGCCCGCCTGTGCCCCCTGATGGCCAGTTTTGTGTCAGTCCCCTCAAATCTTTACATAGGCCATCAGTGTGAGCAGATGGTAATAATTACTGGCGTATAAATGTATTCAATCCATCCATGTACACTGGCAAGAGAGAGTATTAGACATGCCTGAGGTGTGAATAGAATCTAAGTCATCCTTTTGATGCAGGATAATCATGATCTGTCTGTGTTCAGCTGCAGATTTAATCATTACACACACACACACTGAAGACGCTGCGGTCCGCGCCAGTGGATGCACCTCTCCTATACTCATCTTACAGTTTACATGCAGCACTGGCCTTACAGTGTAGAGCAGTATTATGCAGTGTTGTACTGACAAGTATTTACGTGTGTGTGAGGATGAGGATGTATGAGTTCACCTCATCTAACACTACACTCTAACACTCAGTGCCTGGCCTTCCGCGACATCAACCCACAAGCACCTGTTCACTTCCTGGTCATTCCCCGGACCCCTATCCCAGGAATCAGTGCGGCCAGGGATGACGATGCACAGGTACAGAGTGTGTGTGTTTGTTTGTGTGTGTGTGTGTGTGTGTGTGTGTGTGTGTGTGTGTGCGCGCGTGTGTGTGCGTGTGCGTGTGTGTGTGTGTCCGTGTGCGTGTGCGTGTGCGTGTGTGTGTGTGTGTAATAGAGGTAGTGTGAGAGAGATAGAGAGGGAGTGTGAGAGAGATGGAGAGGGAGTGTGAGAGAGATGGAGAGGGAGTGTGAGAGGGATGGAGAGGGAGTGTGAGAGAGATGGAGAGGGAGTGTGAGAGGGATGGAGAGGGAGTGTGAGAGAGATGGAGAGGGAGTGTGAGAGAGATGGAGAGGGAGTGTGAGAGGGATGGAGAGGGAGTGTGAGAGAGATGGAGAGGGAGTGTGAGAGAGATAGAGAGGGAGTGTGAGAGGGATGGAGAGGGAGTGTGAGAGAGATGGAGAGGGAGTGTGAGAGGGATGGAGAGGGAGTGTGAGAGAGATGGAGAGGGAGTGTGAGAGAGATGGAGAGGGAGTGTGAGAGGGATGGAGAGGGAGTGTGAGAGAGATGGAGAGGGAGTGTGAGAGAGATAGAGAGGGAGTGTGAGAGAGATGGAGAGGGAGTGTGAGAGAGATGGAGAGGGAGTGTGAGAGGGATGGAGAGGGAGTGTGAGAGAGATGGAGAGGGAGTGTGAGAGAGATGGAGAGGGAGTGTGAGAGGGATGGAGAGGGAGTGTGAGAGAGATGGAGAGGGAGTGTGAGAGAGATAGAGAGGGAGTGTGAGAGGGATGGAGAGGGAGTGTGAGAGGGATGGAGAGGGAGTGTGAGAGAGATGGAGAGGGAGTGTGAGAGAGATGGAGAGGGAGTGTGAGAGAGATGGAGAGGGAGTGTGAGAGAGATAGAGAGGGAGTGTGAGAGAGATGGAGAGGGAGTGTGAGAGAGATGGAGAGGGAGTGTGAGAGAGATGGAGAGGGAGTGTGAGAGAGATGGAGAGGGAGTGTGAGAGAGATAGAGAGGGAGTGTGAGAGAGATGGAGAGGGAGTAGGAGAGAGATAGAGAGGGAGTGTGAGAGAGATGGAGAGGGAGTGTGAGAGAGATGGAGAGGGAGTGTGAGAGAGATGGAGAGGGAATGTGAGAGAGATAGAGAGGGAGTGTGAGAGGGATGGAGAGGGAGTGTGAGAGGGATGGAGAGGGAGTGTGAGAGAGATGGAGAGGGAGTGTGAGAGGGATGGAGAGGGAGTGTGAGAGAGATGGAGAGGGAGTGTGAGAGAGATAGAGAGGGAGTGTGAGAGAGATAGAGAGGGAGTGTGAGAGAGATGGAGAGGGAGTGTGAGAGAGATGGAGAGGGAGTGTGAGAGAGATAGAGAGGGAGTGTGAGAGAGATGGAGAGGTATAAACTGTGATGACACCGTCACGTATTGCCGTCTCCTGTCATTGGTCTGTCGTCTGCGGTGACATATGGGTACCTGCCCAATCCCAGCTGATGAAGACATAATGTCTGAAAACTGTATTCTGTGGAGTATTAGAAGGATGTCAGCATGAGTAATGTCACTGTGGATTAGTCAGCATGAGTAATGTCACTGTGGATTAGTCAGCATGAGTAATGTCAATGTGGATTAGTCAGCATGAGTAATGTCACTGTGGATTGGTCAGCATGAGTAATGTCACTGTGGATTAGTCAGCATCAGTAATGTCACTGTGGATTAGTCAGCATGAGTAATGTCACTGTGGATTAGTCAGCATGAGTAATGTCACTGTGGATTAGTCAGCATCAGTAATGTCACTGTGGATTAGTCAGCATGAGTAATGTCACTGTGGATTAGTCAGCATGAGTAATGTCACTGTGGATTAGTCAGCATGAGTAATGTCACTGTGGATTAGTCAGCATGAGTAATGTCACTGTGGATTAGTCAGCATGAGTAATGTCACTGTGGATTAGTCAGCATCAGTAATGTCACTGTGGATTAGTCAGCAAGAGTAATGTCACTGTGGATTAGTCAGCATGAGTAATGTCACTGTGGATTGGTCAGCATGAGTAATGTCACTGTGGATTAGTCAGCATCAGTAATGTCACTGTGGATTAGTCAGCATCAGTAATGTCACTGTGGATTAGTCAGCAAGAGTAATGTCACTGTGGATTAGTCAGCATGAGTAATGTCACTGTGGATTGGTCAGCATGAGTAATGTCACTGTGGATTAGTCAGCATCAGTAATGTCACTGTGGATTAGTCAGCATGAGTAATGTCACTGTGGATTAGTCAGCATGAGTAATGTCACTGTGGATTGGTCAGCATCAGTAATGTCACTGTGGATTAGTCAGCATGAGTAATGTCACTGTGGATTAGTCAGCATGAGTAATGTCACTGTGGATTAGTCAGCATGAGTAATGTCACTGTGGATTAGTCAGCATGAGTAATGTCACTGTGGATTAGTCAGCATGAGTAATGTCACTGTGGATTAGTCAGCATGAGTAATGTCACTGTGGATTGGTCAGCATCAGTAATGTCACTGTGGATTAGTCAGCATCAGTAATGTCACTGTGGATTGGTCAGCATCAGTAATGTCACTGTGGATTAGTCAGCATGAGTAATGTCACTGTGGATTAGTCAGCATGAGTAATGTCACTGTGGATTAGTCAGCATCAGTAATGTCACTGTGGATTAGTCAGCATGAGTAATGTCACTGTGGATTAGTCAGCATGAGTAATGTCACTGTGGATTGGTCAGCATCAATAATGTCACTGTGGATTAGTCAGTATCAGTAATGTCACTGTGGATTGGTCAGCATCAGTAATGTCATTGTGGATTGGTCAGCATGAGTAATGTCACTGTGGATTAGTCAGCATGAGTAATGTCACTGTGGATTGGTCAGCATCAGTAATGTCATTGTGGATTGGTCAGCATCAGTAATGTCACTGTGGATTAGTCAGCATGAGTAATGTCACTGTGGATTAGTCAGCATCAGTAATGTCACTGTGGATTGAGCAGCATCAGTAATGTCATTGTGGATTGGTCAGCATCAGTAATGTCACTGTGGATTGGTCAGAATGCCGTGGGTTTAAGGGGGCTGCTTGTCTAAGTTTCTCCCAGCGTTGGTGTCTTTTCCTCATGTATGCATTTGGGTTAAAACAGTTTCTCTTACACCCAGGGCCCTAAGGGGGGGGGGACTGAATTCTGCAGATTTATGTCCACGTTCTCATTTTTCATATTTGCCTGTTTTCCCTCAGCTGTTGGGTCATCTCTTGGTCGTGACCAGGAAAGTGGCTCAGACGGAGGGTTTGTCGGAGGGGTACAGAGTAGGTAAGAATAAACTCACCTGTGTACCTCAGAGTCACGGTTCGGCCGACGCTGAACTGCGAGCTTTTAGCTTGGGTTTACCAGCCCCGCACAATCAGCGCCACAAACTCACCGTTCATCAGCCCTGGTACTCACCCTGTTATCTGTATCTACTGTGGCTTGAAGGGCAATGCTGTAGGCCTGTGTACTGAAGATTACTATTAGCTGCGGCCTCCATTTTAACCTGCAGGGCGCGGTTAAGGGCCTTCATCAGGGGCCAAACAGCTGCACTGATTTTACTGCATCTATAAAGGAACCTGAACCATCAGCCTTATAAAGCACTGAGCCAGCAGACCAGTGGTTCCCAAACTCAGTCCCGGGGCCCCCTCTGTGTGCTGGTCTCTGCTCCAAGGGCCCCTCTGTTTGCTGGTTTCTGCTCCAACCACTATAGCAATTGTAGGATTATAATGAGCTCTTAATTTTATTCTGATTAATTGCATTTCACAAAGCTCTTAACTTTCCCATTACGTTTCCCCTTAAGTAGGTACAAATTTACAAGAAGAAATGTTTTATATTGTAGGGCAGTGTCATATATTCTGTATTCTGTATCTGCTGGTTGCAGGGCTTCACTGAAGCTACAGTGCTGTGAAAAAGTATGTGCCCCTTCCTGATTTCATTTTTTTTTTTTTTTTTGCATAGTCATACTTAAATGTTTCTGATCATCAAACTCATTTTAATATTAGACAAAGATAACCTGAGTAAATACATAATGCAGTTTTTAAATGATAATTTCATTTATTGAGGGAAAAAGCTATCCAAACCTACCTGGCCCTATTTAACAAGTAATTGCCCCCTAAACCTAATAACTGGTTGTGCCACCCTCAGCAACAAGAACTGCAATGAAGAGTTTGCAATAACTGGCAATGAGTCTTTCAAATCGTTGTTGAGGAATTGTGGCCCTCTCTTCTTTGCAGAGTGTTTTAATTCAGCCACAGTGGAGGGTTTTTAAGCATAAGTGGCCTGTTTAAGGTCATGCCACAGTATCTCAGTCAGATTTAAGTCCGGACTTAAATGGACCACTCCAAAGCCCTCATTTTTTTTTCTTAAGCCATTCAGAGGTGGACTTGCTGGTGCGTTTCGGATCATTATCCTGCTGCATTACCCAAAGGCACTTGAGCTTGAGGTCACAAACTGACGGTCGAACATTCTCCTTCAGGACTTTCCGGTAGAGAGCAGAATTCATGGTTCTATCAATTATTACTAGTTTTCCAGGTCCTGAAGCAGCAAAGCAGCTCCAGACCATCACACTACCACCACCTTGTTTGACTTTTGGTATGATGTTCTTTTTATGAAATGCTGTTAGTTTTACAGCAGATGTAATGGGACGCACACTTTCCATAAAGTTCAACTTTTGTCTCATCAGTCCACAGAATATTCTCCAAAAAGTCTTGGAGATAATCAAGATTTTTTTTGGCAAATGTGAGACGAGCCTTTTTGTTCCTTTTGGTCAGCAGTGGTTTTCGCCTTGGAACTCTCCCATGGAGGCCATTTTTGCCCAGTCTCTTTCTTATTGCTGAATCATGAACACTGACTTTAACTGAGGCAAGTGAGGCCTGCAGTTCTTCAGATGTTGTTCTGGGTTCTTTTGTAATGACCTGGATGAGTAGTTGATGTGCTCTTGGAGTAATTTTGGAAGGCCAGCCACTCCAGGGAAGGTTCACCACTGTTCAAAGTTTTCTCCATTTGTGGATAATGGCTCTCACTGTGGTTCGCCGGAGGCCCAAACCTTTGAAATTGATGGCATTATAGATAGATGGCAGTGACTTGTTTTTCATCTATTCTTGAATCTCTTTGGATTGCGACATGATGTGTTGCTTTTTGAGATCTTTTAGCCTATTTCACTTTGTCAGACAGGTTCTATTTAAGTGATTTTTTGATTCAACCGGTCTGGCAGTTATCAGCCCTGGGTGTGGCTTGTGAAATTGAACCCAAAATTACTTCTTCACATTGGGCCAGGTCGGTTTGGATGGCTTTTTTCCCTGAATAAATGAAATGATTTAAAAACTGCATTTTAAATTTACTCGAGTCATCTTTGCCTATTAGTAAAATGTGTTTGATAATGTGAAAAATGTAATTGTGACAAATATGCAAAAAAAATAAGAAGTCAGGAAGGGGGCAAATACCTTGTTCAGAGCAGTGTACATCACTCTTATATTGAGAGAAATATTCAAGCCCAGGATGCCAAGTTTTGTGGCCAAAACATTGCATTCAATGGAAAGTATCCATGTCTTACACATCATTTTATACACATTTCCCTGTAATTCAGCAGGATGTGTTTGGGATTGTTGGAAATGTTGGGATCTCCAGTAGAACTGAAAATAGGCCTGACGTTCCACAGTGATGAATACAGCAGCTGCGTTCGAGGAACTCACATGATGGTCTGTAGGTTTTATAGCGTTAAAGTTGGTATTTACTTTACCATCTAGAGCCTCTTTTTCACACAAACATCTGTGAGGGATGTGAAGAATAAAAGACCCCTGAACACATCACGTTTTTTTTATTACAAGCAATTTCAGGTGACAGCATTTTTTAAACCAGATTAGATCAGATTAGAAACTAAAAAAAATCAGTAAACTTTAGATTAGGCTTCAGAACACAGGTGTTCATTGAACAAAATCTTAGTGATTTTAATAACACGACACAAAATTGGCTACCATTTGTTTGCATTGTAAATTGTCAGTTTTCATGACCGTTTGTTCTCAGTTTCACCATTTTGAAACCTTATTGATTGTTAGCTTTGATTGATTACATATTTTACCTCCGCCAAGGAAGTTATGTTTTTGCCAGCGTTGGTTTGTCTGTCTGTTGCTCTGTCTGCATACAAGATTACTCAAAAAGTAATGTGCGAGTATCTCTGATATGTTGTGGGTGGGTTGCTATTACATCAGGGATGGACCCTATTGATTTTGACCGCAATTTGTCAAAAAATATGGCCGCCACCACAGCCATCTCAAAATCCTGTGATGCAGATATAGAGGATCTTACTTGAGTGGGCATATCGTGAAAGTTATGTGACAACTCAAGTGAATTTTATGTTTTTTGCAAGCTTTAGCAAGCAACAAACCTTAAAATTAACTCAACGAGTTTCATAACTTTGTGGAGGTTTGCACTCTTGGAGTGTCTCTAGTTTAATCTTGGCATGCAAAAGTTTCTCATATGCTCGCTGGCCAAAAAAGGCACGGATACTAATATTTTGTTGGGCTCTTTATAGCTTTGATTATGGCACAGATTCGCTGTGGCATCATTTTGATAAGTTTGCAATGTCACAACATTTATTTCTGTCCAGAGTTGCGTTAATTTTTTTGCCTAGATCTTGTTCCGATAATGGAAGAGCGGAACTGCTGTGAAAAGTCTTCTCCAGTGCATCCCAAAGATTCTCAGTGGGGTTAAGTTCTGGACGCTGTGGTGGCCAATCCATGTGTGACATGATGCCTCATGTTCCCTGAGCCACTCTTTCACAATTTTAGCCTGATGAATCCTGTCACCCTGGAAAATGTCTGCGCCATCAGGGAAGAAAAAATCCATTGATGGAGAAAACTGGTTATTCTGTACATTCAGGGAGTCAGCTGTCCTCATTTTTTGGGCAGATATTGTTGCTGAACCTAAACCTGACCAACTGAAGCAGCCCTGTAGAGCCAGATAACGTAATAATTTACCGATAATGTAATACCTCCCAATAATGTAACAAAAAGCCTCAATTAAAAAGTTATTACATTATTGGGTTGGGCACATATTTTTGTCACCCAATAATGTAACAATTCCCAATATTGTAATAACAAGCCTAATGATGCATATTACCATGCATAATGCTAATGTATTTATATTTTGGGACGATACTGGTTTTCCAAACAGGTCGATACTTTCAAATGGGCATTGTCATAATTTACTGCATCAATGGAACTCCTTATCAATAGTCTAAATGAAGTCAATTTTTGAACTTTTCATATCAGAACATTATACCACTTTACTAGGATTATCTACCCACATATCATTCACAGAGCATTCACAGAATTTCAAGAGGTTACACTTTCATGGTCAGAAACTCAGTGATGGACTTTTTTGTGTGTCTCTGGATTTGTTGAGTTTTATACCATATGTACCGTATTGGCCCGAATATAAGACGGCCCTCATTTTTCAAGACTTATTTCTGGAAAAATACCTTTTTTGAGGTAATTTTATTTCAAAATAGCAATTCAAGCATAAGGAAAACTCTGTTTTTTTAACATCATGTTTAACATTTCAATGTTTTGATATCTTTTAGGAATTAAAAGACCAAGTACCACAATATTGTAGAATATTTAAAGTTATATGACAAATCCACCTGGGGAAAAAAGATTGTTCCTCCATCCTATATCACTGCTGTGGTCATTTACGCTTGACACAGAATAATGTTTCACGGTTATGTGGTACATTGGTAATGATATAAAAAGTCTCGAGATCAAATATAAGATCATCCAGTTTTTTGGGATATTTTTACATGATTAAAAATTTCATCTCATCTTTGGGTCGATATATTTTACTCTTGCAGCTGACATTGAGCATTCTTTTTAGAGATGGATCTTTGATCATGGAAGTGATGGAAGAGATGGAAGTGAGTTCCATTTGAAATGAATATTATTCGGCACATTTTCATCAAAATTAACTATGACCTCTTATGAATTCTACATAGTACCACTGGGTGGTGCACTAGAGGGTTTTTCTTGTTAAGCCAAATGCTATTTTGAAGCTGTCTGATTTTGGAAGCTACTGAGGCACATTTCTTAACTTCTTTCTTGGTCTATGGTTGCAGAAAAAAAAGGTACAGTATGAAAGTGGCCCTTTTTAGTTCTTCGGCATTTCTGATTGTTGCGTTTGGATGAAGACATTGATGTGGATGATGTTGGTTTACCATTGTGCAGTCCTCACATCACATGTCACTATTGTCAAAAGGGATTAGCTCTATGCTAATTGCACCAAATCTCTTACAGGGTTTTCCCCATGAAGCTTGGGGTCATTTTGCTTATGGCCCTAATGGGCATGTGTATTGGTTATGGTCACCGACCCATGGATGACGAGACATGTGGTACCATCGTACTACTGATAAAAGGCTAATTCAATGTCCCTGTAACAGAGAGAAGCCAAATTCAGAGCAATGCTGTCATTAGATTCTGGAGGAATAGGAGTCGTTTTTCCATTGATGTTGATGGTCAGACAATCCTTTCGGATGGTAAGGTTGTAGTAAGGAAAAGCTCCATCCCTGCCTTAGTGAAAGCTGGCCTAAAGGAAATAAAAGGCTCTGGGGCTAGAAAACTAAATATGAGACTTAGGGAACATTACACAGGCTTCGGTGAGGCAAGAATTCAGTCAGAATTTGATCAGTCAACATTATACCACCATCTTCAGGCAAGGTTCATGAACAGGCCAATTCCAAGGCCAATCACCACAAAAGAAGTACAAATGAGACACCAAATTGACCTTCTAGACATGAACAAATAGAAAGTGTCAGTTGGCAAGATAACATACTGCTATATCCTCACAGTCCAAGATGTCTTCAGTAGGTATGTCTGGCGTAAGCCATTGAGAGGGAAAAACAGTGGCGAAATTGCTGATCATTTGACATGAATTTATGGTGAACATGGACCTCCTAAAATACTTCAACATGATCAAGGGAAAGAGTTTCATGGGGCTGTGGAGAAATTAATGAAGTCCTTAAATGTGAAAACCATTCAAAGTGCCCCATATCATCCTCAAAGTCAAGGGAAGATTGAGCGAATGCATCGAACATTGAGAAAAAAGATTTTGCACGATTTGCTGAACTCAGAGGGTGTTTGAGTTTGCCAGAATATGCTAGAGTGTTGAATGGAGATCCAAAGATGACACCTGGCTGGGCCTCTCCTTTTGAGGTTTATTATGGCAGAAGGTCTAACAATGTTATGCAGTCTTCAACAGTTCATGCACAGGAAAGACAGGAACCATCTGGTGATTTAAGACACACAATGCCTACAAAAAGACAAACACTATCTTTTGACAGGAAAAGATCACTGATTAGACAAAGAGCACATCATGCAGATCAGAGAAATGCAAAGAGTCTAATCCAGAAAGCCAAAGCCTCAATTGCTGTGTCAGTTTATCAAGTTAATGAAAAGATTTTGGTTAAGGTGCGACACACCAACAACCGTGTCACCACAAAGCACTCTGTTATGTATGGAATCATAACTCAAAGAAATTTGAAACTCTCAAAGTATAAGGTCCAGTACCAGACTGCAAATGGCCCTGCACAGAAATGGTTTTCAGTTGCTGATATCACTAGTGTTACATGCAGTAAAGAGAATGAACTGAGAGCATCCAATCGTTTGACCTCTTCAAAGAAAAAATCCTTTCTTATAGCTTACAGTCACAGAGATCGTATTCACTCATTTGTCTCCTCTGGAATGACCGTAGCTTTTGATCCTCCGCCAGATGGCAGCTGCCAGTTTTCTGCTCTCGCTGACCAGCTTGCAAACCTTGGAATATTCTGTTCTGCAGCAACTCAGACAGAGTTTGTATCTGATTTAACAGTGAATCCATTTGCTCTTGACGGTTCTTAATTGTCAAATTTTGTAGGTGGTAATGATTGGAATAATTACATATGCAGCATGCATCAGTTTGGAACCTTTGGAGATCACATCACCCTTCAGTGAGCTGCTGAAATGTTTCAGTGCAGATTCTGGTTGTTTTAACTCTTGGTGTTGATGCCTCTAACCTTGTCTCACCAAGTGGAAGGTTCAACCCAGGTTTGCCAACTATAGCCCTTGGTCATTTTGCAGAAGGTCAGGGAGATCATTATGTCAGCCTGAGAGGACCTATGAGTACCTACATTGACAGCATTCAGGATGTAGAGTCAAACAGGATTACACAGAGATGCACCTCAGCTGTAAGCCCAACATACACTACTGAAACGAGTCTGTTCTCTGACCATCCTATGTCACCAGTCAGTACTCCTGATATTCCAGCAAATTCTCAAATTCCCGGTGCCCCAGTGTCCCAGACACTTCCAAATGAAATATGGAGATTGATAATCAAGAATACTCTTGACATGGATATGAGCATGTTAGGAGCTATCAACAGGGTTTCTCAGCTATTCAAAGAACTTGCAAGGCAATTCCTTCCTTGGATTTATATCAGGGATTCTTTGGCTGCCAGTATGGCATTAGACAGAGATGTGGAAATCACTGCTGGTGCGATGCAGCAGTGGTGTAGCGCTTAAGCTGAGAGAGCTCTTTTCAAACAATGTAAACTGGATGAGGGCAGGGCTTGTATTGAGGCATCTTAGATATGGAATGTACTAAATAAGGGATATATACTGGAAGCAGAATTAACAGGGGGGTTGATGTTATAATGCTGCGTTTTATGACACCTTGCCATTGTAATTACTCTGACTCAGAAGTCATGTTATTTTTTCCTCAAATTTTAAGGAGCTGAATAGGATTCTGAGAAATAGGTCAATCTTAAAGTGAAAGTTTGTTCACACAAGGATTTTTATTTTAATTTAATTAGATCTGTTTATCATTTTCAAATTTCTAGTTAAATGTGCTTTAATGTTCAAGTGTATACAATTCATATATGTAAAAGTACACTGCTCCACTGACTGTTGAATGCATTGTGCATCATTGAGATCCCGACTTCATAAGTCCGTAAATCTCCATTTTTGTGGGTCAGTTTCCTGCATGTAAGAAAGAAGCTGTCAGTGTAGATGTTTAAGTGCATTCAAAAGCATTTTGTTTAAGGCAGATGCAGCAGTTTGAGGTAGATGCACTGTTCTAGTGTGAAATTTTGATATGATGTCTTGAAATAAATACCAACTGTTTGGTCAAACTGTAATCTATTGTCCGGTGTCTGAATGTCACTATGAATGTTCTGGAGACATATGCTGATATTATGTACAACAGCATCTCTATTATGTTATTCAGTTCATTGACCTGAAAACCAAGATAAGAGGAAGATGGAATGGGAGTTATAATTGACAGTATGAAAACATTGGGGAATGACATGCATTTCAGCATTCTTTTGCTATTTTATTATGGGATAAATACAAAATGCCACACATAGATGAATGATGCTTGAACAATGGATTTCTATTTGTCATTCATAAGTTTTCTAGTAAACTGAGTTTGCAGGATGCAATCATTGGGCCCATATTCTGCAATTTTATAAAATACCCATGTGTCCACTGTAACATAACCATACATATCCATCTACCTGACCTCTTTGGTTCTCTACCATGTGATAAAGTCAATGAAAAGTACACACATCACACTGCAGAAGATGCAAACTGGAGTCCAGTAGGGGGAATATTCTCAGTTGATATCATAAAGAGGGTAGCGATCATTGCACTACACTATGGCATTGCCTTTTCAAGACGAGGACCAAATTCAGAAGCCACTGTAATCTGAAGCATGCTCTGTCCATATAACACTGGCCATTATCAACTTCTATTAGACTATTGATACAGAGTTTCAGTGATGCAGTAAATTATAGCATTGCCTATTTGAATGTTGAAATAGCGCCCTGCTTAGAAAACCAGTTCGGTCCCAAAATATAAACAGCATTATGCATTATGCATGATTAGAATTATGCATCGTTAGGCTTGTTATTACTCTATTGGGAATTGTTACATTATTGGGTGGCAAAAATATGTGCCTAACCCAATCATGTAATAACTTCCCATTAATGTAAGAATAATTACGTTATCAGTAGAAATGTTGTTACGTTATTGTTAAGGACACTTTATTACATTATTGGGCAATTATTACATTATCTGGCTTTATTGCATTTATGATTGAGTTGAGAGGGGCTTTTTGTTACATTATTGGGAGGTATTACAGTATTGGTAAATTATTACGTTATCCGGCTCTACAAGCCTCAGATCATAACATTGCCATCACAGGCTGGTACAGATCATAACACTGCCCCCACAGGCTGGTATAGATCATAACACTGCCCCCACAGGCTGGTACAGATCATAACACTGCCCCCACAGGCTGGTACAGGTCATACGCTGCCCCCCACAGGCTGGTACAGATAATAACACTGCCCCCACAGGCTGCTACAGATAATAACACTGCCCCCACAGGCTGGCACAGGTCATACGCTGCCCCCACAGGCTGGTACAGGTCATAACGCTGCCCCCACAGGCTGGTACAGATCACAATACTGCCCCCGCAGGCCGGTACAGATCATAACACTGCCCCCACAGGCTGGTACAGATCATAACACTGCCCCCACAGGCTGGTACAGGTCATACGCTGCCCCCCACAGGCTGGTACAGATAATAACACTGCCCCCACAGGCTGGTACAGATCATAACACTGCCCCCACAGGCTGGTACAGATCATAACACTGCCCCCACAGGCTGGTACAGGTCATACGCTGCCCCCCGCAGGCTGGTACAGATAATAACACTGCCCCCATAGGCTGGTACAGATTATAACACTGCCCCACAGGCTGGTATAGGTCATAACACTGCCCCCATAGGCCGGTACAGGTCATAACACTGCCCCCACAGGCTGGTGCAGATCATGACACTGCCCCCACAGGCTGGTACAGATTATAACACTGCCCCCACAGGCTGGTACAGGTCATACGCTGCCCCCCGCAGGCTGGTACAGATAATAACACTGCCCCCACAGGCTGGTACAGATTATAACACTGCCCCACGGGCTGGTATAGGTCATAACACTGCCCCCACAGGCCGGTACAGGTCATAACACTGCCCCCACAGGCTGGTACAGATCATAACACTGCCCCCACAGGCTGGTACAGATCATAACACTGCCCCCACAGGCTGGTACAGGTCATACGCTGCCCCCCGCAGGCTGGTATAGATAATAACACTGCCTCCATAGGCTGGTACAGATTATAACACTGCCCCACAGGCTGGTATAGGTCATAACACTGCCCCCACAGGCTGGTACAGATCATAACACTGCCCCCACAGGCTGGTACAGATAATAGCACTGCCCCCATAGGCTGGTACAGATTATAACACTGCCCCACAGGCTGGTATAGGTCATAACACTGCCCCCACAGGCCGGTACAGGTCATAACACTGCCCCCACTGGCTGGTACAGATCATAACACTGCCCCCACAGGCTGGTATAGGTCATAACACTGCCCCCACAGGCCGGTACAGGTCATAACACTGCCCCCTCAGGCTGGTACAGATCATAACACTGCCCCCACAGGCTGGTACAGATCATAACACTGCCCCCACAGGCTGGTACAGGTCATAACACTGCCCCCACAGGCTGGCACAGGTCATAACACTGCCCCCACAGGCCGGTACAGGTCATAACACTGCCCCCACAGGCTGGTACAGATCATAACACTGCCCCCACAGGCTGGTACAGATCATAACACTGCCCCCACAGGCTGGTACAGGTCATAACACTGCCCCCACAGGCTGGCACAGGTCATAACACTGCCCCCACAGGCCGGTACAGGTCATAACACTGCCCCCACAGGCTGGTACAGATCATAACACTGCCCCCACAGGCTGGTATAGGTCATAACACTGCCCCCACAGGCCAGTACAGGTCATAACACTGCCCCATAGACTGGTACAGATCATAACACTGCCCCACAGGCCAGTACAGGTCATAACACTGCCCCCACTGGCTGGTACAGATCATAACACTGCCCCCACAGGCTGGTATAGGTCATAGCACTGCCCCCACAGGCCGGTACAGGTCATAACACTGCTCCCACAGGCTGGTACAGATCATAACACTGCCCCCACAGGCCGGTACAGATCACAACACTGCCCCACAGGCCGGTACAGATCATAACACTGCCCCACAGGCCGGTATAGATCATAACACTGCCCCACAGGCCGGTATAGATCATAACACTGCCCCACAGGCCGGTACAGATCATAACACTGCCCCCACAGGCCGGTACAGATCATAACACTGCCCCACAGGCCGGTACAGATCATAACACTGCCCCACAGGTGGGTACAGATCATGAGACTGCCCCCACAGGCCGGTACAGGTCATAACACTGCCCCCACAGGCTGGTACAGATCATAACACTGCCCCCACAGGCGGGTACAGGTCATAACACTGCCCTCACAGGCTGGTACAGATCATAACACTGCCCCCACAGGCTGGTACAGGTCACAACACTGTCCCCACTGGCTGGTACAGATCATAACACTGCCCCCACAGGCCGGTACAGATCTTAACACTGTCTCCACTGGCTGGTACAGATCATAACACTGCCCCACAGGCCGGTACAGATCATAACATTGCCCCCACAGGCCGGTACAGATCATAACACTGCCCCACAGGCCGGTACAGATCATAACACTGCCCCACAGGTGGGTACAGATCATGAGACTGCCCCCACAGGCCGGTACAGGTCATAACACTGCCCCCACAGGCTGGTACAGATCATAACACTGCCCCCACAGGCCGGTACAGGTCATAACACTGCCCCCACAGGCTGGTACAGGTCACAACACTGTCCCCACTGGCTGGTACAGATCCTAACACTGCCCCCACAGGCTGGTACAGATCTTAACACTGTCCCCACTGGCTGGTACAGACCATAACACTGCCCCCACAGGTCAATACAGATCATAACACTGCCCCCACAGGCTGGTATAGGTCATAACACTGCCCCCACAGGCTGGTACCGGAGGCATGAAGCGTAATGAATGCATCATTTCATTTGCCTCTCTTGTTAGCCTGATGAGCCCGTCTCTCAGGAACAGGGTAAATCTGGACTCATCAGACTGCATGACATTTTTCCACTGCTCCAGAGACAAATCTTTATGCTTGTTAGTAAATTGAAGCCTTTTTCCCCTAACTGGCCTCAGTTATCAATGGTTTTCTTAAAGCTTCACAGCTGTTTAGTCCCAACCCTTGAGTTCTCTTTGCATTGTGGGTGGAAATGCTCTTACTGCCGCTATTAAACACAGCCATTAGCTCTACTGTTTATTATGATTTGATTTCACCAAAACGTGTAAGAGATCTCTGATCATGATCATGCAGGTTTTGTTCCCCGCCCACATTTCTTCCTGGAGGATGATGGTTTACCAACGTCCTTCTAGGATTTAATAGTGTGTTGGACAGGCCTAAACCTGATTTTTACGAGTTTCAGCAATCTGCTTAGTTATTTTCTTTGCTTGATGCAGGCCAGTAATTTGACCTTTCTGAAACAGAATCTTTTCTGCGACAGCAGGATGTTTTATTCTGAAATGGTTGTTTAAGAAATGAGAAGCTACTCACTCCATCAATTTTGGTCAGAGAACTTGTTGCCAGCTGAAACCAATTAATTGCTGCAGTAATTATCCAATGGAAGATTCTTACTGATTTGCTTAGTTAAAGGATCCATTACCGGGAAAATAAATTTTTCCCAGTTATTGCGCGTATACATTGGTCATCCCTCACTTGTCACAATCTGACAAGCTTTTGAGTCAAAGCAGCTGCCTTCCTCTCTTTTTTCCTCATCCGGAGGCATGAAAATTGGAGATTTCAGTTTGGGCACCTGATGACGTCTACAGCGCAGAGGAGAAGAAGTCAAGGTGTGGCTTGGGAGTAGCAAACCGCGCCCACTGTTTTCCGCAAACACGCCCAAGACAAATATCGGAGACAAGAGCTAAAGGTTCTGGTGCACACGAATGCTCTGTAGTTGGCTGCCAGAATCCAGATACAAACATTTTTAACATTCCATTGGGCGAAGAATCGCAGAGAAACAAGTGGACTGTGTTTATTTTTGCTGATAATGTTCCAGCAGCCCCTGCCACAAACCTATTCCTGCCGGCTCATTTTACGTCGGACTCTTTCTCCAATTTAGGCCAGTACAAAGCTGGCTTAGCTAAAAACCTGCACCTCTAGAAAGGTATTGTTCCAACACTACGGAACCCGCCACTTTAATATTGTCTGTAATTGTTAACTTTGGCATTAGCTGACAACTTCGTTCCCCCAACTTCAATGTTATCATTACATTACAGTAAGGTATTGGATGGAATTTGGTGCAGTTCAAAAGAAACTTGGCAGTAAACCCAGTATGTAAACGTTACCCTCACAGCCCGCAGGCTCACATAACATGCCGTATTTCCATAGCCGTAGCAGGCTCTATTTCAGCTTCAGTGAAGATAAACACTCCATATAAAACTAGACAACCTAAGGAATCTCTTGATGTCAAAAACACCATGCTATGATGTCGGTAAGCAGGCGAAATAACGCTTCAAACATACGCTAAATTTCCGCTATCACAAAGCTAACGTTAGCTAGCCAAGTTAATTTAGGCCAGCAATAACCTGCACATTCTGTTAATTTGTTGATGGATGGCTGTATATTATTTTCTTGTTATACTGTCCAAACACAGCGTGTTACTCTTCAGTATATGATCATGGAACTTAGATGTACTAATGTTAGGTTGCATGTGACATTTTTATTCCCGCTGTGTTTAGGCTGTTTCACTAGTACATTTCACGCAGGGCCCAGTGCATCACACTGGACCGCAGGAGCACATCAGAGCCGCTCAGTATGGTCGATAGATTCAGCGTTGATAAGCTCACACGTGTTACTATGCAGGCGTTGCTATGGCTACGCTTTCAAGCCCTTCCTCCCTCCTCCCACCCTCTTCCCTCGCCCCACCCCCTCCACCCAGCCACGCCTCTGTCTTCCGGCCGAGTCAAAATCATGAAATTTTCTTGCGAGAGCAAGATTGGCTTGTTAAAAAGGGCAAAATAAATATAACTGTTGCGTAATTTCTGCGAATTACCACAAAAAATTATGTTTTAGACCCAAATCACTTATTTTTAATGGGTGTAAATATCAGGTAATGGATCCTTTAAATCCAGGAGGTGGCTTTTTTTCACCATTATGTGAATATAAAATTTTAATTCATCGTAGCCTATATCAGTCAAGATTTGGCTTAAAGGGATAAAAAAACTGCTGTATACAGAAATGCTGCCATTTAAGACAAATGAACAGCTTTTTGAAATCCTGCAACTGTAACTGTGGTTGGGAGAAAAACCCGAGGAAGCAGTGGGTCCCGGGGCGGAGTATAGGAGCCCCTGCACTGCGCTGTGGGCCAACCCTCGCGTGCTTAAGATGGGAGGGACTTACCACCTTGCGTGATTAAGATGGGAAGGGCTTACCTTTTCATAATTTAGGGTTAATCAGTTCAGGCCAAAGCGCATGCAGTTCGGATTCTTAATTGTCCCCCGTCAGGAAGTGGGGGGACATACAGGAATGAGTTTTGTCCTTCTGCGAGTCTGTCCGTCCATCCGGCACGCTTCATTCCTGGGCCGCAGCACTCGACCCTCACCGTCCCTCCACTGCGCCTCGGCTGCAGGCCAGATATCAGCTGTTCTTGGCAGGGGAGCTGAGTATTTCATGCTTGTTGTAAAATTCTTTTTGTAATACAGTGTGAGCATTGTGTGTGTGTGTGTGTGTGTGTGTGTGTGCACGTGTGTGTGTGTTGCAGTGATTAACGAGGGGAAGCACGGAGCCCAGTCGGTCTATCACCTCCACATCCATGTTCTGGGGGGGAGGCAGCTGTCCTGGCCCCCGGGGTGAGAGGGCCTGTCCCTGGGAGCTGCAGGCCTGCTGGAACACAGACGCTGAGCCACAGTCCCCCCTGTGCTGCCGGGATTAAATAAAGCACCTCTCATCTCTTTGGAATTTTCTGTGTGTTTCTTGATTCCCCCATGTCATGCAAATGAACAAAGTCTGTCTGCATAATAATATTGTGCAGTTACATTATAATGAATTACAGAGCAGCTTTGCATGCAAAAACTTTTCTTTTGGGCCCTCATGGTCCGGTGGATGGTGCCAGGGAAGATCAGTCAATCTCAGAACAGTGAATTTGTTTAATACATCATTATATCTCTGAAATACGAGTTTTCGGGGATGTCATGGTTTCGCCCCACCGGTCGCCGCAGCGTCCGCAGATTTTAGCTGTTAGCGCGATAACTCACAAAATACTTTAAATTGCCCTCTCATTTTTAGCATATCTATAATACATTTGAGGTCGATGTCTGTCTGTCTGTGTGTATGTACACGTTTTTCTCCTACATTTCTCAACCAATTATCATCACATTTGGTGTGAATATCCACTTGGACACCAGGAAGGACTTGACGTTGGCCGATTTTTGAAAAACGGTCATGCACGCAAAAAAAATGGCAATTTACTCCGGGTAGCAGGTAAACTTGTATAACCTGATGCGCGTAGCAATATCCGGTTGCACCGCTAGGAGCCGCAGTGTCCTTACGAACGTGCGTTGAGGTAACCTGCGTGCAGGCTATGCTTGCGATGGGGCCGAGGGTGTGATAATAGAGCCTGCACGAAAGCCAGGCTTTTGAGACGGCACCGCGTTTGTCCACGAATGCAGCATTCTGATTACTCGAACTTCTCAGCTCCCAAATTCAAATTTGACAGTTGAACACTCACAGGGCTGGCGTTAGACCTGAAAATTCTGCGGCCATTATTGACAAAAATGAGTCCTGGCTGATGGTTTCCCTTGATTAACACATTTTTCGATTCAAGAGTAATCAAGCGGCAATTGAAAACACGGCTTCTCTCCCTCATGCCATCTAAAAGCGACAAAATAATGGGCTACAAAGCGGGTAGCAGCTAGTGGGTTGATATGGTAGAGAGGATAAACTGGTTAGATTTTGGGCAAGTATGCATTCCAGGGTTTGCTACCAGGTGGCGCTATATACTGAAAAAATCAGTTTTTTAACCATATCTCTGGAACCTCAAATTTGCCTCATATTGTAGGTCTAGTCAAGGGGAATCTAATAAAGGGGGCTTCGAGGATTGGGGAAATTCGGGGATATACCCCTGGCTGTCGGCCACCAACAGCGTAGGCCTAGTTTTGAATTTTTTTTTTTTTTTGCCTGTGACTGTTTGCTGAAGGGCAGAAATGATGTTGTAGCTTTAGGGTTTGTGTATAAACTGAGGTGATGAACCAGCATCTGATCCGAGGGACTCGAACTCAAGTCCTGCTGGGGCTCCTGTGTCTGTGGGGCTGTGATGAGTCCCTGCAGTCCAGGGTTTATTTCAGGCCCTCAGTCGGTAAAAGAGCCCAAATTATGTGCTGAATGATGGGGAATCTGCACATGCAGCAGACCATGGCCGTGTTCGAAACCGCGCACTTGTGTACTACTCACTCTAACAACGCCATCAGAGTTAAGGGGTAGGGTGTTCACTTATGCGTGGAGAGTGAGTTTGTTGTCTGCAAGAAGTTCCCGGATGTACATATTCTAGATCGGGCAGATATTTTGTGGGTGCATCATAAGCTCACTATTCATACATAAATTGCGACGTAAACCGCCAGAAAAACTCGCTGAGGGATAACAAGAAGAAGAAGAAGCAACAGGAAGAGTTTGTTCGTAGTGAGTAGCGTGTTGTGTGACCAGTGTGCAGTGAGAATAGTGTATGTAGACCGCAGTGTGCGGTTTCGAAAACAGCCTGTGGCTCTCCAGCGCTGGTATCTGTGACCCCTGCCCTTTAAACTCTCTCTATCATGAGGCCTGTCTGTGTGTGTGAATGCAGTCACTGCCAGGGGCCACATTCGGGGTGGGGGGGGGGGGGGATTGGGGGATAGAGAGAGAAATGATTTTATGGGCCCTGACTGTGTGGCCCTTGGAAATTATTACGACAAACCCTTTTCGCGGCTGTCAGGATATGATGGGCCATTGCTGCATGGAGCCTAAGATCCTGAGGCCCCCGGCAGTGCACTTACCCGGCTACACTTTTAGGGGTCACTGTTGCTTCACAATTCAGGCTCTTAATGTAGTTTTCGGGTCACTGCTGTAAGCTGCTCGCACTGGGCACACTTGGCTGATGCAGTCGACGGCAGGCGGCTCAAGTTTCTCTTTGGATTGCGGGTAAATTACAGTGCATGATGGGAATTGGCTTTAAACCGAATTGTCCCACTGGCCCGAAAGCCTGACCACATGACATTCATGTGATGATCATGAGGCCCGAATTGAACAATCTTCAGATGAAGTCAGACACGCAGTCAAGCGCAGCTCCATCGAGGAAAATGCTGCAATTTGGCTGATCATGTGGGTTCACCCTCATTGGCTGCGCGTTTCAACCCTAAAAATCTAATTGAGAAAAACGCACTGAACAAAAGCATAAACGTCCCATGTCAAATTTTTGAATTTTATTTACAAAAAACTGGAACCAGGATTCGTCTGTGAATAGCATTCTTCTTCAGCGTTCCAAGGCCCATCGAACATGTGCGTTTGTGTCATGGTTATGGTTTTGGTCTGTGATGTGAATAGAGGCCACTAGATGGCAGTATTTACCTTTTTTTTGTTAAGCTCAGACTGGAGCTATGTTTAGACATGTCCTGGACATGTCTGGGGCAAGTCCCCGAAAAGCAAAAAAAAGAGGTCTAAATGTGGGTGGGGTCTGCAAAAGAGTATATAAGGAAAATAATTGAGACAGTAAAGTAGGAGGAGAAATTGCAAGGAGAAGGATACATGTGACCAGACCTGTCATTCTGTTCAAGACCTGTGAAGTTTCTTTTGTGGATTTTGCCTGTGTTAGAGCATTTTCCCCACCCAGGACCTCACCAAGCCACCCCACCAAAGGGACTGTAAATATTTCTGTTTTTTTTTATATATAATCATCTTGGTCAGTTTAGTTAGTTGTTGTGTTTAATTAAATGTGTTTGAGTTTTAAAATTGTGTCTGTCATCCCTTGCTGTTGCTGTTGCTGTTGTGTTGTAGATGTAGTAACAAATTGGGGCCATAACAGGTCATATTCATGTTCATTGTTCATGATTTTGTCTTTTATTTATTCTTTTTGGTTATTGTAATCCTCAGATTTTTAGTTCATTCCATTTCTCAGTTCCATTGCACTTGTGATCCCCTGTCTTGTGATCTAGTTGGTTCAGTCCGTCTTCCCTGTTTTATGGCCCCAATTTGTTTTGACATTTTCGACAGCAAGGGATGATAGACAAAATTTTAACTTAAACCGATTTAATTAAACAAAGACTGACAACAAACCTACAATTTATACTAAACTGCAAATATTTGTTTTCTTGTATATGTCAATCTTGGTCATTTACAGTCCCTTGAGATGGGGTTGCTTGGTGATGTCCTGGGACAGGAAAATGCTCCAACACAGGCAAAAATCCACAAAAAGCTTCACAGGTCTTGAACAGAGTGACAGGTCTGGTCAAATGTATCCTTCTGCTTGCAATTTCTCCTACTACTTTATTCTCTCAATTTTCCTCATTATATACTCTTATATACTCATTATATACGCAGACCCCTCCCACCTTCCAGACTTTTTGTCCCCCGTCGTCCCGGCGGAGGACATAGAAATGCTGTTCGTCTGTCCGTCCGTGCGTGCGTGCATCCGTCCGGGAACAGTGTACTCGCTATAACTTTTGACAGCTTTGATGGAGGATCACCAAATTCACACCACAAATGCCTCTCATGAAGGCCTTGCTCAAGTTCAATTATGATTGACCTTGACCTAGTTTCCAAGGTCACTGAGCAAAAAGATGGGAGGAACACTGTACTCGCAATAACTTTTGACAGCTTTGATGGAGGATCACCAAATTCACACCACAAATGCCTCTCATGAAGGCCTTGCTCAAGTTCAATGATGAGTGACCTTGACCTAGTTTTCAAGGTCACTGAGCAAAAACATGTGAAGAACACTGTACTCGCAATAACGGGGAACACTGTACTCGCTATAACTTTTGACGGCTTTGATAGAGGATCACCAAATTCACACCACATATTCCTCTCATGAAGGCCTTGCTCAAGTCCAATTATGATTGACCTTGACCTAGTTTCCAAGGTCACTGCGCAAAAAGATGGGAGGAACACTGTACTCGCAATAACTTTTGACTGCTTTGATGGTGGCTCCTGTTCTTCACATTATTAGTGGTACAGTGCACCACATTGTTTTCAGCCATCAAAACAGTTTTTGCCATGTTTCTGGTCACTTGGGCGACGGGGGACACAAGGCCTTCAGGCCAGCGGGCCATTTTTTTAATTCTCTGGGACTTTCCCCTCTCAGACATGCCCAGGACATGCCCAAACCTAGCTCCGGACTGGGCTTAACAAAAAGAAAAGGTCAATACTGCCATCTAGTGGCTTCTTTTTCACATTACACCTGTCTGCATGCTCACTGACTTCGGGTGATTTTAATGATTTCCAGTGTTAATATATTCCTTTGATTCTCGTTTACTTCCTTCATCTTACTGTTCTGATTACAAACAAGACTAACATTTGTATTTTGTATCATAGTCTACTGACATAACTAATCCATGTATATAGATTGCTAACGTACTAACAAGCACTCTCGTTTAATCTGTAAAGTTGCACTGCTATAATTTAGACTAATTCCCTCTCAGCAATCGCCCTGTTCTAATCTCCGCCTCTTGCTCAGCTGTTCCTGTCCTCTCCTGAGTTTCTTCGAGAATCTCTCGCACGTGCTTAATTACTGTCCTGCGCTTGTTATCTGTGCACTTAGGACTCCTTGACCGGAGCTGTTTAAATGTCATAGGCTGTCGGTGTGATTCCCATCCGTGTCTAGTAATCTTGTTTGTGTTTAGTGTTTCTTGTGGTACTGTTTCTTGGTTAGGTGTTTTGTGTCATAGGGCTTTTGTCTTTAGTATTCTCGTTAGTTATTTGTCTTGTGGGATTTGTATTTAGTTTTGTGCGGCTTCATGTATTTTAGTTCTTGGTGTTTTTTGTCAGCGTCAGGTGCCGCTTTTGTAAGGGGGGGGTACTGTTGTGTTCTGGGGTCCTGGCCTTTGGCCAGGACAGCATTTATGGTTTTAACAGTCATGTTCAAGATTCCATAGTCATAGTTCATGTTCATAGCCATAGTTTTAACAGTTTCTTGTATTAGTATCAAGCATTTCATAATTCATGTTTATTGTCCATGTTTTAATTTTCCATGTTTTTGTTTTTGCCAGGTCTGCCATGCCACTCCACCGCTTGTCTGCGTTCCGCCCCGTGCCTTCGTTGTTGCACATTTCAGAGCTCTGGTTGGCTTTGGTATTTCCCCTTCCTTCTGTGCTGTGCTGATTCGGGGCTCTCTAAGCTTAATTGACGATTAACTGTTTTTAAGTTACTAACATTTACTAACATTCACTGGGTGGTGTAATTCTTAGACAGGCACATTACTAATATTACTAATTTAGACAGGGAGTTTATTGTCATGATTCCTGCTTTGCTATTTCAAGATCTTGCTGTGCTTTTCTGTTCTGAACATTCATGCTGCTTCCAAACTGCATACTTAATTGGTACTTAAGCTGAGCCGCTCATTCTCTTAATGAGCAAGTCTTGTCAACCAATCTCTGTCCATGTCATGATCTTGCCCTGCCTCTTGTTTCTCCTTCTCCAGGTGTTGCCCTTCATGTGTCATGATTTCTAAGCCTTTATCTGGATGCGGTGGAAGTTGGCTGGCAGACAGTGTCTCGAGTCTCGCTCCATGTTCAAGTTCTTGTTTCCAAGTCTCGTTCCATGTGCAAGTTTTGTTCTCTAGTTCACGCTCACGTTCATGTTCCCAAGCCTTGTTCTCGTTTTTGTATATAGCCTTAGTATCGTTGATTATTTCTGTTCTTGCTTCTCCCTGGAGTTTCCAGTGGTTTTTTGTTTTTGCCTTTTTAGCTCTTTAGTTCTTTGCTCTGTGCAGCTCACCTAAGTTTGTCTTTTGCAACCCTTTGGGCCAAGTTTTTTGTTGGCCCTCGTGCCTGTTTTTCTTGTTTTAATAAATTCCTTATTCCCCTTCACCTCGCTCCTGGTGTCTACCTGATCTCGTATCAGTACACTGTTTTGTGTGTTGTGTTTGCGTGGTGATAGTGTGTATCAGTGTGTTTGTCTGTTCGCTGTTTTGTGTGTTGTGTTTGCGTGGTGATAGTGTGTATCAGTGTGTTTGTCTGTTTGCTGTTTTGTGTGTTGTGTTTGCGTGGTAATAGTGTGTATCAGTGTGTTTGTCTGTACACTGTTTTGTGTGTTGTGAATGCGTGGTGATAGTGTCTATCAGTGTGTTTTGTGTTTGGGTGGTAATAGTGTGTATCAATGTGGTTGTCTGGACACTGTTTTGTGGGGTGTGTTTGGGTGGTAATAGTCTATATCAGTGTGTTTGTCTGTTCGCTGTTTTGTGTGTTTGCGTGGTGATAGTGTGTATCAGTGTGTTTGTCTGTACACTGTTTTGTGTTTGCGTGGTGATAGTGTGTGTCAGTGTGTTTGTCTGTTCGCTGTTTTGTGTGTTGTGTTTGCGTGGTGATAGTGTGTATCAGTGTGTTTGTCTGTACACTGTTTTGTGTTTGCGTGGTGATAGTGTGTGTCAGTGTGTTTGTCTGTACACTGTTTTGTGTGTTGTGTTTGCGTGGTGATAGTATGTATCAGTGTGTTTGTCTGTACACTGTTTTGTGTGTTGTGTTTGCGTGGTGATAGTGTGTATCAGTGTGTTTGTCTGTACACTGTTTTGTGTGTTGTGAATGCGTGGTGATAGTGTCTATCAGTGTGTTTGTTTGTGCGCTGTTTTGTGTGTTGTGTTTGCGTGGTGATAGTGTGTATCAGTGTGTTTGTTTGTGCGCTGTGTTGTGTTTGGGTGGTAATAGTCTGTATCATTGTGTTTGTCTGTTCGCTGTTTTGTGTGTTGTGTTTGCGTGGTAATAGTGTGTATCAGTGTGTTTGTCTGTACACTGTTTTGTGTGTTGTGTTTGCGTGGTGATAGTGTGTATCAGTGTGTTTGTTTGTGCGCTGTTTTGTGTGTTGTGTTTGCGTGGTGATAGTGTGTATCAGTGTGTTTGTCTGTACACTGTTTTGTGTGTTGTGAATGCGTGGTGATAGTGTCTATCAGTGTGTTTTGTGTTTGGGTGGTGATAGTGTGTATCAATGTGTTTGTCTGTACACTGTTGTGTGTGTTGTGTTTGGGTGGTAATAGTCTGTATCAGTGTGTTTGTACACTGTTTTGTGTGTTGTGTTTGCGTGGTGATAGTGTGTATCAGTGTGTTTTTCTGTACACTGTTTTGTGTGTTGTGTTTGAGTGGTGATAGTATGTATCAGTGTGTTTGTCTGTACACTGTGTGTTGTGTTTGTGTGGTAATAGTGTGTATCAGTGTGTTTGTCTGTACACTGTTTTGTGTGTTGTGTATGCGTGGTGATAGTGTGTATCAGTGTGTTTGTCTGTACACTGTTTTGTGTGTTGTGAATGCGTGGTGATAGTGTGTATCAGTGTGTTTGTGTGTACACTGTTTTGTGTGTTGTGAATGCGTGGTGATAGTGTCTATCAGTGTGTTTGTCTGTACACTGTTTTGTGTGTTGTGAATGCGTGGTGATAGTGTGTATTAGTGTGTTTGTCCGTATACAGGAAGAACAGCTGAAGCTTCTGCTGGTTGCAGTGGGGAGTTTGATAATGAATGTCATTCTGGCCTTGAAAGAAGGACGTCAGGTGAGCCTGTTCACCACATTCAGGGCAAGTGGAGCAAGGCTGTTATCCAACACTTTTTCAGTGAAAGGATTTACATCCCTCTGGTCATACGACACTTTCTGAGAGTTATCATCTCCACCAAGGAGGTTGTGTTTTCACCTGTTTGTCTGTCTGTCTCAAAAACTCAAAATGTTATGTATATTTTGACATGAAATTTGGTAGGATGATGGGTAGTAGTCGAAGGATTGGGGCAGATTTGCGGAGCTGGTTGGTCAGCTCGATTGAGAATGCGATTAAAACCAGATGGATGGCTTTTTTGGTTTTTAACTCCTCTCAGCAGGTAAACAGCCACATAATCTGACTGTCCTCATTCATGCCATCATATACTTGGATTTTCAGAAAGCATTCGTTACAGTGCCGCATAAGAGACTAATTTTTAAAATGAGCTCTATTGGAGTTACAGGAGGTATTCTGAAGTGGATTCAAAGCTGGTTACAGGACAGAACACAAAGAGTAGTGGTCAGTGATAGCTCATCTGAGCTGGGTATGGTGGGGAGTGGTGTCCCCCAGGGATCGGTGTTGAGACCCCTGTTATTCCTCATTTACATTAATGACCTTGATAGGAATATTGAGAGCAGATTGGTTAAATTTGCAGATGATACTAAATTGGGGCGTTTGGCAAATAGTCTAGGGTCCACTAAAGTGATTCAGGATGATTTGGATGGAATCCAGAATTGGGCAGAAATGTGGCAAAAGAAATTTAATCTAGCAAAACGTAAAGTTGTACATGTAGGTAATAAAATCATTAGATGGGATTACTTCATGGGAGGTTTAAAACTGGAATGTGCTGTACAAGAGAAAGATCTGGGAGTGATTGTTAACCAAACCCTCACAGGTTCTAGCCATTGTGCCATAGCAGTTAAAAAAGCTTATCAGATGCTAGGATACATTGCCAAAAGTATTGAGTACAAATCTAAGGAGGTGATGCTTCTTTTGTACAACACGTTCGTTAGACCACACCTGGAGTATTGTGTACAGTTCTGGGGACCATACTTTAAGAGAGATATAGAGGCTCTAGAGAAAGTTCAGAGAAGAGCCACCAAGCTTATTCCAGGTATAAAAGATGAAAGCTACGAGAAGAGGCTGAAAATCCTTAATCTCTTTAGTCTTCGGAAAAGGAGACTCAGGAGTGATTTGATTGAGGTCTTGAAATATGTTAAAGGGATTAACAAAGTGAATCATGTAGGATTCCTTCGGCCAAGTGTTGTTAGTAGAACTCAGGGTCACAAATGGAAGTTGACCAAAGGTAAATTTAGCACTGATATTCAGAAATATTTCTTCAGCCAAAGAGTAATTTCAATGTGGAATAGCTTACCTGACCATATTGTTGAGGCAGAGACCTTGGTGGTTTTCAAGAACAGGCTTGACCTAAAGCTATTTACCATTGAGTCACTTAGTATCTGAAGGGATATATTCACAATAGTATAAAGAAACTGGCGAGCATAGTTGGGCTGAAAGGCCTGTACTTGCCATTCATGTTATGTTATGTTATGTTATGTTATGTCGCATGGCCACATATCAGATCTGAATCTGACTCAGGACCATATTTGTAAGTGTCTCGATTCTGATTACAAGATCAAATATAAGATCAGATTTGTGTCCATGGAGCCCTGAAAACAGCAGATCTGTGTTACACTGAGGCAAAAAATCAGATTTGAGTCAAATCAGCCTGAACGCTGTGCAGATATGAGTCACATCAGCCTGGTAACGTGAACGCAGAGCAGGCTTCCTTTTCACCTGACTCCCAGGTAAAGGGAGGGCAGAAAAAACTGCAGTTTCTCAGTCTTTGAGGCCTGTGATTTCATGATCTCCTGACAGGAGCATAATTGAGTGATTTGATGGGAAAGGTAGATGTCAATGAAGCATAATTTGGGCAGGAACCCACAGCCCTGAGATATTGACTTTAGCTGCCAGATGTGCTGCATTTGAGCTCCACTGTGTCATAGTTTGAAATTTTTTAACAAATATATTAGAGGATTCTTGACATGTCAATCATATTTGATATTCCACATTCGCTTTTAATGTTTGAGATGGAAGTTTCCAGAGTCTCTGTAGGGTGTGCCGACTCCAGCTGATCCGGCTCAGAGCCAGGGCAGAGCCGGCGCGGAGGTGCTTGCTATCTGGGACATGATTGATCACACACTCTGCATAAAATAAAATGGAGACACCGCTCTCAATAAAATAACTTAGGTGCAAACACATTTACCCAGAGTTCTGTTTTCTCTGTCCTTTAAAATGGACTTGAACTCCCCCAAAGAAATCAGTCCTGACAGTTTCAGCTCCATTTGCAAAATATTCCAGGAAGACGGGGCGGCGTATTTGAAGGCTTTTTTGCCCAGTTCAGGTCTCACCGTGGAGACCAGCATCTGTAAAGTGCTGTGAGAGCACAGGCTATACTGATTGCCACTGTTCACGTACGTACACAGATATGAAGGAGTTAACCCCAGGAGAAATTTATAAATAAAAACAAACCAACGTGAGTATCTGTGGGCATACAAAGATGGCCATTTAGCGGCAGCATACAAGTTACAGTGGTGTACGCAGTGCCTACAGCCAGTGACAAAACATGAGGCACATTGGTACACAGTGTCCAGGTTCTTAAGGCACTGAACAGGTCCGTTCATTAAAAGCTGAGTCCAGTCAGGGCAAGAGGGTCACTGAAATCAGATGTCTCCTCGCCTTAAAGGAAAAACAGGATTTATTCCTGAAAAAGAAACCAGTTTAAGTTTTACTTTAGAAACAAGGTTTTCAATATGTGACTTAAAATACAAATTTTTGTCAATCATTATGCTCAGATATTTATAAGTTGTGACCAATTCAATTGTAGCCCCTTGAGCAGTCAATAACTTTGGGAGAGTAGGTGTTGATGTTTTTCTATTTGAGAACAGCATGTATTTAGATTTGTCAGCATTTAATATCAATTTTAGCGGAGTTAGACGGGACTGAACAACTTCAAAGGCTGACTGCAGGAACTGAAAGGTGAGGAGCAGTGGATGAATGAATCATCTGCATAAAAGTGAAAAGACGCATTTGATAAATTATTGCACAAGTTATTTACATAAATTGAGAACAGCAATGGTCCTAATACGGAACCCTGGGGCATGCCTTTAGAAACAGGCAGGACACAGGAGGAAGATTCACCAAACTGGACACACTGGGTTCTATTTGACAAATAATTAGAGAACCAACTGACAGCATGTTCAGACAAGCCAATATCAAAGAGTCTCTCTGTTAAAATAACATGGTCGACTGTATCAAATGCCTTTGACAGGTCAATGAAAAGAGTAGCACAGTATTTTTTACTGTCTAGTGTCTTAATGTAATCATTGGCTACCTTGATAGTAGCAGTTGTTGAGCTGCGTGGCTTCCTAAAACCAGACTGACACTGTGACAAATATTATTTGCTGCTCAGGATTCTTTAAGTTGGTTGCTCACAAGCTTTTCAAGAACTTTTGGATCTGTTTAAGATCCTCTTGGATCGCAGGGGGACATTCGACACGGTCGATCTTAATATCTTGTTGGACCGATTGCACAACGATGTTGGCAGGCATGGGAAAGCACTTGACTGGTTCCGGTCATATTTATTGAATCGAAGCCAATAAGTCTCCATTGATGGATCGCTGTCCAGGCAGTTTTCACTTGCCTGTGGCGTACCTCAGGATTCTGGTCTAGGCCCCCTGTTATTCATCATTTACTCCTCCACACTGTTCAAGGTTATCGAACGCCACCTTCCCCAAGTTCACTGTTATGCAGACGATACACAATTGTACTTTAGTTTCAGACCTGATGATGATGATGCCCAGGATATGGAGCTGCGCACTATGAAGAAGTTCATGTGTGATATAAGGAACTGGCTGATTGATGGGAGGTTGTTACTGAATGATAATAAAACTGAGTTTCTTATCATTGGGACTCGACAACAGCTCAGTAAACTTAACCCTTTAGTCTACAAGTTGGTGATCATAATACTGATCCTTCGTTACATGTTAGGAACCAGGGGGCTGTTATTGACAACTTACTAAGTATGAACAATCATATTAACCAACTGTGTAAAGTTTCTTTCTATCACATTCACAATATTTGTTGTATTTCTAAATATTTATCTAAGGAGTGTCTTCAGACATTAGTCCATGCTTTTGTACTCTAAGGCCTGCCTAAATATCAGATTTTTAAACTACAGCAAGTCCAGAGCGCTGCCGCTAGATTTAATGAAAATGAAGTGTGATCACATTTCTCCAGTTTATTATGAGCTTCACTGGCCACCAGTGTTTTATCGCATCCTTTTTAAAATGCTAATTATTACTTTTAAGGCCATTCATGGCATCTCACCTAGATATAGCAGCAATTTAGTCAGCAATTGGTCCTGTTCTACATATTCACTAAGATCATGTTCTACTATGTTTTTGAATGCCCTCAGGGGCGGATGCTCACAGCTTTAGGCGCTCGACTGTCTTACGCTTCCGCCCCTGCCTTGTGGAACAGCCTGCCTGCGCATATCCGTGAAATTTAATCATCAAGAAATATGTCAAGACACATCTTTTTAGATTAGCTTTTAATTAGTTCTTTGATATCGTTTTTATACTAGTTTTTTTTTCTCCACGTATAGTAGTTTAGAAATTTTATGTAGGGTTTTTATCAATAGTAAATTAATTTTTGATATTTTAGCTTGACTGTAAGGCGTTTTTGATCATTTTAATTGTAAAAAGCACTATATTAAGTCATTAAGTCAAGTCAAGTGTGTGTGTACTTACAGCACTGTGAGAGTGTATGTACTTACAGCAGCGTGTGTGTGGGTGTGTGTGTGTGTACTTACAGCACTGTGAGAGTGTATGTACTTACAGCAGCGTGTGTGTGTGTGTGTGTGTGTGTGTGTGTGTGTGTGTGTGTACTTACAGCAGTGTGAATGTGTCCAGTTTAGCAGCAGATAGCTCTCGCTCTCCAGAGTCTCTGGGGTGATTGTATCTCAGGTCCAGCTCTCCCAGGTGGGAGGGATTTTAACTCAGAGCTGAAGCCAGAGAATCGCAGCCTCTCTGCGAGACGCTACAGCCTGACAGCCTGCTGAGAGATGGACACACACCCAACTGACACACAGTACAGCACATTCATATAAACTCATGTGTCTGTCTGTTTTAAACACAGGGCGGAGTGCTACACACCTTCACACCTTCTATAGTGGATTCTAATGAAACTGGACAGCTCAGTATGTTTTTTTAATTGAAAAAATGCTTACTTTTTCAAATTCTCTTTGAGGTCCTGACAGCAAAATTATTAATCATTTGATGTAATGCTCCTTAAACATACAGTTTGTCCAACTTAGGTTAGATTAAAATTTGTTTTAAGTCTCCTCAAAGTTGAAAAAGAACAGGAAAATTTTCTAGAGTTTTTATTCCCACATTGTGCTGTATTTTGTCATACTTGAGTTTTGTTTGAATGAAGAGATTTTGAGTCCCTACTCACCTCAGTCTCTGCAGATTACAGTGTGGGTCCTCCAGTCCAGCAGAGAGCACTCTCACTCCTGAATTCTGCAGCTCATTGTCTCTGAGCTCCAAATCTCTCAGCTCTGAGTGAGGAGAACACAGGTCTGAGGCCAGAACATCACAGCAGCCCTCTGTGAGATTACATCAACCCATCCTGTGGAGAAACCGCACACACACTCACATCCACACACATACAAACCCGTATACACAAAACACACTCCCAGTTTATTCAGTACAGTTTATGGCAGGTTGTGGAGTTGCACACCTTGATAGTTAACACATTTGTAAATTCCCATTTCTGAAGTATTCATGGGAATCAGATGTAAAATCCAGGTGAGTTATATTTTCACATATACACAAAAGTTGGGAGAAATGATTCAATTGCGCAGCTTTATAAACCAACAACATAATGAAAAAAATGAGTTACAAGCATTGGGTACTTTCCAAAAAATGATAGAAAATAGAACCAATTCTCACATTAAAGTATGATACAGTTAGCAAAAAAAGATGCTTAGATGTTTGAAATGCTTTTTACTTAGAACTGGTATACTGATCACTGCCAAAAGTGACAATTAATACTGTACCCCGTTGCCTGTACAATTAAAAAAAAAAAAAAGTAACCAAATTGCACCCTGCGCTGGCCAAATCTCACAGTATTCAGCCAGACCTATTTTCCAGGTACACTGCGACATGCTCAAAGGTGGCGTCTCTCAGTTACCCAAGTAATGTAGGTTGTTGGTCATGTGACTGCACAGTCTCTTTAAATGTGGCAGCAACTCACACTAGTATTCCCTGCACTGTCCATTTAAATCTGGCTGCATCTGGCGCTGATAATGCCTGCGCTGTGTTTTTCAATCCCGCATCAGTTTACTCCAATATTCCCTACTTTGTATCTTTAAATCTGCCGGCGACTTGTGCCGATTTCCCCTGCACTGTCTCTTTAAATCCGACCCCAACTCGCGCCGATGTTCCTTGTGCCGTCTCATAAAATCTGGCAGGATCTCGTGCCGATATTTCCTGCGTTATCCGTTTAAATCTGGCCGTGACTCGCGCAGATATTCCCTGAGAGACCTGACTGCTTTTCTTGGATTTTTACCGTAGAAGGGCGAGTGGGTCTGAAGGATGGAGGCTCCTGGGGGGGAATCTGGTTTCCCTCAGCTGTAGGCCTGATATATCCCTCCCCCCTCCTTTTCACCATCCCCCTTTCCCTCAATTCCTCCTTCTCTCTGTCTCTCAGTCTTTCCTTCTGTCATTCTACTTTTATCATGCAGTTTTCCAAACACTACTTCTTTACTTCCATTTTCTTCCTTAACTTTTTCTTTTCAACCTTCTCTCTGATTAATAAGGTCCTGGTCACCTTTCAACGATGGGACAACCAGGCTGCAGTTCACTGAAACAGCACAGGCAGATCTAATAGGGCACTTGTGAAAGATCTTGTGCTCAGATGAGACCAAGATCTGTCAGAAAGCCTGATTTTCCGGAGGCCTGCCGGGTCTTTTCAGTACTTATTAACAAGCTGTGGCCTGGCTCTCCTGTTTTCAGGGTTTAGCAAGAGTTTGTGAATTTGCTGATGTTGTTGTTTGGGGACATGAAGGCCTCTCTCAGTTGAGTTTTAGGTTTGGCTGCTGAATCTGGTTGTTTTTTTTTCATCTCTCTGCCTGTAATGGCCACTTGGTTTTGATGATCTCAAGCTGCTTTCACACCGGACCCAAAACAAATTTTTCGCGTGACAGATTACATTCAAAGTCAATGCACAGACGCACGTCTTGACATTGAATTTGAATGTAATCTGTCACGAGAAATTACGTTTTGTGTCCAGTGTGAAAGCAGCTTAAGGTTAGGTTACAGGCAAAACTCAAAAATTCTTATATCTTCATAAAATTATATAATTTGATCATAAAATAATATGATATGACAAGGAAAGCAAATTTCCTGATTTTTGCTTAATTATGCTAATTATGTCATGTGATTCAAGATGGCTACCATCGAAAAGTGACATATAGAAAATGCAGCATTACTCAAGAAGTATTTGGAGTACAGACTTGGAATTTGGTGGGTAAATCTATTATGTATATACCACTTGGTTTTGAATTAAAAAGAAAACTTGACCCTAGAATGGAAAAAAACTTGCCTCCATTTCTGGGGTACCCAATTTCAGGGGGGTGTCAACTGACTTTAGCCCTCTCCTGGCTGCATATTTAAGTACATTCTGCTATGTTTTTTTAAATTCAAAACCAAGAGTGGTATTTGCATAATATTTAAACCAAATTCCAAGTCTGTACTCCAAATACTTCTTGAGTTATGCTGCATTTTCTATATGTCACTTTTCGGTGGTGACCATCTTGAATCACATGACCTAATAAGGAAAAATTTAGGAAATATGCTTTCCTTGTCATAACATATCATTTTATGATCAAATTATATGATTTTATGAAGATATAAAAATTTTTGAGGTTTTGCCAGTAACCAAACCTTAACACAAAATATAGAGCCACTTACCCTCCTGCTGTCAAACTGATGCTGCTATTTGACCTTTTATTGGTGGGTCTCCCTTGTAAGGAGGTTGTGACCTCAAAGTGACTGTCAAGTTAAATAACAGTTATGATGATGATGATCCACATCGAACCAAGTTCTTTTGAGCATCATCAGGGTAATATTGCGAAAAACATGGAAGCAAAATTTTAAGAGAAAATAAGGGAAGCAAGAACCATAAGAACAAAAATAACATACTAACGTACTGAACAAGTGTGTTCACAGATGAGGTGACGTAGACACTGACAGCGTATACTAACGTACTGTACAAGTGTGTTCACAGATGAAGTGACGTAGACACTGACAGCGTATACTAACGTACTGAACAAGTGTGTTCACAGATGAGGTGACGTAGACACTGACAGCGTATACTAACGTACTGTACAAGTGTGTTCACAGATGAGGTGACGTAGACACGGACAGCGTATACTAACGTACTCTACAAGTGTGTTCACAGATGAAGTGACGTAGACACTGACAGCGTATACTAACGTACTGTACAAGTGTGTTCACAGATGAGGTGACGTAGACACTGACAGCGTATACTAACGTACTGTACAAGTATGTTCACAGATGAAGTGACGTAGACACTGACAGCGTATACTAACGTACTGTACAAGTGTGTTCACAGATGAGGTGACGTAGACACTGACAGCGTATACAAACGTACTGAACAAGTGTGTTCACAGATGAGGTGACGTAGACACTGACAGCGTATACTAACGTACTGTACAAGTGTGTTCACAGATGAAGTGACGTAGACACTGACAGCGTATACTAACGTACTGTACAAGTGTGTTCACAGATGAGGTGACGTAGACACTGACAGTGTATACTAACGTACTGTACAAGTATGTTCACAGATGAAGTGACGTAGACACTGACAGCGTATACTAACGTACTGTACAAGTGTGTTCACAGATGAGGTGACGTAGACACTGACAGCGTATACTAACGTACTGAACAAGTGTGTTCACAGATGAGGTGACGTAGACACTGACAGCGTATACTAACGTACTGTACAAGTGTGTTCACAGATGAAGTGACGTAGACACTGACAGCGTATACTAACGTACTGAACAAGTGTGTTCACAGATGAGGTGACGTAGACACTGACAGCGTATACTAACGTACTGTACAAGTGTGTTCACAGATGAAGTGACGTAGACACTGACAGCGTATACTAACGTACTGTACAAGTTTGTTCACAGATGAAGTGACGTAGACACTGACAGCGTGAATGAAAAATATCTGAATGAATCCATCTGCACGCGATTGCATTTATGACAAAACTTCTGCTATCAAGCTGCAGTGCAGGAGTTGCCGCTCACTGTCTCTCAGGCCGTGGTCCACTGCGACATACAGTGCGTCTCCTGCAGTCAAACTGATCACTTTTACGCGTCCAGCATTTGGGGAGATATGTGTCACATCTTTTGAAGATTGTCTTTATTCGAACTGTGTGCACTTTTCATTCTGTATGAGGAAGTGCAGCAGTTTTCCACTAATTAGTCCCATAATCTCACTGTATTTCTCTTCCCTTCTCGCCATATATCCCTCTCTTTACCTCTCTATCTCCATATATCCCTCTCTTTACCTCTCTATCTCCATATATCCCTCTCTTTACCTCTCTATCTCCATATATCCCTCTCTTTACCTCTCTCTCTCTCTCTGTCACCACTCTAAGAAAATGGATCTACCCAAATAAGGAGATGGTCTGCAGGAGTAGGGAAGAGTGTGTGGAGCAGCTCCTGCTCAGAATGGCTCCCAGGGTGGGAGGGCTGGAGGCTGGAGGGTCGCGAGGGAGCCGATCATCTCCAGATCCGGTAACTTCTAGTGGAGACCCAACCATTGAGGAGAGTCACTGGAGTTTGTGGGCACCTCTACACTCTCTCCCCCCCCCCCTCTCTCTCTTCCTCACCCCCTCTTTCTCCCTCCCTCTCTAAATCCGCCTCTCACTTCCGCCTCCTCCCCTTTTAAGCCGAACAGGTGCTGCGGCTGCCGCTGTTTTTCGACACTCCCTGTCGCCGGGTCGTCCTGTCTGGAGCCGCGTTCGCTCCGTTTCTCATCCTGCTCTCCTCTCCTCTCTCTCTCTCTCTCTCTCTCCGCTCTCTGTTTCTCTCCTCTCGGTAAGAAACCCCAAAACCCGCCAAAATGGAGGCCATCAAGAAGAAGATGCAGATGTTGAAACTGGACAAGGAGAATGCCATCGATCGCGCCGAGCAAGCCGAGTCCGACAAGAAGGCATCGGAGGACAAGTCTAAGCAGGTGAGCCCCTCGCAGGGGTTGGAGGGGTTTTCGCCCCTCGCTGGGATCAGGGGTTTCTGCCCCTTGCAGGGGTTGGGGGGCTTTTAGCCCCTCGCCGGGGTCAGGGGTTTTTGCCCCTCGTAGGGGTCGGAGGAGTTTTTGCCCCTTGCCGGGGTCGGAGGGGGTTTCGCCTCTTGCTGGGGTCAGGGGTTTTTCCCCCTAAGGGGCCATCAGCTGTACAGTCCTGCCTGCCCCAGGTGCACAAGAGCAAGAGTCTGGTGGAGAACTTTAGACGTCCAGCTCAGCTGAAAACTGTGCCAGTTCACTGCAGTTTGTTTTTATGATGATATTTATCAGGTAAAGTCCATGCAGCCCATATCAAAACGAAGTGTGGTCAAATGGACTAGTGTCCAATTCCATGTTTGACTCAGAAGCTCCACAGCTGTTGGCAGACATTTAAAACTCTTTGGTGTTCCCATCGCAGGCTTTCCCCAGAATTCTCTTTGGAATTGTTATATAAGCTGAACAACTTTTGATATTTAGCATCATGATCAATAATAATTGTCATTTGGCGGCAATATGTCAATAAATACTGGCAGTAAAAAATGTCACGTTGGCTAATGATAATGGTGTCTTGGCTTGGCCGGGTCAGTGTAACCTTTCTGTGAAATGGTTCTGAACGTCTGTAGTTCTGCTGAATCCCAGGTTAAGCCAAAACTGTCTCATACCTTATAAACGACTGCGTCACAGACTTCACAAAACGGAAATGCTTGTGTTAGCCATGCAGCCTGGCTTGTGCCATCATGGAGTGGGAGTCTTGCTTGTTTATTTGCAGTGACTTCAGCTTTCCCCAAGCCTGCCCATTAAATGGTGGCCTGAGGTGTTCCACTGCATTAGGGGGTCTGGTACACATGCAACAGTAAATTTGAGGTTCATTACAGTGGGCTGTCCTGTGAAGATTCCTCCAGTGGAGAGGGAATAGGTGTGGTTTTTCTTGAGGTGGTTGGGGGAGGGGGGGTTAGGGAAAGAGTGATGTGTCAGATGCCCCTTTTGCCAAATCCCTCTCCCCATCCCAGCAGGAGCAGGTGATGGGCACATCTCCCTCTAAACCAGAACCCAGAGCCTCGTGAGACACATGGCACAGCAGCTGAGTCCCATCCAGCTGGAGTAGAGCATGTTCTCAAGAGAGGGAGAGAGAAAGAGGGGGAGGGACACAGAGGGAGAGATAGAGAGTGAAAGAGAAAGATTAAGTGTGTGAGAGAGACAGAGAGAGAGTGGAAACTGACATCATTGACATTTATTCTTGTGCTGTTCAGGGAGCACTAAGAGGCAAGATGGCAGTCTAGAGTTACCTCACATCTTCCTCAAGCTCTCCCTCTCTCTCATAGCCCATCTCTCGCTCCCCATTTCCCTCTCTTTCTCTCTTCCTATTTCTTCCTCTTTCTTTCCTAATTACTTTGTCTTTCATACAGTATTTTTTCACAAAAGCTACCATGTATTTGTGTACTTAGTTTGTTTTTAATTGGAGGCCTGTATCCTTGTTCTGTACTGATTGTAAGGGTCAATGAAAATGTCTCTGAAAGGTTAAAACTCTTTTTGGGCATTATAATGTATGGAAATTGTATCACTGAGCATGCAATCAAAAAATGTTTTCCTTAATACAATATGTGATGTCAATAGGAGATTATCAAACCTTTTTGTTGATAAGCCAAGAAAAGTCCTTTGATTGAGCAGCCATAAGTATTTGTTCAAACTTTGGAAGCTGTTGGGTTTGGTGAGGATTTTATTTCCTGGGTCAAATTGCTGTATTCAGGGTCCTCAGTCGTTCTAAAAGTAGGAGGTGCTCATTATAATTTACTCAAACATTACCGGGTCATTAGGGACAATCCGAAGAACTCTGTGCTGAGTAATTGAACCCTGCTGATTAGACTGAAGATGGATTTGACAGGGCACAGTTACCTTGTTACCCTTTACAGATGTGGAAAGTTTGCAAAAGGGCAAGAGGATGTTCAGGCACAAATTAACAATGTGGAAATTTTAGAAAAGGTCTCCACAGGATGAACGGGGTACAGAGCGAGGGATATGCAGGCAGACTGTAGTGCGAAGCTTAACTGAACTGTACAAGAGTGGGAGACAGAGAGTGAGAGAGAGTTGGAGAGAGACAGAGGCCGAGAGAGAGTTGGAGAGAGTCGGAGTGAGAGTGTTGGACAGAGACAGAGGCTGAGAGAGAGTTAGGGAGAGACAGAGAGTGAGAGAGAGAGTAGGAGTGAGACAGAGGCTGAGAGAGAGTCGGAGAGACAGAGGCTGAGGGAGAGTTGGAGAGAGACAGAGAGTGAGAGAGTTGATGAGAGACAGGGGCTGAGAGAGAGTTGGAGAGACAGAGGCTGAGGGAGAGTTGGAGAGAGACAGGGGCTGAGAGAGAGTTGGAGAGACAGAGGCTGAGGGAGAGTTGGAGAGAGACAGGGGCTGAGAGAGAGTTGGAGAGACAGAGGCTGAGGGAGAGTTGGAGAGAGACAGGGGCTGAGAGAGAGTTGGAGAGACAGAGGCTGAGGGAGAGTTGAAGAGAGAAAGAGGCCGAGAGAGAGTTGGAGAGAGTCAGAGTGAGAGTGTTGAACAGAGACAGAGGCTGAGAGAGAGTTAGGGAGAGACAGAGAGTGAGAGAGAGAGTAGGAGTGAGACAGAGGCTGAGAGAGAGAGTTGGAGAGAGACAGAGAGTGAGAGAGTTGGAGAGAGACAGAGACTGAGAAAGAGTTGGAGAGACAGAGGCTGAGAGAGAGTTGGAGAGAGACAGAGAGTGAGAGAGTTGATGAGAGACAGGGGCTGAGAGAGAGTTGGATGGACAGAGGCTGAGGGAGAGTTGGAGAGAGGAACCGTTATCAAGGCAAACACAGAAGACACAACCTGGGAATATATATGACAGCAGGAGGATTTATTTTCTTACCAGGGGTGTAAAGTCTGGGTTCAGAAACTAAAAATCCTCCCCAGAACTTTATTCCAACCACCTGGATTTACTTTGGACAAGAGATGGAGCCACTATGAGTGATCAGCTCATTCTCTGGGAGGGAAAAAAACAGGGCAGGACTTTTACTTTCTGACCCCTGGATTTTAGACCTCTGTGTCCCACTCGCTTCCTTATTGACACACCCAGTGCGTCCCGAATTATGTGACTTATGTTACAACAGTTTATGTGAAAATTCTAGCCAAGACAGATTTTTTTTGTGCTCTTGTATTTCTGTTTTGCTTCTCTTTTCTTCATCTTTCCTTTTCTATTCATCTTTTTGTTCTCTTACTCCTCTGCCTCATTCACCCCTCTGTTTCCCCACCTGTCCTAGCTGGAGGAGGAGCTCCTGGGGTTAAATAAGAAGCTAAAGGGGACTGAAGATGAGCTGGATAAGTACTCAGAGAACTTGAAAGATGCCCAGGAGAAGCTGGAGCTCTCTGAGAAGAAGGCCACAGATGTAAGTACCAAAGCCTGGGACTTGCCTGAACTGCAGTCCCTGAGAAAGGGACTCCAGGCTGGGCACAAACGCAGGAACTGCAGCCGCACCCTCCACCCATCATGCTCAGTGTACCTCATCCAATACCAGTGCAATTTCACCCTCCAGTCAATTTTATGTAAAAGTACCTCAGTCCCCAAAGATATTGACCATATTTTTATTCTAAATAAAATTGATTTACAAAATATATATGGTTGCTTTTTAAAAAACTGTATGCAGTGCGGGTGGTAAAATCATTCAGTGGAACTGCACTGCAAAGGATAATTTGCTTACTTTCTTGAACTAATTGAAAACAGGCAGATACAATATGAATGTGAAGTTATTGGCTTGAATGTGAAGCAACACAGCCTATGTCATTTTCTCCATGTTTAATTTCCTGTATTCCTCATTTTATATTCATTAACTCATGAAGTGCTATGGAGAGCGAATTTTTTATTTCTTTTCATAGCTGAGAATAAAAGGAAAACCTTTTTTATAATGACCTTTGACTTTTACATTTAGAGGTGGATCAGAGTCCTTCGCTCAGTGTGCTGACCTTTTTACTGTGACCTCAGGCAGAGGGAAAAGTGGCTGTGTGCTCTGAGTGCTGACCTTTGACTTGTGACCCCAGGCAGAGCAAGACGTGGCAGGTCTGAACCGCAGGATTCAGCTGGTGGAGGAGGAGTTGGACCGAGCTCAGGAGAGACTGGCCACCGCCCTGCAGAAACTAGAGGAAGCTGAGAAGGCTGCTGACGAGAGCGAGAGGTGTGTGTGTGTGTGTGTGTGTGTGTGCGCGCGCGTGTGTGTGTGTGTGCGTGTGAGTGGGGATGAGGGTGATTGAGAAAAGGGCGATGTGTGTGTTCCTATTGGGGGATGAAGGTGATTGAGAACAGGGCGATGTGTGTGTTCCTATAGGGGATGAAGGTGATTGAGAAAAGGGCGATGTGTGTGTTCCTATAGGGGATGAAGGTGATTGAGAACAGGGCGATGTGTGTGTTCCTATAAGGGGATGAAGGTGATTGAGAACAGGGTGATGTGTGTGTTCCTATAGGGGTATGAAGGTGATTGAGCACAGGGCGATGTGTGTGTTTCTATAGGGGGATGAAGGTGATTGAGAAAAGGGCGATGTGTGTGTTCCTATAGGGGATGAAGGTGATTGAGAAAAGGGCGATGTGTGTGTTCCTATAGGGGATGAAGGTGATTGAGAAAAGGGCGATGTGGGTGTTCCTATAGGGGCATGAGGGTGATTGAGAAAAGGGCAATGTGTGTGTTCCTATAGGGGTATGAAGGTGATTGAGAAAAGGGCGATGTGGGTGTTCCTATAGGGGATGAAGGTGATTGAGAAAAGGGCGATGTGTGTGTTCCTATAGGGGATGAAGGTGATTGAGAAAAGGGCGATGTGGGTGTTCCTATAGGGGGATGAAGGTGATTGAGAACAGGGGGATGTGTGTGTTCCTATAGGGGGATGAAGGTGATTGAGAAAAGGGCGATGTGTGTGTTCCTATAGGGGGATGAAGGTGATTGAGAACAGGGCGATGTGTGTGTTCCTATAGGGGGATGAAGGTGATTGAGAAAAGGGCGATGTGTGTGTTCCTATAGGGGGATGAAGGTGATTGAGAACAGGGCGATGTGTGTGTTCCTATAGGGGGATGAAGGTGATTGAGAACAGGGCGATGTGTGTGTTCCTATAGGGGGATGAAGGTGATTGAGAAGAGGGCGATGTGTGTGTTCCTATAGGGGTATGAAGGTGATTGAGAAAAGGGCGATGTGGGTGTTCCTATAGGGGATGAAGGTGATTGAGAACAGGGCGATGTGTGTGTTCCTATAGGGGGATGAAGGTGATTGAGAAAAGGGCGATGTGTGTGTTCCTATAGGGGGATGAAGGTGATTGAGAAAAGGGCGATGTGTGTGTTCCTATAGGGGGATGAAGGTGATTGAGAACAGGGCGATGTGTGTGTTCCTATAGGGGGATGAAGGTGATTGAGCACAGGGCGATGTGTGTGTTCCTATAGGGGATGAAGGTGATTGAGAAAAGGGCGACGTGGGTGTTCCTATAGGGGGATGAAGGTGATTGAGAACAGGGCGATGTGTGTGTTCCTATAGGGGGATGAAGGTGATTGAGAACAGGGCGATGTGTGTGTTCCTATAGGGGGATGAAGGTGATTGAGAACAGGGCGATGTGTGAGTTCCTATAGGGGGATGAAGGTGATTGAGAACAGGGCGATGTGTGTGTTCCTATAGGGGGATGAAGGTGATTGAGAACAGGTCAATGTGTGTGTTCCTATAGGGGGATGAAGGTGATTGAGAAAAGGGCGATGTGTGTGTTCCTATAGGGGGATGAAGGTGATTGAGAACAGGGCGATGTGTGTGTTCCTATAGGGGGATGAAGGTGATTGAGAACAGGGCGATGTGTGTGTTCCTATAGGGGGATGAAGGTGATTGAGAACAGGGCGATGTGTGTGTTCCTATAGGGGATGAAGGTGATTGAGAAAAGGGCGATGTGTGTGTTCCTATAGGGGGATGAGGGTGATTGAGCACAGGGCGATGTGTGTGTTCCTATAGGGGGATGAAGGTGATTGAGAACAGGGCGATGTGTGTGTTCCTATAGGGGGATGAAGGTGATTGAGAACAGGGCGATGTGTGTGTTCCTATAGGGGGATGAAGGTGATTGAGCACAGGGCGATGTGTGTGTTCCTATAGGGGGATGAAGGTGATTGAGAACAGGGCGATGTGTGTGTTCCTATAGGGGGATGAAGGTGATTGAGAACAGGGCGATGTGTGTGTTCCTATAGGGGGATGAAGGTGATTGAGAACAGGGTGATGTGTGTGTTCCTATAGAAGGATGAAGGTGATTGAGCACAGGGCGATGTGGGTGTTCCTATAGGGGATGAAGGTGATTGAGAAAAGGGCGATGTGTGTGTTCCTATAGGGGGATGAGGGTGATTGAGCACAGGGCGAGGTGTGTGTTCCTATAGGGGGATGAAGGTGATTGAGCACAGGGCGATGTGTGTGTTCCTATAGGGGGATGAAGGTGATTGAGAACAGGGCGATGTGTGTGTTCCTATAGGGGGATGAAGGTGATTGAGCACAGGGCGATGTGTGTGTTCCTATAGGGGGATGAAGGTGATTGAGAACAGGGCGATGTGTGTGTTCCTATAGGGGGATGAAGGTGATTGAGAACAGGGCGATGTGTGTGTTCCTATAGGGGATGAAGGTGATTGAGAAAAGGGCGATGTGTGTGTTCCTATAGGGGGATGAAGGTGATTGAGAACAGGGCGATGTGTGTGTTCCTATAGGGGGATGAAGGTGATTGAGAAAAGGGCGATGTGTGTGTTCCTATAGGGGGATGAAGGTGATTGAGAACAGGGCGATGAAGGATGAGGAGAAGATGGAGATTCAGGAGCTTCAGCTGAAGGAAGCCAAGCACATCGCCGAAGAGGCCGACCGCAAGTACGAGGAGGTCAGAACGTCCTCACATCGTGATATTAACCATTCTAAAAATTACATCTCTAACTGTGAGTCTAAAAATGTAATGCGTTATCTACAGTTACAGTCATTATTATTATTATTATTATTATTATTACTATGTCTGTCTATTAACATAATATCATGATTGTTTGTCGATCTGCAGCCGTGAAAGTTGTGTCTAGAAGTCTGAAAATTATATCTGTGCCACGATGGTGGTGTTTGGTTACAAAGCCATTTCAGACATGCCTGGGTTTTTCGCCTCAGGCACAGCATAGATCTGTGCTCATTAGGTGTATACTGAGCTGTTCCCCCTCGATGGTGCCCCCTGCAGGTGGCTCGTAAACTGGTTGTTCTGGAAGGCGAACTTGAGAGGGCGGAGGAGCGAGCGGAGATCTCAGAGCTGTGAGTGAAGAATGTAAACCCCACACTGTGATCTCGTTACTCTGTGATGCAGCATTCTGCTGACTCAACTCACTATAAACCGGGGACGATGTAAACTAAACACTCTGTAAACTGAGGACACTTTAAACTCAACACCTTAAACTCAATACACAATAAACTCAATACACTACAATTCAATAGGCAAAGTATAAACTGAGCACACTGTAAACTCAACACTGTAAACTGAGCACACTGTAAACTCAACACAGTGTGAACTCAAAGCATTGAAACTACACTCAACACTGTTATCTCAGCATATGGTATACTCAAAAAGCTTGATACCCTTTAAGTTTAAATGGGCTGTGTCATGATTACTGCACATACTCACAATTTACATCCTAAGAAAGTCAACACGCTTGACTGCCATCATAATCAAATTCCATCCATGCCGACCCTGCTTCATTTTACATTGTATTTATGTATTTTTCTACACCGCCATTATGCTTTTTATTTTAAGGGGCCTTCTATGGAAATTTGAGGATGCAGAGCACTATTTTTAGCTTTTGCCAAGGGATACGAAGAATGTGAGCTCGATGCCATTGTCAATACTCATAGAAGAAGAAAAATACTCTCTAGATTTTGACCTGCTGTTGAGTGGATTTACTTTGACAAAAGTTATAAGCATGTGCAGTAATCGCGACACAGCTCCTTTAATAAACAACAAAAGTCTACTAAACACAATTTACAATTTATTCAGTGCATGGTAAACTCAAGACATTTTAAACTCAATAAAATCAATGGAGTCTCATAAAGTAAATATACAACAAACTCAATTTCCTTTATGCATGGTAAATTCATTTTTTTTCTACTGCTGCACTTTGAGACTCATATGAATAAAAAGAGCAGAACAAAGAAGACATATTATTATTTTTAGTGTGATTGTAAATTCAATACATTGTCAACACAATAACATATAAACTTGAAAATTCAACAAATTGTAAACTAACTGAACTCAACTGTTAAGTCAACCACTGAATTCGGTGAACTGTAAAATGGGGATACTTTAAACTTTACAACCAAAAATACCACATATACTTGTTATGGCCCCCAATTTGTTATTACAATTTACAACATAACAGCAACAGCAACAGCAAGGGATGACAGACACAGTTTAAAAAAACTAAAACACATTTAATGAAACAGACAAAGACTAATAACGATTAAACTAATATTCTGCAACTAAATGACCAAGATTGATTATACAACAACAAAAAGAAATATTTGATTCCTGGTGATGTGCTGGGTGAGGAAAAAAAACTCAAACACAGGCAAAAATCCACAAAAGAAACTTCACAGGTCTTGAACAGGAATGACAGGTCTGGTCACACGTATCCTTCTTCTTGCAATCTCTCCTACTACTTTACTGTCTCAATTCTTTTCCTTATATACTCTTTTGTAGACCCCACCCACATTTAGACCTCTTTTTTTTTAATTTTCTGAGACTTGCCCCAGACATGTCCAGGACATGTCTAAACATGACTCCAGTCTGAGCTTAACAAAAAAAAGGTAAATACTGCCATCTAGTGGCCTATATTCACATTACATACTCAATAAATTCAGCATACTGAACTTGATGCACTCAATTCACTGTAAGCGTAACACGCTGTCAAATCAATAAACTCATCATGCTATAAATGCACTGTAAACACACAAGAAACGTATCCCGCAATCAACCACACTCTTCATGTCTTTATGTGCATTTAAATGGCATACTTTAAGTTAAATACATTTTAACTCCAACAGATTTGTGGTTTGAATTTGTGTAATCTCAGAACCGCCTCAATGTAGTACACTCATTACGAAGATCATACGATGCACAGAACACCTGCGATCTGCTCACTCGCAGCACAGGGCCACCCTTACATTTCCACAGGCACTGCGGTGATCACAGGAAATTTAGTTGAGTCAGTGAGTATTGTGGCAACCACAGATTGTACAAAAAGATGACGCGTCTTCACTTCCAAACACTGTACAAAAATGTAGGCAAAATGTCCTTCATACAGACGCAGCCATCTTGCATATTTGGAGCCGGAGCCTGCGCTATAGTGATCGGCGGGTGGAGTCGCTCTGTCCAGGTCCTGACCGCACATCCACTGTACTCAGTCGCAAGCACATTGCTGAACTTTTTACGTTGCCTGGCTGGCTGTGTCAGTGTTTGTCTAGTAGCTCGGGGTAAAACACTCCAGGCTGTCTTGATTAGAAATGTAACCAAACATTAGGCCCATTGAAAGCACCCTTCTACCATCACTAAAACCTAATTAAAGGATTTGCTTGTTCAGAATTTTCCTATGTGCATTTAATTGAAGTTCTACAAACTGGTGCTGACTGCCATCTACGAGCTTGTTGGCTAATACATTGACAATGGACAAGTCGGCTCATAAAACCCCACTTCAAAAATCCATGTCAATCCTTCAAAATTAGGTTAATAGCTAAAGACTGTGAGTATATAGACTTACTGCCGTCATGCATTTTAACGTTAGTTCTAACTACCTTGCTAGCTAACTAGGTGGCCAGTTACTGAATCTCAATTTACTAATCAGCGAGCTAGTTAACCATTTGCAGCTGACTAACAAGATTTGGTCACTTAGTAATGAAAACTGATGCTAAAAAACTCTGCACTGAATATAACATCGCTGCTAACAGTATGTTACGCTATAGCCTGAGTAAAAAGATTTTTGCCATTGATTTCCATAGCTACATAACTTACTTTGACCTGTTCTAGAATCTTGCTTAACTAGCTTGCTTGTGAACTGGCTTTACTTAAAGGATCACTGTGTAAGATTAAGAGCCATCTAGTGGTCAGATTATAGATTGCAACCGACTGACCATTCCTTTTCTCAGAAAACTTACGGTGGCAGCAAAACTTGCGAAAACGTGAAACGCGCTCTCTTGTGTCAGTGCTTTATTCATTTACTTTTTTCCCATTCTGGGCTACTGTAGAAAAAATCGCGTTGCAACATGGAGGCCTCCACGGAGGTGGACCCGCTCCCATGTAGGTTTAAAGGGCTTATTCTAAGCGAATGAAACTCAAAGATTATTGTTTTCACATGATTATACACTTCTAAAAAAGTAGTTATGAATGTTGTATTCTATTTCTGTCAAAGTATCAATCTAAATTCCACATACTGCTCCTTTAACATTTAGAACAAAACAATTCTACTGACAAGTTTCATTGGACTTCCAAAATCACCTCAGGCTATATTCAGTTGTACTGGGACCTAGAAACCTTTGCATGTGTGATGTTAATGTTATATCTCTTCTTGACTGTCAAGCTGTAGTGCCGTACAATTTGCAGAAATAAGCCAGCTGGTCTCAGGAGTCACTGTCAATTACCTCTATCAATCATGACTTCACACCCCCTTTGATAACTGAATAGAATCAAACTTATCAGAAAAAAAATCACGTGAACATACATCAACATCATAAGAACTGTTTAAAATGACAGAAACCTTCTTCAGCAGCACATTATTGGACTCGTACTTATAGTAAATTTTTTTGTGTGACACATGGCCCATCCCCTAACATCATTAAGAGATTGGCATCACTTTTGGGGAGCATTCAGGTTGTTCATCCACATATACAGTCTATGGTGGCGACACACATCCCTGTAATTGTCCAGTACATGTTTGACCAGCTGGGGGCGTTGCTCTCCCACCACAGGAAGTGCAGCGACCTCGAGGAGGAGCTAAAAAACGTCACCAACAACCTTAAGTCCCTCGAAGCCCAATCAGAGAAGGTGAGTACGGCCCCTACTGGTTCTGTCCAATGATTGTCCGAGGTCTTTTATGGCACCAATACTCATAATGAAGTAAAAGTAATATAGTACAAATTAGAAATGCAAAGGCCTTAGTTTGTTTTGACTCTGTGGTTTCCAGTCTGTTTACATGTTGATTGTAAAATTCTCTGCTCTGATGTTGGCAGTACTCTGAGAAAGAAGACAAATACGAGGAGGAGATTAAGGTTCTGACGGACAAACTGAAGGAGGTGAGCTGGGCGGACTGATCTCAGTACAGTGGAATATCCACATCTCTAGTAGTACAGCATATATTATATTAGTAAATTGCCATCATAAGCATGATGTTAGGGTTTCGTTAATAATACGGGAGCAAATTTCATGCTTCATAATTGGCAAAATAGCATTGTATGATGCTACAGGCCACGCAAAATCTTGCAAAATCGACTGCATCACCAGGCTAATGGCCAAAATTAAACATTATAAAAGCTGACCGAACATATGCTAACAAAGAATGTAAGGCTAACATGGATATAATTTATCATCGGCCCTGGTCCAGTCCTGCACCATCCTCGACTTGCCACTTCCTGAAGCTACCGTTGCCACTGTTTAGATGGACTTAAATGGAACTCTTCTGTCGTTTCACTCCATTTTACTTTTTTGTTCTTAATTAGCTAGACCACGGAGGATGGGCTCCCCCACTATAGTCGGGTTCCTCCTGAGATTTCTTCCCACTGGGGAGTTTTTTCTCACCACTGTTGGAGGATTTTTCTCCCTACTGGGAGTTTTTTGCCTCATTTGCTGTAGTGGGGAATAGAATGTGCGCTGCCTTTTTATTTCTTTAAACTCTCACTGTAAAGCGTCTTTGTGACAGTCTCTGTGAAAAGCGCTATACAAAATAAATTGAATTGAATTGAATTGAATCATCTCGATGTCACTTTACGATCTTGATGTCTTTTATTGTCATGAAACACTCTAACCAGCCTAAGGGAAGAATGTCCCCTCAATACTAGATACCGAATATTTACTTTCATCGTACATATCTTACACGTTTTCTAAAGTTTTAACAAGTTCCTGAAAGAATGATAAATTCTGGATTAAACCTATGCTATGCTTCATGTTATATACGATCCCTCACTGTCCCCTCATCCCCCCCGAAGGCCGAGACGCGTGCTGAGTTTGCCGAGAGGTCAGTCGCTAAACTGGAGAAGACAATTGATGATCTGGAAGGTGGGTGGAGCCTTTATCCGCTGCCTTTGCACACTGTTAAAGGGGCGGTGTCCTCTGGCAGGGCATCTTTTTTTGTTGGCCAGCACAGAACTTTCTTCACCCGCTATTTTCGTCAGTCGCGATGCACAAGCTGGCCAGAGTGAGAAATGCAGGACAGTTCATGAGATACGGTCGTTGCGTTTGAGGCAAGTGTTTCCTGCTCACTAGCATCACCAGATAGAGAGACTCCCAAAAACACAAGAATAGGACCCATTTTGTTTCCATGCCACGACACAGAGCCATTTGACATGATGGAAATCATTGGATTTTTGTGTTCTTTTCTTGTAAGTGAAACTTATTAGTTTCAGGGGAAAAACATTATTACAGCTGGCAATGGTTTCTGCAAGCATAAGAAGTTAAAACGGTCAGACACAAGAAAAGACGAAACTGGGGGAAAAAAAACTCATTCACATTCAGACAGTACCCGATAATGCGATGGAAACAAAATGACTCCAAGACGAGACTTTTCCAGAACCATTAAGTGACAGTTCTCTCTATCTAGGAACTCTAATGCTAAGACTGTGCTTTGGCCTTCTTAGCAAGAAACCCTGTTTCCTGTGAATCTGTGATCCTCGGGTGACAGTGTTTCTTGGGAGCAGTTTCTCACCGGGGTTGACCGCAAAAACACATTCACATTATTCTGGAAGTCACTGTTGACCTGTGAAAACCAGCTATTTCTCCTTCAAAATCCTGGTTTTAGAGTCTTTTATTCTGCTTTAGCGTTATTCCATACGTCCTTTCTCTCGCTAACTGGTGCTTTTCTTCCCTGTCTCTCTGTTTTCCTCCATCTGTTATCTTCTCTCTCCCCTCCTCTCTTCCACTGCCTCTTTGTCTGCTGACCTTTGACCCTCAGATGAACTGTACGCCCAGAAGCTGAAATACAAGGCCATCAGTGAGGAACTGGACCATGCTCTCAATGACATGACCTCTCTGTAGATTACCTTTAACCCCTGACCTCAGCTCACCTGACCACTGTCCCCAGCCAGAAAATGGCTAAACACCCCCCCCTCCCCCCAGATAACTTGACCCCCCAAACACACGCCCCTCACGCCCTCTTGCTGTCGCAGTGTCCAATGTTATTCTCTCTGGAAGCAAGGCTTCAATAAAACTTTTTCTGTCCTATGCAAAAATCACACTTGCCTTTCATTTATATATTTTTGCTGATACCTCACAATAAAGTGAAAACGAATTGAACTGGTGAAGCTTACTGTTAATAGGAGCCTATGTCAGCGTCTACACGTGCTAACCTATGTCCATTGCAGGTTTTCAGTTACCCTAACATGCGTTGCATGCTTATGGACCGTGCGAAGAAACTTAAAAGTGCCCTATTATGCTATTTTTAGTCGTTTAAAATATGTCCGATGGGTCTTTAAAATAATTGTGGCGAGTGCGAGTCCCTTATTAGTCAGCTCAATGCGCCCCCTGTTTGTATATTTGTATGTATGCATGTACGTTTGTCATCAACCAACTGCTCGAAATTCGCTCACCCCACACATGCTTTGCATGCTATTAGTGTTAAGAATTAAGCTAAAAAAAAACCACACTCCGTGTCCAGGGATTGGGTCGTCGGGGCCCCCGCCCACGACTGCCACCCAAAGCACAATGCATCGACCCCTTCTGAACCCTCCCGCGGGGGATGGGCCTACGGGAAGGCGGGCCCACTTCGCTCGTTCGGGCTGTGCCCAGCCGGGTCCCGTAGGCGGAGACCCGACTACCAGGCGCTCGCCTACTAACCCCAACCCCAGGCCTGGCTCCAGGATTGGCAGACCGGGGTGGTGGTGCCTCTATTTAAGAAGGGGGGACCGGAGGGTGTGCTCCAACTATAGGGGGATCACACTCCTCAGCCTCTCGGGTAAAGTCTACTCCAGGGTGCTGGAGAGGAGAATCCGGCCGATAGTCGAACCTCGGATCCAGGAGGAACAATGCGGTTTTCGTCCTGGTCGTGGAACACAGGAACAGCTCTATACCCTCCGCAGGGTACTTGAGGGTGCATGGGAGTTTGCCCAACCAGTTCACATGTGTTTTGTGGACTTGGAGAAGGCATCTATTAAGGGCCGTGCGGTCTCTGTATGACCGGAGCAGGAGCTTGGTTCGCATTGCCGGCAGTAAGCCAGACCTGTTCCCGGTGCATGTTGGACTCCAGCAGGGCTGCCCTCTGTCACCGGTTCTGTTCATTATATTTATGGACAGAATTTCTAGACGCAGCCAGGGGGCGGAGGGAGTCCGGTTTGGGGACCACAGGATCTCATCTCTGCTTTTTGCGGATGATGTTGTCTTGTTGGCTCCTTCGAACCAGGACCTTCAGCATGCAATGGGGCGGTTTGCAGCCGAGTGCAAAGCGGCTGGGATGAGAATCAGCACCTCCAAGTCCGAGGCCATGGTTCTCGACCGGAAAAAGGTGGCTAGCCCCCTCCGGGTTGGAGGAGAGCTCTTGCCTCAAGTGGAGGAGTTCAAGTATCTTGGGGTCTTGTTCACGAGTGAGGGAAGGATGGTGCGTGAGATTGACAGACGGATTGGTGCAGCGGCAGCAGTAATGCGGTCATTGTACCGATCTGTTGTGAAGAAGGAGCTGAGTCGAAAGGCAAAGCTCTCGATTTACCAGTCAATCTACGTTCCTACCCTCACCTATGGCCATGAACTCTGGGTCATGACCGAAAGAACAAGATCTCGGGTACAAGCGGCTGAAATGGGTTTCCTCCGCAGGGTGGCGGGCCGCTCCCTTAGAGATAGGGTGAGGAGCTCTGTCACCCGGGAGGAGCTCAGAATAGAGCCGCTGCTCCTCCACGTCGAGAGGGGCCAACAGGGGTGGCTCGGGCATCTCTATCGGATGCCCCCTGGACGCCTTCCTGTGAAGGTGTTCCGGACATGCCCCACCAGGAGGAGGCCTCGGGGGAGACCCAGGACACGCTGGAGGGACTATGTCTCTCGGCTGGCCTGGGAACGCCTCGGGATACCCCCGGAAGAACTGGAGGAAGTGTCCAGGGAGAGGGAAGTCTGGACATCCCTGCTTAGACTGCTGCCCCCGCGACCCGGCCCCAGATTAAGCGGTTGAAGATGGATGGATGGAAAAACCACACTCATCCAGACTTCGTGAGACATCATCCCTCTGTGCCGTTTTGAAACACGAGCCCTTCCGAAATGGGTGGGGAGGCTATGTTAATAAGGCGCTGCTCTGATTGGCTGCCTGTCCGCTTTGATTCCGGGGGAGAAACCAGGAAGCCAAGATGGCAGGTATTTCAGGACAGCTTTTCGTGACATCTACTGCTGTAAGACTGTACATGTTTGATCCTGAATCCGACCCCGAACAGTAGGATTTCATTGAGGTGTTGCATTTAGCAGGATGTCAATGAGTGGTAACTCGAAATTTTGTTTTGCTCGTACTTTCTCGCGAGGGCATGTAGCTGTACTGTTATGTAGTCATGTACCCACTTATCTAGAAGAAACCTCCCTTAAAGCTCCTTATAACCATTTTTATCAAAACAAAATTCCGACACCAAGCTACTGAATGAGCTTGTAGCAAAAGACGCACGAACAGCGCAAGCGTTGCTCACGTGGAGCCAGCAAATCAATAACTTGTACTAGAAAGAATTCCGCATCCAGTCCACATATTTTTCGGCTTTTTAGGTCAATTAAGTGACCTATTCTAATGGCCTTTTGTCCATTGTCGTCCATCATTCGTCCGTAAACAATTTACATTTGACTTCTCAGAAACCGCTGATTCGATTTCAATAAAATTTTGCAGGAACCTTCCTTGGTCAAATATGCACCAAAATTGTGACTCATATGGTGCCCAACCCCAGGTGCTCTGAGGGCCAGGGATAAAACTGGTCAAATTGGCTGCAATTTTAAAAATCTCAGGACCCAGAAATGCTGGGGGGAAGAAAAAAAAAAAAAAAAAAAACCCTCCATAGATGGAAGGCTTTTGTTTTATCAAAATTCTGAACTTCATGACCCTCGTGCTCCATGTTTGCCCCTGGGGAGGGGGTGAAATTTATGATAGTTTATATAGGAAAATGATATTTTTGGGTATATATTTTTTTTTCCCCAACTGTGAATCATTCAAACTTGATTGGCATTATAACCATGAGATGAGAATTTGATACTATGACATTTTTGACCCCGTCTTTTTTCCAGGGGCTGAGGGGTGGGGCCCAAATGGAGTCATATTGCCCAAAATTTCAATAATCTCCACACCAAGATCAGCTGGAAGCCAAAACTCTTCATAGATGGAGGGGTCTTGAGGTGCTTTATCAAAATTGTTAATTTCACGGCTCCAGCCTCCATGTTTGCCCCTGAGGGGGTGAAGTTTACGTTACAGGAAAATTATACTTTTGGGTATATTTGGTTAATTGACATCAATAACAGTTTTTAATGCAACTCAGGTGACCGTTAAGGACCATGGGCCGCTTGTTAATAGCCATAACAATTTTAAGGGGAATGAAGTTTCGCAGCGGCAATGCAGAGAAATCGTTTGTTATACCAGACACGTTATATCTGGTGCGGTTTGTGATTTCTTTCACCGCACTAGCACCAGAGAGCTAGCCCAGATATTGGTGAAATATCTGGATGACCCTGGTCATGGAGTAAACAAACCCAAACATATCTGAAGCTCTGCAAAACCTACGTCTGGTTTAACTGCAGCCTTTTCAGACCAGCTGTGCAGGCATATACAACACCTCTCCAATTAGCTTCAACTGTAAGGGCTGCAATCAGGCAACATTATGATGAAACTGCCGCATTGATGCTTACCGAAGTGACAAGCAGACCAGAATTACTGCATACAAGTTAACCTGGAGCATTTTTAATTAGCACAGCACGCAAACTAACATGCAGTAGCTGGTAACTGAGCAGTCATATAAATGAATAAATGTATACTCAGCAACAAAAGTTTCTGTGACACCATTTATGTGTATGTTATAAATGACACGCAAAGATCTCAATGCAATCAATATGTTTATTTAACAGGAGAAACACTGACTTTTCAGTGCCAACGTCACTCAAAACGAAAAATGTCATTTTCATGCGTCATGAAGCACTTGTCTGACGTCTAACCAATTGTGACCTTCACACTTCAATACCGGGTGTGACTTCCTCGTGCCATGATGCAAGCAACGCATCTTCGGCGCATGGACCGAATCAGATGTGCCAGAAATTGCTGTGGGATGTCATTCCAAATTTGACGTAGACGTTGTCGCAATTCCTGGAGTGTAGCTGGCGGGTTATCCAACCGCCGCAAACGTCGATCCATCTCGTCCCAAAGATGCTCGATTGGGGACATGTCTGGGGATCTGGCTGGCCATGGCAGGACATTGACATGTTGTTGCATCAGATACTGCTGTACAATCCTTGCAACATGTGGTCTGGCGTTATCATGTTGCAGCGTTATTCCGGGACCATGTTGCATCAAAAACGGTACCACCAATGGGCGTAGCACTTCATCGCGATATCTTTGACCTGTCAGATTTCCATCAATAACAAGCAAATCTGTTCTGTTTCTAGCCGTGATCCCTCCCCAAATCATGACACTACCACCTCCAAAACGATCAAATTCCTGAACACAGTTGTTGGCATAACGTTCTCCACGTCGACGGTATACACGTAAACGACCATCACATCGGTTAAGCATGAATCTTGATTCATCAGTGAAGAGTACAAGATCCCACTGACGTTGGATCCACCGTCGATGTTGTTGTGCCCACTGTAGACGCAGTCGTCGGTGTTGTACTGTGAGTATTGGACGTCTTGCTGGCCGACGTGGGACAATGCCAAAATGACGGAGACGGCGACGGATTGTCTGTGCAGACAGTCGCCTCAAACCAGGTATTGTTCTTGCAGTTATGGTTGCAGGTTGGAATCGATTTCGGAGATGGGTTGTTTGAATCCAGTTGTCCTGTCTGGGAGTGGTTACTCGTGGACGGCCGCTGCGAGGACGGTCTCTGACATGTCTTGTCTGCTGATGACGCTGCCATAAGTTCCAAATGGTGTTTCGGTGGACATTCAGGCGATGAGCAACTTCCCTCTGCGAGGTTCCGGATTCAATCATCCCAATGGCCCTCCACCGATCATTTTCAGACAGTCTTGGCATTTAGAGGGTAGAGTTCCTGATCCGAAATGGCTGTGTTTTCGATAAGTGATGCTTCCATCGTTCATCAGGCACAATGTGAACATTCCAAAAATTCTCCTCTTTTATTGCCATCCACAAGCATGATTGACGCACATTTTCACGTGCAAAGTCATTTTCTCGCATTTTCATGATTTCCATTTCAATGTTGTGTTTACGTGTACTGTTCCAGTCTGATATCACCATGTATGACAATTTCATAATTGCGTTATGAAAAATAATTGACAATATTGGTGTCACAGAAACTTTTGTTGCTGAGTATACTTGAGTTACAACTCCAATTCCGAAATAGTTGGAACAAAGTGTAAATAGTGAATAAAATCAAAACACAGACTTTCAAAAAACACCAGCCAGTATTTTATTCACAATAGAACGGAGATAAGATAGCAAATATTGAAACTGAGAAATTCTACAATTTTTCATTGAGTCTCCCAAAGTATCTGGCTCTGTTACTGGTGACGCTTAAAAAAAAAAAAAAATAAAAAAAAAAAAGTTTGTTGCCTCTTTGTAAACTGTGCCGACGTTGGCTCCCTAACTGTCTTCCCACAATAGAAGTCGTTCAGGAGCTGAAGTCTATTCTCGTCTATTTTGACAGCCTGCCAACCAATGCTGGGCACCTGTACCTTTACCGGAGATGGTCATGCGATCCTAAGATAAAAATCCTGCCTTGCCTTTTCTTCTTCCTGTGAACTTAACCAGCTGATTTCACTTCTGTGCCCAACATTCTGACTTAAGATTTCTGCGATTTTAATACCCTGGGGACAGCTTTTACACTCTGAATGTGGATCTTCCACCTCTGTTCCTCGGTCACTCATAATAATGGTCAATTTAGGGGACCCAATCAGACAGGTTTGCAGTCTTCGGATTGAGGGATTTAGCTAACCCAAAGTTAACGCAGGGAGAGGATGCAAACTCCACACTGCAAATCTGGTTGAGGGGCTTTCACCGAAGACTCTTAGTGACTGCTTCAGCTTGCCGACCCCATCCACAAAAAACCGCCTTAAACTCTAAGACATTAGGCTGAGCAGCCATTGTAGGCCGTGGGCCAAAATCTGTGGCTCCCCTGGAAAATGAAGACTGGTCACTCTGGTGGCAACTTGTTAAGAATATATTTTACATAATCCAAAGTCGCTGAATCCGAATCTGCAAAGTTCCCTCGCCTAGACTTGCACATTAAAGCGGAAGGAGCTGTTAAAGCGTGTACCTACACATCAACAGCCATCACATTGTGAGTCATTATTGTAAGGAACGGGCTTAGACTCCAAGTGCATTTCAGCATCGACAGGGCGTTTATAAGGATTAAAAAAGCTCATGGTCAAAAGACAGAAATAGATCAATAGCCAGGCAAACAGAGTAATGCAGGACAGGCAGAATCGAAGTCAGGGGACAAGCAAATAATTCGGTAGCCAGGGAATCAGTCCACACAGACAATAACAAAGGGGCTGAGCTAAGGGATGGAAGGGGAAGGAAAAAGGGAGTTGGATGGGATAAGGGAGAACAAAGGAGAAACTAAACAGATGGGTACAAAATGGGAATAAGGGAGAACAGAGTACTAATCAATCAATCCGCAATCACACAACACTATACAAACAATCAGTAATGAGACTTACGGGAGAATCACAAGAAACAATCAATCAACAATTGAAACCAGAAAAGCGCAGAAACGAGACTTGACCAAGACGAGCTATGGGAAGAAACGAGTCGACAAGAAGCTGAGGAAAAGTGGGCCTTTTAAACACAAACTAATTAAGTGGAATCCCAGCTAAACACAGGACAGCTGTAGAGAGAGGTGGAGCTAGAAAAGCAACGACGGTGATAGGAGAGAGAGAGGAAAAGGGTGGAGTTCTAACTCTAATCTAACTAATCACCCGTGCCTCACTAAACTACTCTCAGGTGTGGATTGCCAATGAGAGCAGCGAGAGAGAATGAAGTGGAAATACCTCACTCAAATTACAGGGAAGAGAGTGTGATGAAAAAGGCAAGACGCCACGAGTCAGAAACGAGAGGAAAACACTGAAGATCAAAGACAGCGCAATCTTACAGAAACATACATACTCTAAAAGAATAAATATGATAAATAAATAAATAGCAACTAAAACTACTTAAACATACTAAAAACAAACATACAAATCAGCGATTTCTAACAATTATCACACACATGAAGCTCAAGTGCGTTCGAAACTTGTGCCACTGTGTTCTCTTATCAGGATCTGTATTCTGAGATTGTATATCGGTACACAATCCACTTAAAGATAACAAAAAAATACTAGAAATCTATTTATATATATATATATATATATATATATATATATATATATATATACAAAGTAGAATTGATAGTCAGTGCGCTCTAAAATAGTGGATAGAAATCGTACTACGTCTTCAAATCTGGCCTGAGTATCATTCACATGCTGAAGAATTGTGGTTGGCCTTCACAATTTATCATTATCGCCATAAACCATGTTTTTTTACGATCAAGCAGTGATGACGTCACAAGCATTATTCTCATTAATAACTGCACTGTGGATGCATCGTGGTTACTTGTGGTTCACAATCCCCTTGAAGATTAGTGCTATTATGCCCACAGACGTGTTTACATGAAAAAGGATCATGTTATGGAAGGATACACAACAGCCTGGCACACATCACACGCTTCGCAGCGAAGCCACTATACATAAAACATTTTGAGCCTGCTGTAGTCATTAAAAGTGGCATTTTGTGTTGAATTTGGAGAAGACACGTGTAATATTTGTAGTGTTGAGCTATTTAAATTGTTCTTGTTTGATTTGTTCATTGCAGACAGCTGAAAGTTTGTAAATTTTGCCAGTAAACCTAATACGCAGTGAGGGTTGAATAATTTGATTGCAACTACACGTCAAAAAAAGTTGAGACCCTGAAGTATTTACCACTTTGTAATGTGGCCTCTCCTTTTCACAGCACTAAATAAACATACAAGAATTGAATTTTTCAGGTGTATTTTTGTCCCATTCATCCTGCAAAAAGTCTTAATGCGTGAGCACAGGATTCTTGCTGTTGCATTTTGGATTTCAAAATGTGCCTCGTTCTCTTAGAGGGAAAGTCTGGACTGCAAGTTGGCCAGTTCAGCAGCCGCACACTCATGTTACGCAGCCATGCAGTTTGAATGCTGGGAGCCACACTTCTTGTTGTTCCTTCTGCCCCCTCTGTAATGCTGATGTTTTAAATGCGCTACTGGCCTTAGACCCCAGGAGGTCCACTGGGGAAGACCAAATGGATTCATTCTTTCTAAAATTGGCTGCTCCAATTATTGCTGAGCCATTAAGGCATATATTTAACTTATCCCTGAGCACAGGAAGTTTTCCAATGTTATGGAAGTCTGCACATGTAATCCCCCTGCATAAAGGAGGTTCCAGAGACGGCATGAACAATTATCGCCCCATCTCCAAACTGCCATGTTTAGCAAAGGTGATGGAATCCCGGGTAAACAATCAACTAAAGTAATTTCTTTCAACCTTATCTGTACTTAGCCCACACCAGTCTGGTTTCAGAACAAATCATAGCACAATTTCAGCCATTACATTAGTCACAAATCACATCATATCAGCATTGGACAAGAAGCAACACTGTGCAGTAGTTTTTGTAGATCTGTCCAAAGCCTTTGATGCAGTTGAGCACGACATACTGTTAAGTAAACTGTTCTTAGGACTGTCCTTAGGACTGAGTGAAAGTACATGTGCCTGGTTTCATGACTATTTGTCTTAGAAGTGTCAGTGTATTAAATCAGGTGACACCCAATCAGATTTCTTGTTTATTAAAAGGGGTGTGCCACAAGGTTCCATTTTTGGGCCCTGTACTCTTTTCTATTTACATTAATGATATCGTGTCCTCTTTAAGTGGTTACCCTGTCCATTTGTAAACAGATGACACCATGTTTTTTGTATTGCAGACTCTGTACAGCTTGCCATCAACAATTTACAACTTGTTTTTAATGAGCTTCAAAAATCTCTTTTAAATTATAAACTTCTTTTAAATGTAATCAAAATAAAGTACATGCTGCTCTCCAGAGCCAGAGACATTGATCTTGAAACTTTGAATTTTTTCACTTTAGAAGGCTTTAGAATTCAGAGTCATTGAAAATAAATATCTTGGCGTATGAATTGAGGATTTAACATTCGAACACCACGTTAACCACCCTGTCACTAAAATGCGACAAAATATTGTTTTTTTTGTACAGAAACAAATCCAGCTTTCCTACAAAACCCAAAACCAGTGAAGTTGGCGCGTTATGTAAATCGTAGATAAAAACAGAATACAATGATTTGCAAATCCATTTCAACTTATATTCAATTGAATACACTGCAAAGACAAGATGTTTAATGTTCAAACTGAGAAACTTTTTTTTTTTTGCAAATAATCATTAACTTAGAATTTAAAGGCAGCAACACATTGCAAAAAAGTTGGCACGGGGGCCTTTTTACCACTGTGTTACATCGCCTTTCCTGTTAACAACACTCAGTAAACGTTTGGGAACTGAGGAGACCAATTTTTGAAGCTTTTCAGGTGGAACTCTTTCCCATTCTTGCTTGATGTACAGCTTAAGTCGTTCAACAGTCTGGGGTCTCCGTTGTTGTATTTTTCGCTTCATAATGCGCCACAGATTTTCAATGAGAGACAGGTCTGGACTACAGGCAGGCCAGTCTAGTACCCGCACTCTTTTACTACGGTGCCATGCTGTTGTAACACGTGCAGAATGTGGCTTGGCATTGTCTTGCTGAAATAAGCAGGGGCGTTCATGAAAAAGACGTTGCTTGGATGGCAACATGTTGCTCCAAAACCTGTATGCACCTTTCAGCATTAATGGTGCCTTCACATATGTGTGAGTTGCCCATGCCTCGGGCACTAATACACCCCCATTCCATCACAGATGCTGGCTTTTGAACTTTGCGCCTATAACAGTCCGGATGGCTCTTTTCCTCTTTGGTCCGGAGGACACAACGTCCACAGTTTCCAAAAACAATTTGAAATGTGGACTCGTCAGACCACAGAACACTTTTCCACTTTGCATCAGTCCATCTTAGGTGAGCTTAGGCCCAGCGAAGCTGGCGGCGTTTCTGTGGTGCTGTTGATAAATGGCTTTCGCTTTGCATTGTAGAGTTTTAACTTGCACTTGTAGATGTAGCGACGAACTGTAGTTACTGACAGTGGTTTTCTGAAGTGTTCCTGAGCCCATGTGGTGATGTCCTTTACACAATGATGTCGGTTTTTGATGCAGTACCGCCTGAGGGATCGAAGGTAACGGGCATTCAATGTTGGTTTTCGGCCTTGTCGCTTACGTGCATTGATTTCTCCAGATTTTCTGAACCTTTTGACGATATTACGGACTGTAGATGATGAAATCCCTAAATTTCTTGCAATAGCTCGTTGAGGAATGTTGTTTTTAAACTGTTCGACAATCAGCTCACGCATTTGTTCACTAAGTGGTGACCCTCGCCCCATCCTTTTTTGTGAATGTCTGAGCATTTCAGGGAAGCTGCTTTTATACCCAATCATGGCACCCATCTGTTCCCAATTAGCCCGTTCACCTGTGGGATGTTCCAAATAAGTGTTTGATGAGCATTCCTCAACTCTCTCAGTCTTTTTTGCCACTTGTGCCAGCTTTTTTGAAACATGTTGCAGGCATCAAATTCCAAATGAGCTAATATTTGCAAAAATTTACAAAGTTTACCTGTTCGAACATTAAGTAACTTGTCTTTGCAGCGTATTCAATGTAATATAGGTTGAACAGGATTTGCAAATCATTGTATTCTGTTTTTATTTACGATTTACACAATGTGCCAACTTCACTGGTTTTGGGTTTGTATATTCTGTAGAAAAAGAGTTGTTGAAGCTTTATTATTATCAGTCATTCATTATGGTGATGTGATTTACAGGCATGCTGCAGCCTCAGTTCTAAAGCCTTTGGACAGTGTATATCACTCTGCTCTTAGATTTATTACTGGTGATGGATGCAAAACTCATCATTGTGTTCAGGAGAAGGTTGGTTGGCCTTCCCTGGAAGAGAGGTTCAACAAACATTGGTTTTTTTATATTTTTAAGGCCCTCATTGGCAAATTACCTCCTTATATCTCAACTTTGTTAGAGTGGAAGGCTGGTAGCTATACAACTCGCTCTACTGATGTTACTTTTAAAAGTTCCTCGAGCGTGTACTGAACTTGGTAAAACAGCTTTTTCCTTTGATGCTCTAAGCTCATGGAATAACCGCCAACACTCTCTAAAAATTGATGTTCTTCCTTCTCTTTTAGAGTTCAGGACTTCAATTTCTAGCTATTGTGTTTCAAATTGCAACTGTTTTACTTGATTTCATTGCATATTACTTGTCACTGACGAAATTCTTGCTCACAATGATTGTTCTATATCATAGTTGTTTTATTGTGCTGTGGTTTTAATGTGTCTGTAATCTCGACGGCATTGGAAATGAGGGAAACCTCAATGGCCTTTCGACAATAAATAAAGGTTTGAATTGAATTGATGCCTTTTTAATCCATGCAGAGCGCAATTTTGTGTTTTCCTGCTGAAAAAGGCAGACTATATTGCTGCAAAATTTCAGTGTACTTATTAGCATTAATGGAGCCTTTGGAGAAGTAGAAGTTACTCATGCCAAGGGAACTAACATATCCCTTTACCATTACAAATGCAATGTGGGGGGGAAAAAGCCACTAGATGGCAGTATTGACATTTTTTTTGTTAAGCCAGTCTGGAGCTAGGTTTTGGGCATGTCCTGGGCATGCCTGAGAGGGGAAAGTCCGAGAGAATTGAAAAAAGTCTGGAAGGTGGGAGGGGGCTGTAAGAGAGTATATAAGGAGAAAAATTGAGAGAGTAAAGTAGTAGGAGAAATTGCAAGGAGAAGGATACATTTGACCGGACCTGTCACTCTGTTCAAGACCTGTGAAGTTTTTTGTGGATTTTTGCCTGTGTTGGAGCATTTTCCTGTCCCAGAACATCGCATAAGGCAACCCCATCTCTGTAATTATCTCATTTTTTTATATTATCAATCTTGGTCAGTGCTTTATTTTATTAAATCTGTTCAAGTTTTGCCGAAACAAATTGGGGCCATGACAATCCCCAAATAGCAGGAATAGATGAATATTTATCAATAAAATGAAGTTGACCAGAAATATAAAACATTAAATTTATTTTCTTCATAAAACTGTCTGAAATTAAATATAACACAAAGCCAGTTTATAAATAATTGTGCTGTTTTTTGTGTACATCTTCCCTACGACCCAAACTGTTTCTGAGTCAGAGTTGTGCAGAAAACCAAATATATACTGATGCGTCTCAAGAACTCTTGAACATTTCCAAACCATATGAATTTATTCTTGTCATTACTGTTGTTACTGCTGACCCTGTGTTTAGTGGAGAGATGACTGAATGGATTTGACCCTGGAAATGGGCTTTGCGTGACCCTGGTGATTATTTTACACCACTAAAGTGAAAAGGTATATAAATCAGTGAGTCTTCAAAAGTCATTCACTGTATGTGTCTGTTTGTGCGTGTGTGTGTGTGTGTGTGTGCCTGTGCGCGCACAGCTTAACTGCGACTACTCCGCATTGCATGCAATGCATATATGTTGGCGTATTTCAAAATAGAGCCTTTGTCAATTGTTTCACACAGTTTCTTAATTGCAAATCATTTGAATCGATCTGTCATTCAAACAAATTGTTCGCTAATATAAATTTTTGAGAGAGTTTATATTCAACTAGAAAAGCAATCAGAGAGCGCAGACCTCCGCCTGGGGGCAGCAAAACCCAAAAGCACGGCGATTGGAACTCCAACCTATTGGAAAGACTTGAAATCTTGAACTTTGACGTATATCTCAGCAATACTTTGGTCTAGATGAGCCAAAATTTTATCACCAGTTCCTTGACTTAATACCCACCTTCTCTGAAAATTTCATCAAAATCTGTCCATAACTTTTTGAGTTATTTTGGAAACCAACAGACAAACAAACAAATAAACAAACCCAGGCAAAAACATAACCTCCTTGGTGGAGGTAATCATTTACAAGTAGACTTACGGTCTATTATGGCCAGTTTATTCTGACTCAAACAGAGGCGTACTTCTCATGAACTTTCCAACTGTGAGTGTGACTAGCGGCTCCTATCGGTCTTTGTCAGTGACGTATGCAACTAGCGGACACGCCTCCCCCGGTGCCATTTTGAGTTTACAGCGGAATGTAAACAAACCAGCACAGGCGGAGCTGTCCGGTGAAGTTGCAGTCAGGAGCAGTTAGTCAGTATATCAGTTTTTATTCCGTTTACTCAGTCGCCAATCTGGACAAGAATAAGAAGGACGAGGGGATCCCGTACAGGGACAAACATATCAAGGAGGCCAGGAATCGGTATTTGGCTAAATTGTCGACAATCAATAACATAGATCCGTACGATCTCACAACTAAAGAATGGAGCTCCGACGCCACATTACTGCCTCCAACTTCATCGCTGGATATAACAAACTACCTCGTTTACGGTATTAGCGCTTACACATATGAACAGTTCAGAAACTATAAATCTCTCGAAGCTCACGGACATTTCACGAATGGCTGGGTGCAGGATCTGTTCACATTTCGACCGCAGGACTGCGACAACACAGTCGTCACTGCAAAGGTAAGCTAACTTGGGTGTAATCAAGTGAAGTTACGGTTGGTGGTGACAGTTAGTTGGACGTTGGCTTGTTTTTGTCTGATTTGCTTTACTTGTTTTAACTGTGGGCATAAAGGATTAATGTTTATTACATTGTTGTGAAAAATGACCTCATATTCACATTGCAGTAGCTAGAAAAAAAGTGAAAATGATCTAATAATCCTACCCCTTTTTCATACAGCATAATTACTCAAGAATCAAGCAGTTAATCATATATTTTAACAGAATCGGTTTGTCTAACCACAAAATAAGTCAGCCTGGCATCGCCCTGTAAATCAGAAACTGTAGTAATGTAGATAGCCCTACAAATTAAGGACAATATGGGAAACGATTGAACACTGTTGTAAAACTGTTTTTGTCTGTCTGCCTGTGTGTTGTCTACAGGTCTTGCACTCCCAACGCCTCACTGACACACCACTCAAGGCCTGGGCCATCATCGAGCCATCAGGAGCCATATCCTCAGGTCACTGCACTTGTATGGCATCACTGCAAACACAAACATCATTGTGGCTGCGAGATGAGTCAGTGTGGGTTTGACTGCAGACTGACAAACATCACTGTGGCTTTGAGATGAGTCAGTGTGGGTTTGACTGCAGACTGACAAACATCACTGTGGCTGTGAGATGAGTCAGTGTGGGTTTGACTGCAGACTGACAAACATCACTGTGGCTGTGAGATGAGTCAGTGTGGGTTTGACTGCAGACTGACAAACATCACTGTGGCTGTGAGATGAGTCAGTGTGGGTTTGACTGCAGACTGACGAATATCACTGTGGCTGTGAGATGAGTCAGTATGGGTTTGACTGCAGATTGACGAACATCACTGTGGCTGTGAGATGAGTCAGTGTGGGTTTGACTGCAGACTGACGAACATCACTGTGGCTGTGGGATGAGTCAGTGTGGGTTTGACTGCAGACTGACAAACATCACTGTGGCTGTGAGATGAGTCAGTGTGGGTTTGACTGCAGACTGACGAACATCACTGTGGCTTTGAGATGAGTCAGTGTGGGTTTGACTGCAGACTGACGAACATCACTGTGGCTGTGAAATGAGTCAGTGTGGGTTTGACTGCAGACTGACAAACATCACTGTGGCTTTGAGATGAGTCAGTGTGGGTTTGACTGCAGACTGACAAACATCACTGTGGCTGTGAGATGAGTCAGTGTGGGTTTGACTGCAGACCGACAAACATCACTGTGGCTGTGAGATGAGTCAGTGTGGGTTTGACTGCAGACTGACGAACATCACTGTGGCTTTGAGATGAGTCAGTGTGGGTTTGACTGCAGACTGACGAACATCACTGTGGCTGTGAAATGAGTCAGTGTGGGTTTGACTGCAGACTGACAAACATCACTGTGGCTGTGAAATGAGTCAGTGTGGGTTTGACTGCAGACTGAAAACATCACTGTGGCTTTGAGATGAGTCAGTGTGGGTTTGACTGCAGACTGACAAACATCACTGTGGCTTTGAGATGAGTCAGTGTGGGTTTGACTGCAGACTGATGAACATCACTGTGGCTGTGAGATGAGTCAGTGTGGGTTTGACTGCAGACTGACGAACATCACTGTGGCTGTGAGATGAGTCAGTGTGGGTTTGACTGCAGACTGACAAACATCACTGTGGCTTTGAGAGGAGTCAGTGTGGGTTTGACTGCAGACTGACAAACATCACTGTGGCTGTGAGATGAGTCAGTGTGGGTTTTATTGCAGACTGACAAACATCACTGTGGCTTTGAGATGAGTCAGTGTGGGTTTGACTGCAGACTGACGAACATCACTGTGGCTGTGAGATGAGTCAGTGTGGGTTTGACTGCAGACTGACAAACATCACTGTGGCTTTGAGATGAGTCAGTGTGGGTTTGACTGCAGACTGACGAACATCACTGTGGCTTTGAGATGAGTCAGTGTGGGTTTGACTGCAAACTGACGAACATCACTGTGGCTTTGAGATGAGTCAGTGTGGGTTTGACTGCAGACTGACAAACATCACTGTGGCTGTGAGATGAGTCAGTGTGGATTTGACTGCTGACTGACGAACATCACTGTGGCTTTGAGATGAGTTAGTGTGGGTTTGACTGCAGACTGACAAACATCACTGTGGCTTTGAGATGAGTCAGTGTGGGTTTGACTGCAGACTGACGAACATCACTGTGGCTTTGAGATGAGTCAGTGTGGGTTTGACTGCAGACTGACAAACATCACTGTGGCTTTGAGATGAGTCAGTGTGGGTTTAACTGTAGTCTGACGAGAATCACTGTGGCTTTGAGATGAGTCAGTGTGGGTTTGACTGCAGACTGACGAACATCACTGTGGTTTTAGATGAGTCAGTGTGGGTTTGACTGCAGACTGACAAACATCACTGTGGCTGTGAGATGAGTCAGTGTGGGTTTGACTGCAGACTGAGAAACATCACTGTGGCTGTGAGATGAGTCAGTGTGGGTTTGACTGCAGACTGACGAACATCACTGTGGCTTTGAGATGAGTCAGTGTTGGTTTGACTGCAGACTGACGAAAATCACTGTGGCTTTGAGATGAGTCAGTGTGGGTTTGACTGCAGACTGACGAACATCACTGTGGCTTTGAGATGAGTCAGTGTGGGTTTGACTGCAGACTGACGAACATCACTGTGGCTTTGAGATGAGTCTGTGTGTGTTTGACTGCAGACTGATGAACATCACTGTGGCTTTGAGATGAGTCAGTGTGGGTATGAATGCAGACTGACGAACATCACTGTGGCTTTGAGATGAGTCAGTGTGGGTTTGACTGCAGACTGACAAACATCACTGTGGCTTTGAGATGAGTCAGTGTGGGTTTGACTGCAGACTGACGAAAATCACTGTGGCTGTGAGATGAGTCAGTGTGGGTTTGACCGCAGACTGACAAACATCACTGTGGCTTTGAGATGAGTCAGTGTGGGTTTGACTGCAGACTGACGAACATCACTGTGGCTGTGAGATGAGTCAGTGTGGGTTTGACTGCAGACTGACGAAAATCACTGTGGCTTTGAGATGAGTCAGTGTGGGTTTGACTGCAGACTGACAAACATCACTGTGGCTTTGAGATGAGTCAGTGTGGGTTTGACTGCAGACTGACAAACATCACTGTGGCTGTGAGATGAGTCAGTGTGGGTTTGACTGCAGACTGACGAACATCACTGTGGCTGTGAGATGAGTCAGTGTGGGTTTGACTGCAGACTAACAAACATCACTGTGGCTTTGAGATGAGTCAGTGTGGGTTTGACTGCAGACTGACGAACATCACTGTGGCTTTGAGACGAGTCAGTGTGGGTTTGACTGCAGACTGAAAAACATCACTGTGGCTTTGAGATGAGTCAGTGTGGGTTTGACCGCAGACTGACGAACATCACTGTGGCTTTGAGACGAGTCAGTGTGGGTTTGACTGCAGACTGACGAACATCACTGTGGCTTTTAGATGAGTCAGTGTGGGTTTGACTGCAGACCGACGAAAATCACTGGCTGTGAGATGAGTCAGTGTGGGTTTGACTGCAGACTGACAAACATCACTGTGGCTTTGAGATGAGTCAGTGTGGGTTTGACTGCAGACTGACGAACATCACTGTGGCTTTGAGACGAGTCAGTGTGGGTTTGACTGCAGACTGACGAACATCACTGTGGCTTTGAGATGAGTCAGTGTGGGTTTGACCGCAGACTGACGAACATCACTGTGGCTTTGAGACGAGTCAGTGTGGGTTTGACTGCAGACTGACGAACATCACTTTGGCTTTGAGATGAGTCAGTGTGGGTTTGACTGCAGACTGACGAACATCACTGTGGCTTTGAGATGAGTCAGTGTGGGTTTGACTGCAGACTGACGAACATCACTGTGGCTTTGAGACGAGTCAGTGTGGGTTTGACTGCAGACTGAAAAACATAACTGTGGCTTTGAGATGAGTCAGTGTGGGTTTGACCGCAGACTGAAGAACATCACTGTGGCTTTGAGACGAGTCAGTGTGGGTTTGACTGCAGACTGACGAACATCACTGTGGCTTTGAGATGAGTCAGTGTGGGTTTGACTGCAGACTGACGAACATCACTGTGGCTTTGAGATGAGTCAGTGTGGGTTTGACTGCAGACTGACGAACATCACTGTGGCTTTGAGATGAGTCAGTGTGGCTTTGACTGCAGACTGACAAACATCACTGTGGCTGTGAGATGAGTCAGTGTGGATTTGACTGCTGACTGACGAACATCACTGTGGCTTTGAGATGAGTTAGTGTGGGTTTGACTGCAGACTGACAAACATCACTGTGGCTTTGAGATGAGTCAGTGTGGGTTTGACTGCAGACTGACAAACATCACTGTGGCTTTGAGATGAGTCAATGTGGGTTTTATTGCAGACTGACAAACATCACTGTGGCTTTGAGATGAGTCAGTGTGGGTTTGACTGCAGACTGACGAACATCACTGTGGCTTTGAGATGAGTTAGTGTGGGTTTGACTGCAGACTGACAAACATCACTGTGGCTTTGAGATGAGTCAGTGTGGGTTTGACTGCAGACTGACAAACATCACTGTGGCTTTGAGATGAGTCAATGTGGGTTTTATTGCAGACTGACAAACATCACTGTGGCTTTGAGATGAGTCAGTGTGGGTTTGACTGCAGACTGACAAACATCACTGTGGCTGTGAGATGAGTCAGTGTGGGTTTGACTGCAGACTGACGAACATCACTGTGGCTTTGAGATGAGTCAGTGTGTGTTTGACTGCAGACTGACGAAAATCACTGTGGCTGTGAGATGAGTCAGTGTGGGTTTGACTGCAGACTGACAAACATCACTGTGGCTTTGAGATGAGTCAGTGTGGGTTTGACTGCAGACTGACGAAAATCACTGTGGCTGTGAGATGAGTCAGTGTGGGTTTGACCGCAGACTGACAAACATCACTGTGGCTTTGAGATGAGTCAGTGTGGGTTTGACTGCAGACTGACGAAAATCACTGTGGCTGTGAAATGAGTCAGTGTGGGTTTGACTGCAGACTGACGAAAATCACTGTGGCTTTGAGATGAGTCAGTGTGGGTTTGACTGCAGACTGACAAACATCACTGTGGCTTTGAGATGAGTCAGTGTGGGTTTGACTGCAGACTGACGAAAATCACTGGCTGTGAGATGAGTCAGTGTGGGTTTGACTGCAGACTGACAAACATCGCTGTGGCTTTGAGATGAGTCAGTGTGGGTTTGACTGCAGACTGACGAACATCACTGTGGCTTTGAGATGAGTTAGTGTGGGTTTGACTGCAGACTGACGAAAATCACTGTGGCTGTGAGATGAGTCAGTGTGGGTTTGACCGCAGACTGACAAACATCACTGTGGCTTTGAGATGAGTCAGTGTGGGTTTGACTGCAGACTGACGAAAATCACTGTGGCTGTGAAATGAGTCAGTGTGGGTTTGACTGCAGACTGACGAAAATCACTGTGGCTTTGAGATGAGTCAGTGTGGGTTTGACTGCAGACTGACAAACATCACTGTGGCTTTGAGATGAGTCAGTGTGGGTTTGACTGCAGACCGACGAAAATCACTGGCTGTGAGATGAGTCAGTGTGGGTTTGACTGCAGACTGACAAACATCACTGTGGCTTTGAGATGAGTCAGTGTGGGTTTGACTGCAGACTGACGAACATCACTGTGGCTTTGAGACAAGTCAGTGTGGGTTTGACTGCAGACTGAAAAACATCACTGTGGCTTTGAGATGAGTCAGTGTGGGTTTGACCGCAGACTGACGAACATCACTGTGGCTTTGAGACGAGTCAGTGTGGGTTTGACTGCAGACTGAAAAACATCACTGTGGCTTTGAGATGAGTCAGTGTGGGTTTGACCGCAGACTTACGAACATCACTGTGGCTTTGAGACGAGTCAGTGTGGGTTTGACTGCAGACTGACGAACATCACTGTGGCTTTGAGACGAGTCAGTGTGGGTTTGACTGCAGACTGACGAACATCACTGTGGCTTTGAGATGAGTCAGTGTGGGTTTGACTGCAGACTGACGAACATCACTGTGGCTTTGAGATGAGTCAGTGTGGGTTTGACTGCAGACTGACGAACATCACTGTGGCTTTGAGACGAGTCAGTGTGGGTTTGACTGCAGACTGAAAAACATAACTGTGGCTTTGAGATGAGTCAGTGTGGGTTTGACCGCAGACTGAAGAACATCACTGTGGCTTTGAGACGAGTCAGTGTGGGTTTGACTGCAGACTGACGAACATCACTGTGGCTTTGAGATGAGTCAGTGTGGGTTTGACTGCAGACTGACGAACATCACTGTGGCTTTGAGATGAGTCAGTGTGGGTTTGACTGCAGACTGACGAACATCACTGTGGCTTTGAGATGAGTCAGTGTGGGTTTGACTGCAGACTGACGAAAATCACTGTGGCTTTGAGATGAGTCAGTGTGGGTTTGACTGCAGACTGACAAACATCACTGTGGCTTTGAGATGAGTCAGTGTGGGTTTGACTGCAGACCGACGAAAATCACTGGCTGTGAGATGAGTCAGTGTGGGTTTGACTGCAGACTGACAAACATCACTGTGGCTTTGAGATGAGTCAGTGTGGGTTTGACTGCAGACTGACGAACATCACTGTGGCTTTGAGACGAGTCAGTGTGGGTTTGACTGCAGACTGAAAAACATCACTGTGGCTTTGAGATGAGTCAGTGTGGGTTTGACCGCAGACTGACGAACATCACTGTGGCTTTGAGACGAGTCAGTGTGGGTTTGACTGCAGACTGAAAAACATCACTGTGGCTTTGAGATGAGTCAGTGTGGGTTTGACCGCAGACTTACGAACATCACTGTGGCTTTGAGACGAGTCAGTGTGGGTTTGACTGCAGACTGACGAACATCACTGTGGCTTTGAGACGAGTCAGTGTGGGTTTGACTGCAGACTGACGAACATCACTGTGGCTTTGAGATGAGTCAGTGTGGGTTTGACTGCAGACTGACGAACATCACTGTGGCTTTGAGATGAGTCAGTGTGGGTTTGACTGCAGACTGACGAACATCACTGTGGCTTTGAGACGAGTCAGTGTGGGTTTGACTGCAGACTGAAAAACATAACTGTGGCTTTGAGATGAGTCAGTGTGGGTTTGACCGCAGACTGAAGAACATCACTGTGGCTTTGAGACGAGTCAGTGTGGGTTTTAACTGCAGACTGACGAACATCACTGTGGCTTTGAGATGAGTCAGTGTGGGTTTGACTGCAGACTGACGAACATCACTGTGGCTTTGAGATGAGTCAGTGTGGGTTTGACTGCAGACTGACGAACATCACTGTGGCTTTGAGATGAGTCAGTGTGGCTTTGACTGCAGACTGACAAACATCACTGTGGCTGTGAGATGAGTCAGTGTGGATTTGACTGCTGACTGACGAACATCACTGTGGCTTTGAGATGAGTTAGTGTGGGTTTGACTGCAGACTGACAAACATCACTGTGGCTTTGAGATGAGTCAGTGTGGGTTTGACTGCAGACTGACAAACATCACTGTGGCTTTGAGATGAGTCAATGTGGGTTTTATTGCAGACTGACAAACATCACTGTGGCTTTGAGATGAGTCAGTGTGGGTTTGACTGCAGACTGACGAACATCACTGTGGCTTTGAGATGAGTTAGTGTGGGTTTGACTGCAGACTGACAAACATCACTGTGGCTTTGAGATGAGTCAGTGTGGGTTTGACTGCAGACTGACAAACATCACTGTGGCTTTGAGATGAGTCAATGTGGGTTTTATTGCAGACTGACAAACATCACTGTGGCTTTGAGATGAGTCAGTGTGGGTTTGACTGCAGACTGACAAACATCACTGTGGCTGTGAGATGAGTCAGTGTGGGTTTGACTGCAGACTGACGAACATCACTGTGGCTTTGAGATGAGTCAGTGTGTGTTTGACTGCAGACTGACGAAAATCACTGTGGCTGTGAGATGAGTCAGTGTGGGTTTGACTGCAGACTGACAAACATCACTGTGGCTTTGAGATGAGTCAGTGTGGGTTTGACTGCAGACTGACGAAAATCACTGTGGCTGTGAGATGAGTCAGTGTGGGTTTGACCGCAGACTGACAAACATCACTGTGGCTTTGAGATGAGTCAGTGTGGGTTTGACTGCAGACTGACGAAAATCACTGTGGCTGTGAAATGAGTCAGTGTGGGTTTGACTGCAGACTGACGAAAATCACTGTGGCTTTGAGATGAGTCAGTTTGGGTTTGACTGCAGACTGACAAACATCACTGTGGCTTTGAGATGAGTCAGTGTGGGTTTGACTGCAGACTGACGAAAATCACTGGCTGTGAGATGAGTCAGTGTGGGTTTGACTGCAGACTGACAAACATCGCTGTGGCTTTGAGATGAGTCAGTGTGGGTTTGACTGCAGACTGACGAACATCACTGTGGCTTTGAGATGAGTTAGTGTGGGTTTGACTGCAGACTGACGAAAATCACTGTGGCTGTGAGATGAGTCAGTGTGGGTTTGACCGCAGACTGACAAACATCACTGTGGCTTTGAGATGAGTCAGTGTGGGTTTGACTGCAGACTGACGAAAATCACTGTGGCTGTGAAATGAGTCAGTGTGGGTTTGACTGCAGACTGACGAAAATCACTGTGGCTTTGAGATGAGTCAGTGTGGGTTTGACTGCAGACTGACAAACATCACTGTGGCTTTGAGATGAGTCAGTGTGGGTTTGACTGCAGACCGACGAAAATCACTGGCTGTGAGATGAGTCAGTGTGGGTTTGACTGCAGACTGACAAACATCACTGTGGCTTTGAGATGAGTCAGTGTGGGTTTGACTGCAGACTGACGAACATCACTGTGGCTTTGAGACGAGTCAGTGTGGGTTTGACTGCAGACTGAAAAACATCACTGTGGCTTTGAGATGAGTCAGTGTGGGTTTGACCGCAGACTGACGAACATCACTGTGGCTTTGAGACGAGTCAGTGTGGGTTTGACTGCAGACTGACGAACATCACTGTGGCTTTTAGATGAGTCAGTGTGGGTTTGACTGCAGACCGACGAAAATCACTGGCTGTGAGATGAGTCAGTGTGGGTTTGACTGCAGACTGACAAACATCACTGTGGCTTTGAGATGAGTCAGTGTGGGTTTGACTGCAGACTGACGAACATCACTGTGGCTTTGAGACGAGTCAGTGTGGGTTTGACTGCAGACTGAAAAACATCACTGTGGCTTTGAGATGAGTCAGTGTGGGTTTGACCGCAGACTGACGAACATCACTGTGGCTTTGAGACGAGTCAGTGTGGGTTTGACTGCAGACTGACGAACATAACTGTGGCTTTGAGATGAGTCAGTGTGGGTTTGACTGCAGACTGACGAACATCACTGTGGCTTTGAGATGAGTCAGTGTGGGTTTGACTGCAGACTGACGAACATCACTGTGGCTTTGAGACGAGTCAGTGTGGGTTTGACTGCAGACTGAAAAACATAACTGTGGCTTTGAGATGAGTCAGTGTGGGTTTGACCGCAGACTGAAGAACATCACTGTGGCTTTGAGACGAGTCAGTGTGGGTTTGACTGCAGACTGACGAACATCACTGTGGCTTTGAGATGAGTCAGTGTGGGTTTGACTGCAGACTGACGAACATCACTGTGGCTTTGAGATGAGTCAGTGTGGGTTTGACTGCAGACTGACGAACATCACTGTGGCTTTGAGATGAGTCAGTGTGGCTTTGACTGCAGACTGACAAACATCACTGTGGCTGTGAGATGAGTCAGTGTGGATTTGACTGCTGACTGACGAACATCACTGTGGCTTTGAGATGAGTTAGTGTGGGTTTGACTGCAGACTGACAAACATCACTGTGGCTTTGAGATGAGTCAGTGTGGGTTTGACTGCAGACTGACAAACATCACTGTGGCTTTGAGATGAGTCAATGTGGGTTTTATTGCAGACTGACAAACATCACTGTGGCTTTGAGATGAGTCAGTGTGGGTTTGACTGCAGACTGACGAACATCACTGTGGCTTTGAGATGAGTTAGTGTGGGTTTGACTGCAGACTGACAAACATCACTGTGGCTTTGAGATGAGTCAGTGTGGGTTTGACTGCAGACTGACAAACATCACTGTGGCTTTGAGATGAGTCAATGTGGGTTTTATTGCAGACTGACAAACATCACTGTGGCTTTGAGATGAGTCAGTGTGGGTTTGACTGCAGACTGACAAACATCACTGTGGCTGTGAGATGAGTCAGTGTGGGTTTGACTGCAGACTGACGAACATCACTGTGGCTTTGAGATGAGTCAGTGTGTGTTTGACTGCAGACTGACGAAAATCACTGTGGCTGTGAGATGAGTCAGTGTGGGTTTGACTGCAGACTGACAAACATCACTGTGGCTTTGAGATGAGTCAGTGTGGGTTTGACTGCAGACTGACGAAAATCACTGTGGCTGTGAGATGAGTCAGTGTGGGTTTGACCGCAGACTGACAAACATCACTGTGGCTTTGAGATGAGTCAGTGTGGGTTTGACTGCAGACTGACGAAAATCACTGTGGCTGTGAAATGAGTCAGTGTGGGTTTGACTGCAGACTGACGAAAATCACTGTGGCTTTGAGATGAGTCAGTGTGGGTTTGACTGCAGACTGACAAACATCACTGTGGCTTTGAGATGAGTCAGTGTGGGTTTGACTGCAGACTGACAAACATCACTGTGGCTGTGAGATGAGTCAGTGTGGGTTTGACTGCAGACCGACAAACATCACTGTGGCTGTGAGATGAGTCAGTGTGGGTTTGACTGCAGACTGACGAACATCACTGTGGCTTTGAGATGAGTCAGTGTGGGTTTGACTGCAGACTGACGAACATCACTGTGGCTGTGAAATGAGTCAGTGTGGGTTTGACTGCAGACTGACAAACATCACTGTGGCTGTGAAATGAGTCAGTGTGGGTTTGACTGCAGACTGAAAACATCACTGTGGCTTTGAGATGAGTCAGTGTGGGTTTGACTGCAGACTGACAAACATCACTGTGGCTTTGAGATGAGTCAGTGTGGGTTTGACTGCAGACTGATGAACATCACTGTGGCTGTGAGATGAGTCAGTGTGGGTTTGACTGCAGACTGACGAACATCACTGTGGCTGTGAGATGAGTCAGTGTGGGTTTGACTGCAGACTGACAAACATCACTGTGGCTTTGAGAGGAGTCAGTGTGGGTTTGACTGCAGACTGACAAACATCACTGTGGCTGTGAGATGAGTCAGTGTGGGTTTTATTGCAGACTGACAAACATCACTGTGGCTTTGAGATGAGTCAGTGTGGGTTTGACTGCAGACTGACGAACATCACTGTGGCTGTGAGATGAGTCAGTGTGGGTTTGACTGCAGACTGACAAACATCACTGTGGCTTTGAGATGAGTCAGTGTGGGTTTGACTTCAGACTGACAAACATCACTGTGGCTTTGAAATGAGTCAGTGTGGGTTTGACTGCAGACTGACGAACATCACTGTGGCTTTGAGATGAGTCAGTGTGGGTTTGACTGCAAACTGACGAACATCACTGTGGCTTTGAGATGAGTCAGTGTGGGTTTGACTGCAGACTGACAAACATCACTGTGGCTGTGAGATGAGTCAGTGTGGATTTGACTGCTGATTGACGAACATCACTGTGGCTTTGAGATGAGTTAGTGTGGGTTTGACTGCAGACTGACAAACATCACTGTGGCTTTGAGATGAGTCAGTGTGGGTTTGACTGCAGACTGACGAACATCACTGTGGCTTTGAGATGAGTCAGTGTGGGTTTGACTGCAGACTGACAAACATCACTGTGGCTTTGAGATGAGTCAGTGTGGGTTTAACTGTAGTCTGACGAGAATCACTGTGGCTTTGAGATGAGTCTGTGTGGGTTTGACTGCAGACTGACGAACATCACTGTGGTTTTAGATGAGTCAGTGTGGGTTTGACTGCAGACTGACAAACATCACTGTGGCTGTGAGATGAGTCAGTGTGGGTTTGACTGCAGACTGAGAAACATCACTGTGGCTGTGAGATGAGTCAGTGTGGGTTTGACTGCAGACTGACGAACATCACTGTGGCTTTGAGATGAGTCAGTGTTGGTTTGACTGCAGACTGACGAAAATCACTGTGGCTTTGAGATGAGTCAGTGTGGGTTTGACTGCAGACTGACGAACATCACTGTGGCTTTGAGATGAGTCAGTGTGGGTTTGACTGCAGACTGACGAACATCACTGTGGCTTTGAGATGAGTCTGTGTGTGTTTGACTGCAGACTGATGAACATCACTGTGGCTTTGAGATGAGTCAGTGTGGGTATGAATGCAGACTGACGAACATCACTGTGGCTTTGAGATGAGTCAGTGTGGGTTTGACTGCAGACTGACAAACATCACTGTGGCTTTGAGATGAGTCAGTGTGGGTTTGACTGCAGACTGACGAAAATCACTGTGGCTGTGAGATGAGTCAGTGTGGGTTTGACCGCAGACTGACAAACATCACTGTGGCTTTGAGATGAGTCAGTGTGGGTTTGACTGCAGACTGACGAACATCACTGTGGCTGTGAGATGAGTCAGTGTGGGTTTGACTGCAGACTGACGAAAATCACTGTGGCTTTGAGATGAGTCAGTGTGGGTTTGACTGCAGACTGACAAACATCACTGTGGCTTTGAGATGAGTCAGTAAGGGTTTGACTGCAGACTGACAAACATCACTGTGGCTGTGAGATGAGTCAGTGTGGGTTTGACTGCAGACTGACGAACATCACTGTGGCTGTGAGATGAGTCAGTGTGGGTTTGACTGCAGACTAACAAACATCACTGTGGCTTTGAGATGAGTCAGTGTGGGTTTGACTGCAGACTGACGAACATCACTGTGGCTTTGAGACGAGTCAGTGTGGGTTTGACTGCAGACTGAAAAACATCACTGTGGCTTTGAGATGAGTCAGTGTGGGTTTGACCGCAGACTGACAAACATCACTGTGGCTTTGAGACGAGTCAGTGTGGGTTTGACTGCAGACTGACGAACATCACTGTGGCTTTTAGATGAGTCAGTGTGGGTTTGACTGCAGACTGACGAACATCACTGTGGCTTTGAGACGAGTCAGTGTGGGTTTGACTGCAGACTGAAAAACATCACTGTGGCTTTGAGATGAGTCAGTGTGGGTTTGACCGCAGACTGACGAACATCACTGTGGCTTTGAGACGAGTCAGTGTGGGTTTGACTGCAGACTGACGAACATCACTGTGGCTTTTAGATGAGTCAGTGTGGGTTTGACTGCAGACTGACGAACATCACTGTGGCTTTGAGATGAGTCAGTGTGGGTTTGACTGCAGACTGACGAACATCACTGTGGCTTTGAGACGAGTCAGTGTGGGTTTGACTGCAGACTGAAAAACATAACTGTGGCTTTGAGATGAGTCAGTGTGGGTTTGACCGCAGACTGAAGAACATCACTGTGGCTTTGAGACGAGTCAGTGTGGGTTTGACTGCAGACTGACGAACATCACTGTGGCTTTGAGATGAGTCAGTGTGGGTTTGACTGCAGACTGACGAACATCACTGTGGCTTTGAGATGAGTCAGTGTGGGTTTGACTGCAGACTGACGAACATCACTGTGGCTTTGAGATGAGTCAGTGTGGCTTTGACTGCAGACTGACAAACATCACTGTGGCTGTGAGATGAGTCAGTGTGGATTTGACTGCTGACTGACGAACATCACTGTGGCTTTGAGATGAGTTAGTGTGGGTTTGACTGCAGACTGACAAACATCACTGTGGCTTTGAGATGAGTCAGTGTGGGTTTGACTGCAGACTGACAAACATCACTGTGGCTTTGAGATGAGTCAATGTGGGTTTTATTGCAGACTGACAAACATCACTGTGGCTTTGAGATGAGTCAGTGTGGGTTTGACTGCAGACTGACGAACATCACTGTGGCTTTGAGATGAGTTAGTGTGGGTTTGACTGCAGACTGACAAACATCACTGTGGCTTTGAGATGAGTCAGTGTGGGTTTGACTGCAGACTGACAAACATCACTGTGGCTTTGAGATGAGTCAATGTGGGTTTTATTGCAGACTGACAAACATCACTGTGGCTGTGAGATGAGTCAGTGTGGGTTTGACTGCAGACTGACGAACATCACTGTGGCTTTGAGATGAGTCAGTGTGTGTTTGACTGCAGACTGACGAAAATCACTGTGGCTGTGAGATGAGTCAGTGTGGGTTTGACTGCAGACTGACAAACATCACTGTGGCTTTGAGATGAGTCAGTGTGGGTTTGACTGCAGACTGACGAAAATCACTGTGGCTGTGAGATGAGTCAGTGTGGGTTTGACCGCAGACTGACAAACATCACTGTGGCTTTGAGATGAGTCAGTGTGGGTTTGACTGCAGACTGACGAAAATCACTGTGGCTGTGAAATGAGTCAGTGTGGGTTTGACTGCAGACTGACGAAAATCACTGTGGCTTTGAGATGAGTCAGTGTGGGTTTGACTGCAGACTGACAAACATCACTGTGGCTTTGAGATGAGTCAGTGTGGGTTTGACTGCAGACTGACGAAAATCACTGGCTGTGAGATGAGTCAGTGTGGGTTTGACTGCAGACTGACAAACATCGCTGTGGCTTTGAGATGAGTCAGTGTGGGTTTGACTGCAGACTGACGAACATCACTGTGGCTTTGAGATGAGTTAGTGTGGGTTTGACTGCAGACTGACGAAAATCACTGTGGCTGTGAGATGAGTCAGTGTGGGTTTGACCGCAGACTGACAAACATCACTGTGGCTTTGAGATGAGTCAGTGTGGGTTTGACTGCAGACTGACGAAAATCACTGTGGCTGTGAAATGAGTCAGTGTGGGTTTGACTGCAGACTGACGAAAATCACTGTGGCTTTGAGATGAGTCAGTGTGGGTTTGACTGCAGACTGACAAACATCACTGTGGCTTTGAGATGAGTCAGTGTGGGTTTGACTGCAGACCGACGAAAATCACTGGCTGTGAGATGAGTCAGTGTGGGTTTGACTGCAGACTGACAAACATCACTGTGGCTTTGAGATGAGTCAGTGTGGGTTTGACTGCAGACTGACGAACATGACTGTGGCTTTGAGACGAGTCAGTGTGGGTTTGACTGCAGACTGAAAAACATCACTGTGGCTTTGAGATGAGTCAGTGTGGGTTTGACCGCAGACTGACGAACATCACTGTGGCTTTGAGACGAGTCAGTGTGGGTTTGACTGCAGACTGAAAAACATCACTGTGGCTTTGAGATGAGTCAGTGTGGGTTTGACCGCAGACTTACGAACATCACTGTGGCTTTGAGACGAGTCAGTGTGGGTTTGACTGCAGACTGACGAACATCACTGTGGCTTTGAGACGAGTCAGTGTGGGTTTGACTGCAGACTGACGAACATCACTGTGGCTTTGAGATGAGTCAGTGTGGGTTTGACTGCAGACTGACGAACATCACTGTGGCTTTGAGATGAGTCAGTGTGGGTTTGACTGCAGACTGACGAACATCACTGTGGCTTTGAGACGAGTCAGTGTGGGTTTGACTGCAGACTGAAAAACATAACTGTGGCTTTGAGATGAGTCAGTGTGGGTTTGACCGCAGACTGAAGAACATCACTGTGGCTTTGAGACGAGTCAGTGTGGGTTTGACTGCAGACTGACGAACATCACTGTGGCTTTGAGATGAGTCAGTGTGGGTTTGACTGCAGACTGACGAACATCACTGTGGCTTTGAGATGAGTCAGTGTGGGTTTGACTGCAGACTGACGAACATCACTGTGGCTTTGAGATGAGTCAGTGTGGGTTTGACTGCAGACTGACGAAAATCACTGTGGCTTTGAGATGAGTCAGTGTGGGTTTGACTGCAGACTGACAAACATCACTGTGGCTTTGAGATGAGTCAGTGTGGGTTTGACTGCAGACCGACGAAAATCACTGGCTGTGAGATGAGTCAGTGTGGGTTTGACTGCAGACTGACAAACATCACTGTGGCTTTGAGATGAGTCAGTGTGGGTTTGACTGCAGACTGACGAACATCACTGTGGCTTTGAGACGAGTCAGTGTGGGTTTGACTGCAGACTGAAAAACATCACTGTGGCTTTGAGATGAGTCAGTGTGGGTTTGACCGCAGACTGACGAACATCACTGTGGCTTTGAGACGAGTCAGTGTGGGTTTGACTGCAGACTGAAAAACATCACTGTGGCTTTGAGATGAGTCAGTGTGGGTTTGACCGCAGACTTACGAACATCACTGTGGCTTTGAGACGAGTCAGTGTGGGTTTGACTGCAGACTGACGAACATCACTGTGGCTTTGAGACGAGTCAGTGTGGGTTTGACTGCAGACTGACGAACATCACTGTGGCTTTGAGATGAGTCAGTGTGGGTTTGACTGCAGACTGACGAACATCACTGTGGCTTTGAGATGAGTCAGTGTGGGTTTGACTGCAGACTGACGAAAATCACTGTGGCTTTGAGACGAGTCAGTGTGGGTTTGACTGCAGACTGAAAAACATAACTGTGGCTTTGAGATGAGTCAGTGTGGGTTTGACCGCAGACGGAAGAACATCACTGTGGCTTTGAGACGAGTCAGTGTGGGTTTGACTGCAGACTGACGAACATCACTGTGGCTTTGAGATGAGTCAGTGTGGGTTTGACTGCAGACTGACGAACATCACTGTGGCTTTGAGATGAGTCAGTGTGGGTTTGACTGCAGACTGACGAACATCACTGTGGCTTTGAGATGAGTCAGTGTGGCTTTGACTGCAGACTGACAAACATCACTGTGGCTGTGAGATGAGTCAGTGTGGATTTGACTGCTGACTGACGAACATCACTGTGGCTTTGAGATGAGTTAGTGTGGGTTTGACTGCAGACTGACAAACATCACTGTGGCTTTGAGATGAGTCAGTGTGGGTTTGACTGCAGACTGACAAACATCACTGTGGCTTTGAGATGAGTCAATGTGGGTTTTATTGCAGACTGACAAACATCACTGTGGCTTTGAGATGAGTCAGTGTGGGTTTGACTGCAGACTGACAAACATCACTGTGGCTGTGAGATGAGTCAGTGTGGGTTTGACTGCAGACTGACGAACATCACTGTGGCTTTGAGATGAGTCAGTGTGTGTTTGACTGCAGACTGACGAAAATCACTGTGGCTGTGAGATGAGTCAGTGTGGGTTTGACTGCAGACTGACAAACATCACTGTGGCTTTGAGATGAGTCAGTGTGGGTTTGACTGCAGACTGACGAAAATCACTGTGGCTGTGAGATGAGTCAGTGTGGGTTTGACCGCAGACTGACAAACATCACCGTGGCTTTGAGATGAGTCAGTGTGGGTTTGACTGCAGACTGACGAAAATCACTGTGGCTGTGAAATGAGTCAGTGTGGGTTTGACTGCAGACTGACGAAAATCACTGTGGCTTTGAGATGAGTCAGTGTGGGTTTGACTGCAGACTGACAAACATCACTGTGGCTTTGAGATGAGTCAGTGTGGGTTTGACTGCAGACTGACGAAAATCACTGGCTGTGAGATGAGTCAGTGTGGGTTTGACTGCAGACTGACAAACATCGCTGTGGCTTTGAGATGAGTCAGTGTGGGTTTGACTGCAGACTGACGAACATCACTGTGGCTTTGAGATGAGTTAGTGTGGGTTTGACTGCAGACTGACGAAAATCACTGTGGCTGTGAGATGAGTCAGTGTGGGTTTGACCGCAGACTGACAAACATCACTGTGGCTTTGAGATGAGTCAGTGTGGGTTTGACTGCAGACTGACGAAAATCACTGTGGCTGTGAAATGAGTCAGTGTGGGTTTGACTGCAGACTGACGAAAATCACTGTGGCTTTGAGATGAGTCAGTGTGGGTTTGACTGCAGACTGACAAACATCACTGTGGCTTTGAGATGAGTCAGTGTGGGTTTGACTGCAGACCGACGAAAATCACTGGCTGTGAGATGAGTCAGTGTGGGTTTGACTGCAGACTGACAAACATCACTGTGGCTTTGAGATGAGTCAGTGTGGGTTTGACTGCAGACTGACGAACATCACTGTGGCTTTGAGACGAGTCAGTGTGGGTTTGACTGCAGACTGAAAAACATCACTGTGGCTTTGAGATGAGTCAGTGTGGGTTTGACCGCAGACTGACGAACATCACTGTGGCTTTGAGACGAGTCAGTGTGGGTTTGACTGCAGACTGACGAACATCACTGTGGCTTTTAGATGAGTCAGTGTGGGTTTGACTGCAGACCGACGAAAATCACTGGCTGTGAGATGAGTCAGTGTGGGTTTGACTGCAGACTGACAAACATCACTGTGGCTTTGAGATGAGTCAGTGTGGGTTTGACTGCAGACTGACGAACATCACTGTGGCTTTGAGACGAGTCAGTGTGGGTTTGACTGCAGACTGAAAAACATCACTGTGGCTTTGAGATGAGTCAGTGTGGGTTTGACCGCAGACTGACGAACATCACTGTGGCTTTGAGACGAGTCAGTGTGGGTTTGACTGCAGACTGACGAACATCACTGTGGCTTTGAGATGAGTCAGTGTGGGTTTGACTGCAGACTGACGAACATCACTGTGGCTTTGAGATGAGTCAGTGTGGGTTTGACTGCAGACTGACGAACATCACTGTGGCTTTGAGACGAGTCAGTGTGGGTTTGACTGCAGACTGAAAAACATAACTGTGGCTTTGAGATGAGTCAGTGTGGGTTTGACCGCAGACTGAAGAACATCACTGTGGCTTTGAGACGAGTCAGTGTGGGTTTGACTGCAGACTGACGAACATCACTGTGGCTTTGAGATGAGTCAGTGTGGGTTTGACTGCAGACTGACGAACATCACTGTGGCTTTGAGATGAGTCAGTGTGGGTTTGACTGCAGACTGACGAACATCACTGTGGCTTTGAGATGAGTCAGTGTGGCTTTGACTGCAGACTGACAAACATCACTGTGGCTGTGAGATGAGTCAGTGTGGATTTGACTGCTGACTGACGAACATCACTGTGGCTTTGAGATGAGTTAGTGTGGGTTTGACTGCAGACTGACAAACATCACTGTGGCTTTGAGATGAGTCAGTGTGGGTTTGACTGCAGACTGACAAACATCACTGTGGCTTTGAGATGAGTCAATGTGGGTTTTATTGCAGACTGACAAACATCACTGTGGCTTTGAGATGAGTCAGTGTGGGTTTGACTGCAGACTGACGAACATCACTGTGGCTTTGAGATGAGTTAGTGTGGGTTTGACTGCAGACTGACAAACATCACTGTGGCTTTGAGATGAGTCAGTGTGGGTTTGACTGCAGACTGACAAACATCACTGTGGCTTTGAGATGAGTCAATGTGGGTTTTATTGCAGACTGACAAACATCACTGTGGCTTTGAGATGAGTCAGTGTGGGTTTGACTGCAGACTGAAAAACATCACTGTGGCTTTGAGATGAGTCAGTGTGGGTTTGACCGCAGACTGACGAACATCACTGTGGCTTTGAGACGAGTCAGTGTGGGTTTGACTGCAGACTGACGAACATCACTGTGGCTTTGAGATGAGTCAGTGTGGGTTTGACTGCAGACTGACGAACATCACTGTGGCTTTGAGATGAGTCAGTGTGGGTTTGACTGCAGACTGACGAACATCACTGTGGCTTTGAGACGAGTCAGTGTGGGTTTGACTGCAGACTGAAAAACATAACTGTGGCTTTGAGATGAGTCAGTGTGGGTTTGACCGCAGACTGAAGAACATCACTGTGGCTTTGAGACGAGTCAGTGTGGGTTTGACTGCAGACTGACGAACATCACTGTGGCTTTGAGATGAGTCAGTGTGGGTTTGACTGCAGACTGACGAACATCACTGTGGCTTTGAGATGAGTCAGTGTGGGTTTGACTGCAGACTGACGAACATCACTGTGGCTTTGAGATGAGTCAGTGTGGGTTTGACTGCAGACTGACGAAAATCACTGTGGCTTTGAGATGAGTCAGTGTGGGTTTGACTGCAGACTGACAAACATCACTGTGGCTTTGAGATGAGTCAGTGTGGGTTTGACTGCAGACCGACGAAAATCACTGGCTGTGAGATGAGTCAGTGTGGGTTTGACTGCAGACTGACAAACATCACTGTGGCTTTGAGATGAGTCAGTGTGGGTTTGACTGCAGACTGACGAACATCACTGTGGCTTTGAGACGAGTCAGTGTGGGTTTGACTGCAGACTGAAAAACATCACTGTGGCTTTGAGATGAGTCAGTGTGGGTTTGACCGCAGACTGACGAACATCACTGTGGCTTTGAGACGAGTCAGTGTGGGTTTGACTGCAGACTGAAAAACATCACTGTGGCTTTGAGATGAGTCAGTGTGGGTTTGACCGCAGACTTACGAACATCACTGTGGCTTTGAGACGAGTCAGTGTGGGTTTGACTGCAGACTGACGAACATCACTGTGGCTTTGAGACGAGTCAGTGTGGGTTTGACTGCAGACTGACGAACATCACTGTGGCTTTGAGATGAGTCAGTGTGGGTTTGACTGCAGACTGACGAACATCACTGTGGCTTTGAGATGAGTCAGTGTGGGTTTGACTGCAGACTGACGAACATCACTGTGGCTTTGAGACGAGTCAGTGTGGGTTTGACTGCAGACTGAAAAACATAACTGTGGCTTTGAGATGAGTCAGTGTGGGTTTGACCGCAGACGGAAGAACATCACTGTGGCTTTGAGACGAGTCAGTGTGGGTTTGACTGCAGACTGACGAACATCACTGTGGCTTTGAGATGAGTCAGTGTGGGTTTGACTGCAGACTGACGAACATCACTGTGGCTTTGAGATGAGTCAGTGTGGGTTTGACTGCAGACTGACGAACATCACTGTGGCTTTGAGATGAGTCAGTGTGGCTTTGACTGCAGACTGACAAACATCACTGTGGCTGTGAGATGAGTCAGTGTGGATTTGACTGCTGACTGACGAACATCACTGTGGCTTTGAGATGAGTTAGTGTGGGTTTGACTGCAGACTGACAAACATCACTGTGGCTTTGAGATGAGTCAGTGTGGGTTTGACTGCAGACTGACAAACATCACTGTGGCTTTGAGATGAGTCAATGTGGGTTTTATTGCAGACTGACAAACATCACTGTGGCTTTGAGATGAGTCAGTGTGGGTTTGACTGCAGACTGACGAACATCACTGTGGCTTTGAGATGAGTTAGTGTGGGTTTGACTGCAGACTGACAAACATCACTGTGGCTTTGAGATGAGTCAGTGTGGGTTTGACTGCAGACTGACAAACATCACTGTGGCTTTGAGATGAGTCAATGTGGGTTTTATTGCAGACTGACAAACATCACTGTGGCTTTGAGATGAGTCAGTGTGGGTTTGACTGCAGACTGACAAACATCACTGTGGCTGTGAGATGAGTCAGTGTGGGTTTGACTGCAGACTGACGAACATCACTGTGGCTTTGAAATGAGTCAGTGTGTGTTTGACTGCAGACTGACGAAAATCACTGTGGCTGTGAGATGAGTCAGTGTGGGTTTGACTGCAGACTGACAAACATCACTGTGGCTTTGAGATGAGTCAGTGTGGGTTTGACTGCAGACTGACGAAAATCACTGTGGCTGTGAGATGAGTCAGTGTGGGTTTGACCGCAGACTGACAAACATCACCGTGGCTTTGAGATGAGTCAGTGTGGGTTTGACTGCAGACTGACGAAAATCACTGTGGCTGTGAAATGAGTCAGTGTGGGTTTGACTGCAGACTGACGAAAATCACTGTGGCTTTGAGATGAGTCAGTGTGGGTTTGACTGCAGACTGACAAACATCACTGTGGCTTTGACATGAGTCAGTGTGGGTTTGACTGCAGACTGACGAAAATCACTGGCTGTGAGATGAGTCAGTGTGGGTTTGACTGCAGACTGACAAACATCGCTGTGGCTTTGAGATGAGTCAGTGTGGGTTTGACTGCAGACTGACGAACATCACTGTGGCTTTGAGATGAGTTAGTGTGGGTTTGACTGCAGACTGACGAAAATCACTGTGGCTGTGAGATGAGTCAGTGTGGGTTTGACCGCAGACTGACAAACATCACTGTGGCTTTGAGATGAGTCAGTGTGGGTTTGACTGCAGACTGACGAAAATCACTGTGGCTGTGAAATGAGTCAGTGTGGGTTTGACTGCAGACTGACGAAAATCACTGTGGCTTTGAGATGAGCCAGTGTGGGTTTGACTGCAGACTGACAAACATCACTGTGGCTTTGAGATGAGTCAGTGTGGGTTTGACTGCAGACCGACGAAAATCACTGGCTGTGAGATGAGTCAGTGTGGGTTTGACTGCAGACTGACAAACATCACTGTGGCTTTGAGATGAGTCAGTGTGGGTTTGACTGCAGACTGACGAACATCACTGTGGCTTTGAGACGAGTCAGTGTGGGTTTGACTGCAGACTGAAAAACATCACTGTGGCTTTGAGATGAGTCAGTGTGGGTTTGACCGCAGACTGACGAACATCACTGTGGCTTTGAGACGAGTCAGTGTGGGTTTGACTGCAGACTGACGAACATCACTGTGGCTTTTAGATGAGTCAGTGTGGGTTTGACTGCAGACCGACGAAAATCACTTGCTGTGAGATGAGTCAGTGTGGGTTTGACTGCAGACTGACAAACATCACTGTGGCTTTGAGATGAGTCAGTGTGGGTTTGACTGCAGACTGACGAACATCACTGTGGCTTTGAGACGAGTCAGTGTGGGTTTGACTGCAGACTGAAAAACATCACTGTGGCTTTGAGATGAGTCAGTGTGGGTTTGACCGCAGACTGACGAACATCACTGTGGCTTTGAGACGAGTCAGTGTGGGTTTGACTGCAGACTGACGAACATCACTGTGGCTTTGAGATGAGTCAGTGTGGGTTTGACTGCAGACTGACGAACATCACTGTGGCTTTGAGATGAGTCAGTGTGGGTTTGACTGCAGACTGACGAACATCACTGTGGCTTTGAGACGAGTCAGTGTGGGTTTGACTGCAGACTGAAAAACATAACTGTGGCTTTGAGATGAGTCAGTGTGGGTTTGACCGCAGACTGAAGAACATCACTGTGGCTTTGAGACGAGTCAGTGTGGGTTTGACTGCAGACTGACGAACATCACTGTGGCTTTGAGATGAGTCAGTGTGGGTTTGACTGCAGACTGACGAACATCACTGTGGCTTTGAGATGAGTCAGTGTGGGTTTGACTGCAGACTGACGAACATCACTGTGGCTTTGAGATGAGTCAGTGTGGCTTTGACTGCAGACTGACAAACATCACTGTGGCTGTGAGATGAGTCAGTGTGGATTTGACTGCTGACTGACGAACATCACTGTGGCTTTGAGATGAGTTAGTGTGGGTTTGACTGCAGACTGACAAACATCACTGTGGCTTTGAGATGAGTCAGTGTGGGTTTGACTGCAGACTGACAAACATCACTGTGGCTTTGAGATGAGTCAATGTGGGTTTTATTGCAGACTGACAAACATCACTGTGGCTTTGAGATGAGTCAGTGTGGGTTTGACTGCAGACTGACGAACATCACTGTGGCTTTGAGATGAGTTAGTGTGGGTTTGACTGCAGACTGACAAACATCACTGTGGCTTTGAGATGAGTCAGTGTGGGTTTGACTGCAGACTGACAAACATCACTGTGGCTTTGAGATGAGTCAATGTGGGTTTTATTGCAGACTGACAAACATCACTGTGGCTTTGAGATGAGTCAGTGTGGGTTTGACTGCAGACTGAAAAACATCACTGTGGCTTTGAGATGAGTCAGTGTGGGTTTGACCGCAGACTGACGAACATCACTGTGGCTTTGAGACGAGTCAGTGTGGGTTTGACTGCAGACTGACGAACATCACTGTGGCTTTGAGATGAGTCAGTGTGGGTTTGACTGCAGACTGACGAACATCACTGTGGCTTTGAGATGAGTCAGTGTGGGTTTGACTGCAGACTGACGAACATCACTGTGGCTTTGAGACGAGTCAGTGTGGGTTTGACTGCAGACTGAAAAACATAACTGTGGCTTTGAGATGAGTCAGTGTGGGTTTGACCGCAGACTGAAGAACATCACTGTGGCTTTGAGACGAGTCAGTGTGGGTTTGACTGCAGACTGACGAACATCACTGTGGCTTTGAGATGAGTCAGTGTGGGTTTGACTGCAGACTGACGAACATCACTGTGGCTTTGAGATGAGTCAGTGTGGCTTTGACTGCAGACTGACAAACATCACTGTGGCTGTGAGATGAGTCAGTGTGGATTTGACTGCTGACTGACGAACATCACTGTGGCTTTGAGATGAGTTAGTGTGGGTTTGACTGCAGACTGACAAACATCACTGTGGCTTTGAGATGAGTCAGTGTGGGTTTGACTGCAGACTGACAAACATCACTGTGGCTTTGAGATGAGTCAATGTGGGTTTTATTGCAGACTGACAAACATCACTGTGGCTTTGAGATGAGTCAGTGTGGGTTTGACTGCAGACTGACGAACATCACTGTGGCTTTGAGATGAGTTAGTGTGGGTTTGACTGCAGACTGACAAACATCACTGTGGCTTTGAGATGAGTCAGTGTGGGTTTGACTGCAGACTGACAAACATCACTGTGGCTTTGAGATGAGTCAGTGTGGGTTTGACTGCAGACTGACAAACATCACTGTGGCTTTGAGATGAGTCAATGTGGGTTTTATTGCAGACTGACAAACATCACTGTGGCTTTGAGATGAGTCAGTGTGGGTTTGACTGCAGACTGACAAACATCACTGTGGCTGTGAGATGAGTCAGTGTGGGTTTGACTGCAGACTGACGAACATCACTGTGGCTTTGAGATGAGTCAGTGTGTGTTTGACTGCAGACTGACGAAAATCACTGTGGCTGTGAGATGAGTCAGTGTGGGTTTGACTGCAGACTGACAAACATCACTGTGGCTTTGAGATGAGTCAGTGTGGGTTTGACTGCAGACTGACGAAAATCACTGTGGCTGTGAGATGAGTCAGTGTGGGTTTGACCGCAGACTGACAAACATCACTGTGGCTTTGAGATGAGTCAGTGTGGGTTTGACTGCAGACTGACGAAAATCACTGTGGCTGTTAAATGAGTCAGTGTGGGTTTGACTGCAGACTGACGAAAATCACTGTGGCTTTGAGATGAGTCAGTGTGGGTTTGACTGCAGACTGACAAACATCACTGTGGCTTTGAGATGAGTCAGTGTGGGTTTGACTGCAGACTGACGAAAATCACTGGCTGTGAGATGAGTCAGTGTGGGTTTGACTGCAGACTGACAAACATCGCTGTGGCTTTGAGATGAGTCAGTGTGGGTTTGACTGCAGACTGACGAACATCACTGTGGCTTTGAGATGAGTTAGTGTGGGTTTGACTGCAGACTGACGAAAATCACTGTGGCTGTGAGATGAGTCAGTGTGGGTTTGACCGCAGACTGACAAACATCACTGTGGCTTTGAGATGAGTCAGTGTGGGTTTGACTGCAGACTGACGAAAATCACTGTGGCTGTGAAATGAGTCAGTGTGGGTTTGACTGCAGACTGACGAAAATCACTGTGGCTTTGAGATGAGTCAGTGTGGGTTTGACTGCAGACTGACAAACATCACTGTGGCTTTGAGATGAGTCAGTGTGGGTTTGACTGCAGACCGACGAAAATCACTGGCTGTGAGATGAGTCAGTGTGGGTTTGACTGCAGACTGACAAACATCACTGTGGCTTTGAGATGAGTCAGTGTGGGTTTGACTGCAGACTGACGAACATCACTGTGGCTTTGAGACGAGTCAGTGTGGGTTTGACTGCAGACTGAAAAACATCACTGTGGCTTTGAGATGAGTCAGTGTGGGTTTGACCGCAGACTGACGAACATCACTGTGGCTTTGAGACGAGTCAGTGTGGGTTTGACTGCAGACTGAAAAACATCACTGTGGCTTTGAGATGAGTCAGTGTGGGTTTGACCGCAGACTTACGAACATCACTGTGGCTTTGAGACGAGTCAGTGTGGGTTTGACTGCAGACTGACGAACATCACTGTGGCTTTGAGACGAGTCAGTGTGGGTTTGACTGCAGACTGACGAACATCACTGTGGCTTTGAGATGAGTCAGTGTGGGTTTGACTGCAGACTGACGAACATCACTGTGGCTTTGAGATGAGTCAGTGTGGGTTTGACTGCAGACTGACGAACATCACTGTGGCTTTGAGACGAGTCAGTGTGGGTTTGACTGCAGACTGAAAAACATAACTGTGGCTTTGAGATGAGTCAGTGTGGGTTTGACCGCAGACTGAAGAACATCACTGTGGCTTTGAGACGAGTCAGTGTGGGTTTGACTGCAGACTGACGAACATCACTGTGGCTTTGAGATGAGTCAGTGTGGGTTTGACTGCAGACTGACGAACATCACTGTGGCTTTGAGATGAGTCAGTGTGGGTTTGACTGCAGACTGACGAACATCACTGTGGCTTTGAGATGAGTCAGTGTGGGTTTGACTGCAGACTGACGAAAATCACTGTGGCTTTGAGATGAGTCAGTGTGGGTTTGACTGCAGACTGACAAACATCACTGTGGCTTTGAGATGAGTCAGTGTGGGTTTGACTGCAGACCGACGAAAATCACTGGCTGTGAGATGAGTCAGTGTGGGTTTGACTGCAGACTGACAAACATCACTGTGGCTTTGAGATGAGTCAGTGTGGGTTTGACTGCAGACTGACGAACATCACTGTGGCTTTGAGACGAGTCAGTGTGGGTTTGACTGCAGACTGAAAAACATCACTGTGGCTTTGAGATGAGTCAGTGTGGGTTTGACCGCAGACTGACGAACATCACTGTGGCTTTGAGACGAGTCAGTGTGGGTTTGACTGCAGACTGAAAAACATCACTGTGGCTTTGAGATGAGTCAGTGTGGGTTTGACCGCAGACTTACGAACATCACTGTGGCTTTGAGACGAGTCAGTGTGGGTTTGACTGCAGACTGACGAACATCACTGTGGCTTTGAGACGAGTCAGTGTGGGTTTGACTGCAGACTGACGAACATCACTGTGGCTTTGAGATGAGTCAGTGTGGGTTTGACTGCAGACTGACGAACATCACTGTGGCTTTGAGATGAGTCAGTGTGGGTTTGACTGCAGACTGACGAACATCACTGTGGCTTTGAGACGAGTCAGTGTGGGTTTGACTGCAGACTGAAAAACATAACTGTGGCTTTGAGATGAGTCAGTGTGGGTTTGACCGCAGACTGAAGAACATCACTGTGGCTTTGAGACGAGTCAGTGTGGGTTTGACTGCAGACTGACGAACATCACTGTGGCTTTGAGATGAGTCAGTGTGGGTTTGACTGCAGACTGACGAACATCACTGTGGCTTTGAGATGAGTCAGTGTGGGTTTGACTGCAGACTGACGAACATCACTGTGGCTTTGAGATGAGTCAGTGTGGCTTTGACTGCAGACTGACAAACATCACTGTGGCTGTGAGATGAGTCAGTGTGGATTTGACTGCTGACTGACGAACATCACTGTGGCTTTGAGATGAGTTAGTGTGGGTTTGACTGCAGACTGACAAACATCACTGTGGCTTTGAGATGAGTCAGTGTGGGTTTGACTGCAGACTGACAAACATCACTGTGGCTTTGAGATGAGTCAATGTGGGTTTTATTGCAGACTGACAAACATCACTGTGGCTTTGAGATGAGTCAGTGTGGGTTTGACTGCAGACTGACGAACATCACTGTGGCTTTGAGATGAGTTAGTGTGGGTTTGACTGCAGACTGACAAACATCACTGTGGCTTTGAGATGAGTCAGTGTGGGTTTGACTGCAGACTGACAAACATCACTGTGGCTTTGAGATGAGTCAATGTGGGTTTTATTGCAGACTGACAAACATCACTGTGGCTTTGAGATGAGTCAGTGTGGGTTTGACTGCAGACTGACAAACATCACTGTGGCTGTGAGATGAGTCAGTGTGGGTTTGACTGCAGACTGACGAACATCACTGTGGCTTTGAGATGAGTCAGTGTGTGTTTGACTGCAGACTGACGAAAATCACTGTGGCTGTGAGATGAGTCAGTGTGGGTTTGACTGCAGACTGACAAACATCACTGTGGCTTTGAGATGAGTCAGTGTGGGTTTGACTGCAGACTGACGAAAATCACTGTGGCTGTGAGATGAGTCAGTGTGGGTTTGACCGCAGACTGACAAACATCACTGTGGCTTTGAGATGAGTCAGTGTGGGTTTGACTGCAGACTGACGAAAATCACTGTGGCTGTGAAATGAGTCAGTGTGGGTTTGACTGCAGACTGACGAAAATCACTGTGGCTTTGAGATGAGTCAGTGTGGGTTTGACTGCAGACTGACAAACATCACTGTGGCTTTGAGATGAGTCAGTGTGGGTTTGACTGCAGACTGACGAAAATCACTGGCTGTGAGATGAGTCAGTGTGGGTTTGACTGCAGACTGACAAACATCGCTGTGGCTTTGAGATGAGTCAGTGTGGGTTTGACTGCAGACTGACGAACATCACTGTGGCTTTGAGATGAGTTAGTGTGGGTTTGACTGCAGACTGACGAAAATCACTGTGGCTGTGAGATGAGTCAGTGTGGGTTTGACCGCAGACTGACAAACATCACTGTGGCTTTGAGATGAGTCAGTGTGGGTTTGACTGCAGACTGACGAAAATCACTGTGGCTGTGAAATGAGTCAGTGTGGGTTTGACTGCAGACTGACGAAAATCACTGTGGCTTTGAGATGAGTCAGTGTGGGTTTGACTGCAGACTGACAAACATCACTGTGGCTTTGAGATGAGTCAGTGTGGGTTTGACTGCAGACCGACGAAAATCACTGGCTGTGAGATGAGTCAGTGTGGGTTTGACTGCAGACTGACAAACATCACTGTGGCTTTGAGATGAGTCAGTGTGGGTTTGACTGCAGACTGACGAACATCACTGTGGCTTTGAGACGAGTCAGTGTGGGTTTGACTGCAGACTGAAAAACATCACTGTGGCTTTGAGATGAGTCAGTGTGGGTTTGACCGCAGACTGACGAACATCACTGTGGCTTTGAGACGAGTCAGTGTGGGTTTGACTGCAGACTGAAAAACATCACTGTGGCTTTGAGATGAGTCAGTGTGGGTTTGACCGCAGACTTACGAACATCACTGTGGCTTTGAGACGAGTCAGTGTGGGTTTGACTGCAGACTGACGAACATCACTGTGGCTTTGAGACGAGTCAGTGTGGGTTTGACTGCAGACTGACGAACATCACTGTGGCTTTGAGATGAGTCAGTGTGGGTTTGACTGCAGACTGACGAACATCACTGTGGCTTTGAGATGAGTCAGTGTGGGTTTGACTGCAGACTGACGAACATCACTGTGGCTTTGAGACGAGTCAGTGTGGGTTTGACTGCAGACTGAAAAACATAACTGTGGCTTTGAGATGAGTCAGTGTGGGTTTGACCGCAGACTGAAGAACATCACTGTGGCTTTGAGACGAGTCAGTGTGGGTTTGACTGCAGACTGACGAACATCACTGTGGCTTTGAGATGAGTCAGTGTGGGTTTGACTGCAGACTGACGAACATCACTGTGGCTTTGAGATGAGTCAGTGTGGGTTTGACTGCAGACTGACGAACATCACTGTGGCTTTGAGATGAGTCAGTGTGGCTTTGACTGCAGACTGACAAACATCACTGTGGCTGTGAGATGAGTCAGTGTGGATTTGACTGCTGACTGACGAACATCACTGTGGCTTTGAGATGAGTTAGTGTGGGTTTGACTGCAGACTGACAAACATCACTGTGGCTTTGAGATGAGTCAGTGTGGGTTTGACTGCAGACTGACAAACATCACTGTGGCTTTGAGATGAGTCAATGTGGGTTTTATTGCAGACTGACAAACATCACTGTGGCTTTGAGATGAGTCAGTGTGGGTTTGACTGCAGACTGACGAACATCACTGTGGCTTTGAGATGAGTTAGTGTGGGTTTGACTGCAGACTGACAAACATCACTGTGGCTTTGAGATGAGTCAGTGTGGGTTTGACTGCAGACTGACAAACATCACTGTGGCTTTGAGATGAGTCAATGTGGGTTTTATTGCAGACTGACAAACATCACTGTGGCTTTGAGATGAGTCAGTGTGGGTTTGACTGCAGACTGACAAACATCACTGTGGCTGTGAGATGAGTCAGTGTGGGTTTGACTGCAGACTGACGAACATCACTGTGGCTTTGAGATGAGTCAGTGTGTGTTTGACTGCAGACTGACGAAAATCACTGTGGCTGTGAGATGAGTCAGTGTGGGTTTGACTGCAGACTGACAAACATCACTGTGGCTTTGAGATGAGTCAGTGTGGGTTTGACTGCAGACTGACGAAAATCACTGTGGCTGTGAGATGAGTCAGTGTGGGTTTGACCGCAGACTGACAAACATCACTGTGGCTTTGAGATGAGTCAGTGTGGGTTTGACTGCAGACTGACGAAAATCACTGTGGCTGTGAAATGAGTCAGTGTGGGTTTGACTGCAGACTGACGAAAATCACTGTGGCTTTGAGATGAGTCAGTGTGGGTTTGACTGCAGACTGACAAACATCACTGTGGCTTTGAGATGAGTCAGTGTGGGTTTGACTGCAGACTGACGAAAATCACTGGCTGTGAGATGAGTCAGTGTGGGTTTGACTGCAGACTGACAAACATCGCTGTGGCTTTGAGATGAGTCAGTGTGGGTTTGACTGCAGACTGACGAACATCACTGTGGCTTTGAGATGAGTTAGTGTGGGTTTGACTGCAGACTGACGAAAATCACTGTGGCTGTGAGATGAGTCAGTGTGGGTTTGACCGCAGACTGACAAACATCACTGTGGCTTTGAGATGAGTCAGTGTGGGTTTGACTGCAGACTGACGAAAATCACTGTGGCTGTGAAATGAGTCAGTGTGGGTTTGACTGCAGACTGACGAAAATCACTGTGGCTTTGAGATGAGTCAGTGTGGGTTTGACTGCAGACTGACAAACATCACTGTGGCTTTGAGATGAGTCAGTGTGGGTTTGACTGCAGACCGACGAAAATCACTGGCTGTGAGATGAGTCAGTGTGGGTTTGACTGCAGACTGACAAACATCACTGTGGCTTTGAGATGAGTCAGTGTGGGTTTGACTGCAGACTGACGAACATCACTGTGGCTTTGAGACGAGTCAGTGTGGGTTTGACTGCAGACTGAAAAACATCACTGTGGCTTTGAGATGAGTCAGTGTGGGTTTGACCGCAGACTGACGAACATCACTGTGGCTTTGAGACGAGTCAGTGTGGGTTTGACTGCAGACTGAAAAACATCACTGTGGCTTTGAGATGAGTCAGTGTGGGTTTGACCGCAGACTTACGAACATCACTGTGGCTTTGAGACGAGTCAGTGTGGGTTTGACTGCAGACTGACGAATATCACTGTGGCTTTGAGATGAGTCCGTGTGGCTTTAACATAAACCCAAACTCTCCTCAGGTCGGAGCATCGCCGGATGGGATTGTGCAGTGCGCTTGCTGTGGAAAAGGCTGCATTGAAATAAAATGCCCTTACAAGTACCGTGAAACTACTGTTGCGGAGGCATGCAACAGTGGAGACAAAAACTTCTGTTTGGAAATAGTGGATGGAGAGCTGCAGCTTAAGAAAGATCATCGATATTACAAACAAGTGCAGACGCAAATTTTTGTCACAGATGCTGAGTATTTTGATTTTGTGGTATGGACTCTGAAAGACTGTGTGGTGGTGCATGTGGCGCCTGACCCACATCTCTGGAGGGCTCTCTTGAAAAAGGGTGTGTGTGCCTCCCTGAACTGGTGAGCTGCTACTTCACTTGGGGTGACAGGCGGGCACCACTCGCAGAGATTTCTGTTCCACAAAGGAAAAGGCCATACAAGACCTCAGAAACAGTATCAGAGAAGTCCAGGAAGAAGGACACAGCCGTCAAGTTATGGTGCTTTTGTCATGGACCAGAGAGCAAAGATGACATGGTGGCCTGTGACAATCAAAACTGCCCCTTTGTGTGGTTCCATTGAAGCTGTTTTAGTCTACAGCGTGCAACGGCTGAAGAAGACTTTTGGATCTGCTCTCGTTGGTCCTCTCAGAATGATACAACTCTTTCTTGAACATTGTTGAACTTGAATTGTTGTTGTTGAACTCAATCTGTGCCTTGTTGACAAATTTGCACACAGTTTGCACTACTTTTTTTAGCACAATTGTTATTGCACAATATATTGTTTCAGTGTTGAAATTGCCATGCAAAGATGTGCCATTCTCTCACTGCAGGACTTGTCATGTGAAGTGGGACAAATTTACTTGAACAGGTTATGCTAAAACTTCAGTGTTTTTATCTATATTACATGGCATGCACATAATTTATATTTCCTTTTATTACTATTTAATCTGTTTACCATTGTGCTGCTGCTGTATTTTGATTGTGAATTTCAGTAAAAATTACATATCAATATATATACAAGTAAAACTGTCAAGCTAATCATTTTGTTCGCAAACATCATATTTCCGATTCAGTGTTTATCTCCGCAAGATTTTTTTAAATGTAATTCGTAATGAAGAGTAATTTTCATTATCAAAACCAACACTAGTTCTTTTTGTGCTTAAGAGAGGCAAAGAGTCCAAAGACTTCAAAAATGTCACATACTTTATTCATTCAATTCATTTAAATCATGTACAAAAACGTATGAAACTTTGCTTGCACAAATAGTACGAAAACAGCACTTCCAAGTGCCTAACTCAGTGGTTCCCAAAGTGGTCTAACTACACACATACATACTTCATCATCATATCTTTGTTCATGATCCATGTTTCTAAACTATTGTTGGGCAATGGTTTGTCAGGGCACAGCACACAGTGACAACCTTATCCAACATTGCGACCTCTTCACCTTCACATGGAAGAATCATGTTTATGGGTACGGTTTCTCTTAACATCCTATATTTCTGACAAACATTTCCAATGACCCTTTCAACATGGATTCTCAAATGTGCAATTTTTCTAGTTTCCTCCACATCTCTAGCTGCTAACTGACAGCGGCCTTTTGTAAATTCTGGGAGTTTGACCTCTGCACACAACATGCCCACACATTCCCGTATGTCAAAACCTCTGTCAGCCAGGATAATGCCCCCAGGCAACAAATTATCAACAGCAGTCACGTTTCGATCTTCGCTTTAGAAAGTGTGCCGCTTTCCATCCTCCGAAAAGCACATATTTAGGGAGACAAAATGTTACTCTGCGCAGCGATACCCAAATGACTTGAGTGCACCCTATCAGCAATCTAGTGCTCTATATATATTTATTCCATGGTCTGGGTTAATACTTTTTTCTGATTGGCTGGCAGGTATGTATTAAAACCGTGGAACCGCACAGGTAGTTCGGCTACGGTCGTTTCACCTTTCGAAATTCATCCACTAGCCAACTTGTAACCCGAGCAACGTAAGATCTGGTATTTGACTGGGTACAACAGAAACCTAGCTGGCCATTTATCTCCAGTAAATTTAGCAGCGTCATATAAGTTGCGTCCTGCGGGGCGGTTAACAGTAGGTACTCAAGCGATAATGACCGGAAATATTGTAGCAGCGAAGTAATCAGGCTTTAACCATTAAACGATTGTAACTGTGTACATTTACAAATGAAGCTGACGTGTCCACTTCATGGATCAGCGACTGCTGACAGTACGCTAGCTACGTGCTATGCCAGCAGACTGATTTCAGCTCGCTGACTCTACGGAAACCGTCATAAGTTCATTGTAATTGTGGGTAGCAAGTTAGCTACAGTCTGCATGATCGCGCATAATGTTGGGTTATGCATAATCTCCGTTTCAGATTAATGCTGCGATTTGATATTGCTGGTAAATGACCATGGTATAAGCGGGATAATCAACTCGAAGGTGAGCATTCCACGGTTTTAATGCACTTCGTGGAGGCAACCATTTGTAGAATGCACACCTTCTCGTTAATTATCCCTTACATATACAGGTATCTATGCTCCCCATGCACTTCCAGCGCTGGGGCTGCGGTTTGTTTTTGACACGAGAGACGCCTGACAACCACGCATGAGCAGAGAGACATGGTTTGTGTACAACGGTGACGTCTCTTGAGCTGTTTCTCATGGCCAATGATTGCAAAGGGAACGGACAGAACAGTTTAAAAGTCAACGAATGGGCGGTCACTTCGTCACTTTTTTGTGATCGTAATGAGATTTGAGATACGTGATGTAATTTCAATTGTCTGTAAATAAAGTAGTTCCGGTTTTCTGCATTCAGTTGAAAATAAGAAGTTCCGGTCATCATGTCTTTGTTCGATCAGCACCGGAAAACTAAACATACATTTCTCTGGCAATGGCGGAAATTATTTCGGTATCAACTGCCGAAGTTGCTTTGCGGCGACTTCGAGCACTTGAATACTAGGTAATGCCAGGCTGCAAGCGGAATGTGACTTCACTAAAATCAACGCCAACTTCACGGATATCGATTTTGTTTGCTAAATTAATCCAAATCAATTGATATGCGGACTGTAATTGGATGCCAACTAAAGCAAACCTGGTATATACGTTAACAGGTCAAGGAAGCTAACTAAATATATACATATATTTCGCTGGGTAACGTTAATAGTAAACAGTTGTAATTGACAGGTTTTGTGATGTCCTGCTGTTGACCCAGCTCGTTAGCAACTTTTTTTGCGTATTAGTGTAACAATAATGTTGATCTTTTGCACGGCTGAAAACGAACAAACTTGCATCGAATGACCAACTTCTGATGTTGCTTAACTGTTAGTCTCGTTAATCTTCACTATGCGGTCGGTCATAACGCGAGTGTCCCAGTGCGATGTTAGATGGTGTGAGTAACGTCTTAAATCGCGATGTGTGTCCCTGTATATTCTGGCCAATAATGTTGTTTGTCGGAGGAATCCAGTTTGGAGCCCAGAACAGTATCGTATCCTCCGTTGCCGCTTACCAGTGAACAAAACCTGAAGCGGGGTTTTAAATGCATAACACGCCCTTTAATGTAAATACAAAAGGAAATACACCGTTATGAACACTCGGTCATCTTCCCCCGGTCATGTGCACGTAGAGGACAGCACCCCGGTTTACGTTCATGTACAGAGAAGCCGGTCTTTGCCTTCTTTTGCGGAGGTTAGCAAAATGCGTGATGGTTATGTGATTCACCACATTACCTTGTGTTATCCGCAAATTAAAAATTTGGTAAATAAAGAAAGCCTGGATGTTTTTCTAGGCGGATCGCCGCGTTCCTTGCGGATCTAGCACCGACCCCGCAGACCGGGACCATCGGAAGAGAAAAGAGAAGAAAGTTGTCCAGAAGTCCCACAGCAGCGAGGTCTGTGTACTCAAAGTTTTGGTACAATAGTGTACATTACATGCCAAAAAATATTAGGACACTTGCTCATCCAAATTTTCGTTCTGACATCATGTGCTTGGAGTCACAGCCCCTGTGCGACTGTATCGGCCTCCACTGTTCTGGCCTGGTCATGCAGTGATGTTGGGCAGAGACCTGGGCTGAGTTTACCTGAGCAGGTGATCTCATAGGCGATTTAGGGGGCTGAGTTCAAGCCAATCTTGACAATCCATTTACAGACCTTACTCATCAAGAAACTGGAAAGGGCCTCTCAAAACCATGTGAAGTGCAGAGTGTGCGTCATTGTGTTTCTGTGTGAAAACTTCTTTGCTGGGTGAAGATGCTTTATCTGAACCTTGAGAATTGGCTTCAGGCTCATGAGTCCACATACTTAGGGCCATGAAGCATATTTTGGAAGTTGTTGCAGCTGGACCATCACTGTTTTATCGGATGTTCAGTTTCCCTCACCTTGTGTATTTTTCCTCAGCATTTGATCATTTGCTCTTCCACAGGGGGTCCTGCTGAAATCCGGCACAACGCCGGGGCAGGCTGGGCTGATGTGGGAGGTCATGAGGTCCAGCGCTGCGGACGATGACCCGGCTGGTCCGGTGCCGCAGACACCTGTGTTCAGAAGCTCCCGGGTGAATATAATGCGCATCATGACGGACTGATGAGAACAGGGTACTGTGGTTTCGCTCCACTGTCCAGAAACATGCAGGTTATCCAGGTGCATTGTGACCGTCCTTGTAGCTCACTGAGCACACTGGAACCTGCAACCCCCAACACGGCGGCGGCGGCAGCAGCAAACGCAAATGGCTATGAACTCTAGCATAAACTCCAGCAGCAAACAAACAAATTGAAAAATGCGAAAATCTCCCTCCTTCGCACCCATTTATGGGGCGAAAGCATCTGCAGGTCTGATATTTGTCAGCTATGCTTTAATGTTGATATTTTACGCGGCTGGACGCAGTTACCAGTGTTTTACACGGTCAACAGGCAAACAATGGGCCAGATCTAAACGTTTGTCCCCGTGTTTCATAACGCCAATACCATCAAACTTTTTTCTTACCGTCATGTGTGCTATTGTCGGTGTCTCTTCTGTCTTCTTGCTGCCGCGTACTGTCGCGGTTCCTGCCTCCATTCACACCGCGATTTACACCTGGCTCTCGTATGTTCCACCGCAACACCTGTCCGGCTACCTGACAGGCGTGGAGTCGAGTGTTCCGGTGCGACGGGACCAATGGTCTATGTTATGGCGCCAATTTGTTATTACATTTAAAACAACAGCAACAGCAAGGGATGACACACAGTTTTTAAAACTTAAACACATTTAATGAACCAACAAAGACAATAACAAATAACTACTCTACTATCTACAACTAAATGACCAAACAACTAACAACTAAGACCAAGATTGAATTATGTAAAAAACATAAATATTTACAATCCCTTTTCGTGGGGGTGGCTTGGTGATGTCCTGGATGATGAAAATGCTCAAACACAGGCAAAGAAATCCACAAAAGAAACGTCACAGGTCTTGAACAGAATGGCAGGTCTGGTCATCTTCTTGCAATTTCTCCTACTACTTTACTGTCTCAGTTCTTTTCCTTAAATACTCTTTTGCAGACCCCACCCACATTTAGACCTCTTTTTTTTTAATTTTCTGAGACTTGCCCCAGACATGTCCAGGACATGTCTAAACATGACTCCAGTCTGAGCTTAACAAAAAAAAGGTAAATACTGCCATCTAGTGGCCTATATTCACATTACACCTCCATTCCAAAAGGGAAAAATTTTGACTCATAAAGGCAAAATTTTTCTTTTCAATACAAAATGGTTAAGTGAACACTTGTCTATATATACATAACATACAATATTCAAACACATGATATATATATACACATTCAAACACGGGATAAGCAATCAGCAATTGCATTGTCTGTACCCTTCACATGCTTAATTTCCAAGTCAAACTCCTGTAAAATCAAACTCCAATTCAACAATCTCCGATTCTTGTTTTTCATCTTACTCAAAAACATTAACGGATTGTGGTCAGTGTACACAATCATTGGCTTTTGTCCTGTACAAACATAAACCTCAAAGTGTTGTAAAGAAAGGACCAGAGCCAACAGTTCCTTCTCTATCGTGGAATAGTTCCTTTGGTGGCGATTGAACTTCCTGGAGAAGTATGCCACGGGATGCTCAATGTCATCAGAGTCACTTCTCTGCAGGAGCACAGATCCACAAGCTTGGTCGCTAGCATCGACCGCGATGGAGAACGGTTTGTTGAAGTCAGGAGATTTGAGCACGGGGAAGTGACACAGCAGAGACTTCAGGTGATCGAAGGCTCTCTGGCATGCATCATCCCAGGTGAACTTTACGCCTTTCTTCAGTTGGTTAGTTAGACTGAGAGCAATCTCAGCAAAGTTCTTGCAGAACTTGCGGTAGTACATCATTCCAAGGAAGCGGCGCAAAGCTTTTTTGTTGTCAGGAACTGGAAAATCCATGATGGCTTGGACTTTAGCATTTATGGGTGCCACCTTACCCTGGCCTATGACGTAGCCAAGATAGGTGACAGTAGCACAACAGAAGTCACTCTTGCTCAGGTTAACAGTCAGGTTAGCCTGGGTCAGGCGCTGGAACAACGTTTCTACATCTTTTAGATGTTCTTCCCAGGAGTCCCTCCATGTGATCAGGTCATCGATGTACGCACCCGTGTGTGGCAATCCGGCGATTGTAGACTGTATCGTCCTTTGGAACGTTTTTTGGGCATTTTTCATGCCAAAGGGTAGGACTTCATACTGGTACAATCCAGATGGTGTGGCAAAAGCAGAGATGCTCTTGGCCCTCTCAGTTAAAGGCACACACCAATAACCCTTCAATAAATCAATCTTGGTCAGAAACTTTGCTTGCCCTACACTATCAATACAATCATCAATCCTAGGTATTGGAAACACATCAGTTGTAGTTACAGCATTGACTTTGCGATAATCTGTACAGAATCTAGTACTTCCATCAGGTTTTGGAACTAGCACACAGGGTGAATTCCAATCGGAGTTGGAGGGTCTGATAATATCGTGTTTTAACATGTACTCAACCTCTTTCTCAGCAATCTTTCTCTTTTCAGGATTCATCCGGTATGGATGCTGTTTTATTGGTTTGGCATCACCAACATCTACATCATGAGAGGCTATAGTAACTCTCTTTGGAACATCAGGAAACAAATCCTCATATTTCTTGATCAACCTTTCAAACTGATCTCTCTGTGAGGGTTCTAAGTGCTGGAGTTTTACATCAAGATTTTGCAACACTTCAGTGTTTGACAATTTACATGAAAGAACTTCAGCTTTAATTCTTGGTTCATTATCTTGAAACTCCCCCTCATCTTCACACGTTTCGACCATTGGAGAATCTGAAGTGACAGCTGCAACCCTAGCATTTCTGTCATGATAAGGCTTTAGCATGTTAATATGACACAATTGTTTTGGTTTTCTCCTATCTGGAGTCTTCACAATGTAATTGAGATCATTGAGTTTTGTCAGAATTTCATAAGGACCATGAAATCGAGCCTGCAATGCATTAGACTGCAAGGGAAACAACACAAGGACCTTTTCTCCTGGTTTAAACTCACGGCTTCTAGCCTTATGATCATACCAAGTTTTCATTTTTCCCTGACTTGATTTCAAGTTCTCTTTGGCAAGGTCACAAGCTGCACGCAATCTTTCCTTGAACTTGCTAACATAGTCTAACAGACTGATATGCGGCTCTTTCTCTTGCCATTGTTCACTCAATAATAGCAAAGGTCCTCTCACTTCATGACCAAACACTAGCTCAAATGGACTGAATCCAGTAGACTCCTGCACTGCTTCTCTAGCTGCAAACAACAGCAAATGAACCCCTTCATCCCAGTCTTTCTCATGGTCATAACAATAAGTCCTCATCATTGTCTTGAGAGTGGAATGAAACCGCTCTAAGGCACCCTGACTTTCTGGATGATAGGCACTAGAAAGAATCTGCTTTGCACCTAGTTCATACACAACCTGCTGAAACAATCCTGAAGTGAAATTGCTACCCTGGTCTTACTGAATTTCCCTGGGAAGGCCAAACAACGTGAAGAACTTTATCAAAGCCTTCGAGATTGCAGTTGCCTTGATGTTACGTAGAGGTATGGCTTCGGGGAATCTGGTAGATGCACACATGATTGTCAACAAGTACTGATTTCCAGATCTAGTCTTGGGTAATGGACCAACGCAATCAACAATGACCCTAGAGAATGGCTCCCCAAATGCTGGGATAGGCTGTAATGGTGCTACAGGTGGGTCTAACTGGTGTTTTCCAACTACTTGACAAGTGTGACAGGTTTTGCAAAAGTTGGAAACATCTTTCCGAAGCCCAGGCCAAAAGAAGTGTTTCATGATCTTATCAACAGTCTTGTTAACACCAAGATGACCTCCTAAAGGTAAACTATGAGCCATTGTTAAGATCTCATTCCTATAGACCTTCGGAACAACAATTTGCCTGACCACTGCCCAATCTGCATTGGCAGGGATATCAGGAGGGCGCCACTTCCGCATCAACACACCATCCTTGAGATAATACCCAACTGGAACTGCGTCTATTTCTTTATCAGGAAGGGCTCTCCTCTTTAGTACACAAATTTCAGGATCATTACTTTGCTCCTCAATCAACCGCTTTCTGGACAGAGACAAGTCTCCAGACACATCAGAATCACTAGACCCATCCGGCTGGCTGAATAGAGAACTGATAAAAGTATCTGATAAGTCCTCAAACGGAGAAACCATAGTAGGCCAATCAGAGTCATGAGGCGAACCACCTGAGTCCTGACTATTCAATGTACTGGACGGCACCACATCATCTTCTTCTTTAGCCTTCTTGGCCATAGCACGAGTCACTGCGCAAGAAGGATACAGAGATGGGTCCTCATCCCCATCTTCAGTGCTCGGCTGTGAAGTAAGATGTACAGGGGGAACTACTTTGCCCCCAGCCAGGTCATTGCCTAGCAACAGAGAAACACCCTTTATAGGTAGACTTGACATCAGTCCCACCTTTACCTGTCCTGTAACTAAATCTGACTTCAAGAATATAGAGCGCAGGGGTACAGATACAGTCCTCCCTTCAATACCTTGTACAAGTATGAAATCCCCTGAAGCGGTCTCATCACGTAACTCCAAGGAGTCCATCAACAAAAGTGACTGAGAAGCTCCGGTATCCCTTAGGATATATATGGGGACAGGAGTAGTATGCTCATTCAGAGCCACAAATCCCTCTGACACAAATGGAAGGAATTCCTCCCTCAGAAAGTCAGCTTTATCAGGCTTTTTAGCCCCACAAGAAGCAGGCAATTTAGCAGATTGGTTATCTACTACAGGGGTTTCTAACCTTGTTTTCACAAAGGCATTTGGTTTGGTATCTTTTTCTTTTTCTTTCTTAGCTTTAAGGAACCAACAGTTAGTTGTAACATGACCAGATTTCTTGCAATAACTGCAAACTAGACCACTTTTGTCACTGTCAGCTTTCACACTTTGATCAGACCTGTTCCTGGATTTCTGAGCACCATCACCAGATTTGTCTTTGTCTTTGGGTGAGGAATCTTGGGTATCACCATAACCCTTTTTCTGAAATTGGGACCATCTATTGTTACTGCTAGACTGAAATTTGGACTTATGTGTGAGAACATATTCATCTGCAAATTTGGCAGCTGATTGCAAATTCAGTGCTTGCTTCTCATTAAGGTAGGTCTTAACATCATCTTTAACACAGTTCTTGAATTCTTCAACTAACACCATCTCTTTTAGTGAGTTGAAATCATCCTTGACCTCCATAGAAGTACACCAGCGCTCAAAGCAAACCTTCTTCTCATTAGCAAATTCCACATAAGTCTCATTTTCAGATTTCTTCAAACCTCTGAATTTCTGTCGGTAAGCCTCTGGAACCAACTCATAAGCTCTCAAAATAACCTTTTTGACAACCTCATAATCAGTGGAATCATCTGCAGACAAAGCCGAATAGGCTTGTTGAGCTTTACCCTTGAGGACAGTTTGCAACATCAGAGGCCAGTGTTCCTTTGGCCACTGGCAACTCTTTGCTACCTTTTCAAAACACTGGAAATAGTTGTCAACATCCTTTTCCGAAAATGGAGGCACCAGCTTTACCTCCTGACTGGCACAAAATTTATTTTTTGTTTCAATTTTAATTTTTAGTTGCTCCATTTGGAGTCTTTCTTCTCTATCGAATTTCTCTAATTCAAAATCTCTCTGTCTTGCAAATTTTTCTAACTCAAATTCTCTTTGTTTTTCTTTTTCCTCCCTTTCTATTTTCTCTTCTCTTGCTAATTTTTCTAACTCAAACTGCCTTTGTTTTTCTTTTTCTTCCCTCAAATTCTCTTTGCTTTTCTTTTTCCTCCCTTTCTTTTTCTCTTTCCTCCCTTTCTTTTTCTCTTTCCTCCCTTTCAATCTCTAGCATTTTTAATTTAAGTTCCATTTCTATATTTGGATTTTCCACTGGAAACTGTTCCAGATCTCCGGGTGCAAACACATTTTCATCAATGTAATATTCAACTATCTCTCGAGCCAGTCTTGCTTTTCGCATGGCTGGTTTCACCTCTGTCAGCTCTAAATGTCTGCAAATTTCTAGCAGTTCTGTCTTTTTAAAAGACTTCAAAACCCCTACGGTTGGTGATGCCAAGAAATCATCCATTGCTGTTGTCATTATATATGTATTCAATTAAAAAAAATCAAATTTACAATTTGAAATGTCAGATTTTCAATAAATTACTCACACAATGTTCTGTCCCGGACTTGAGCCCCCAATTTGTTATGGCCCCAATTTATTACATTTAAAACAACAGCAACAGCAAGGGATGACACACAGTTTTTAAAACTTAAACACATTTAATGAACCAACAAAGACAATAACAAATAACTACTCTACTATCTACAACTAAATGACCAAACAACTAACAACTAAGACCAAGATTGAATTATGTACAAAACATAAATATTTACAATCCCTTTTCGTGGGGGTGGCTTGGTGATGTCCTGGATGATGAAAATGCTCAAACACAGGCAAAGAAATCCACAAAAGAAACGTCACAGGTCTTGAACAGAATGGCACGTCTGGTCATCTTCTTGCAATTTCTCCTACTACTTTACTGTCTCAATTATTTTCCTTATATACTCTTTTGCAGACCCCACCCACATTTAGACCTCTTTTTTTTAATTTTCTGAGACTTGCCCCAGACATGTCCAGGACATGTCTAAACATGACTCCAGTCTGAGCTTAACAAAAAAAAAGGTAAATACTGCCATCTAGTGGCCTATATTCACATTACATCTACAACTCTGTTTGCGGAGTTTGGAGGGGGTCTCCGGAGCGGGTCTGGCTGTTGTCCATCGGGATATCTTGCCTGGTGGCTGTACTCCATCGGTGCTAAATCGGAGAGCTGCAGCTTGCTCCCGAATTGCACATTGGTTTGGCCTAGGCCTGATTCGTCAAACAGCGGAATCTCCGGGTTGACTAGTCTCTATCGGTCCTCCGAAACCGCAATTCCTCACGGTCATACCCGTCTTAACCTACCACTGGGGGCTACCCAGCTGTCTTTGGCGCTTTCTGCATTTCAAAACAGTATCTACATCTGTGACAGATACTGTGCAAACCGGCGATTTATGACTGAATATCTCGGCTTGACAACTTCCCAATCATTATCTCTCTCTACCCGGACTATTATACTTAACCGATGGGTAACAGGCGATACACATACTGTAACTGATGATATTAAGCCCGAGCGCCTGCAAAGGCTTTTAAGAATTTTAATACTTATTCTTTTGTTAATCAGTAATATTAACCCCGGGTCTGACCCGAATGCTTTGTTAATATTTCCACTGCATTTATGGACCTTATGTACATATGCAAACTGTTGCAGGTTTCCCCTGCTGTATCACAATCACGTATGTATTCACTCTCCAGAGCTCATTTAGCACAATCCTTATCTTTTTCTTTTCCCCCTCCAATTGCAAAAACATCCGAAACATCTTTCCATCCTACAATCCAAATCTTTCCTTTTCCATCTCCTACTCGACCCACTGAAGCTTTCCCACGCCATCCCACGGGAAAACATTTAATTCGCGCAAGAGAGTAGTCCGTTCAAGAAAACCTCCAAATGATTTACTCCATCTTGGCGGCATCAGTGGCTTTAAAATCTGCCATTTTAACACCCGTAGCCTTGTTCCCAAATTAGATGAAATTAAAATCCTTTTAGCGCAGTCGAAGGCACACGTAATGGCAATTTCGGAATCATGGTTAACCCCTACTATCACGGATTCCTATCTTGCCATTGAAAACTATAAATTATATCGCAAAGACCGTACCAATAAGATCGGTGGGGGAGTTGCCTTCTATGTAACTCAGACATATGCGCACGCAATATCAAACATTGAAACTGATACTGAGACATTACAATTGGTAATAAACTTTACACCACAGCAAGCAGTTACAATCATTGTCACCTACAAGCCTCCTAATGTCAGTGTAAATTACTACTTAGCTCATTTTACTGACATAGTTAAATCTGTCACTACATAGGAGCTTGTCATTTTGGGAGACATTAATCTTGACTGGAATACAGACTCGTCAAAAAATTTGAAAGGCGCTGCAATAAAGCTGGTCTCTATCAGCTTAATAAGGATCCAAAAGAATTGGCAATACACGCTGCTCAATTCTAGGTCTTATTTTGACAAATCAACCCTCAAAATATGCAATATCTGGCATGTTAGACACTGCTATTTCAGATCACTCTCTTATCTATGCAATAAGGGAAACTTTAAAACCCCCAAAATCTCATGCCCTCTTTTCTGCACCAAAAATACCAACCTCAAAGAGAACTCAATTTAACAATGAATTTAATGCAATAAATTGGAATGAAGAACTGGCTCTGGAAAACCCAGAGCAAATCCTAGTACATTTCCACACTAAATTTCAAACAATACATGATAAATATACTCCTGTCAATCAGGTTCGACCCAGACAAATTAAATTACCCTGGATAAACACAGAATTAGCCAAGCCTCTTAAACAGAAGGCCTCTCTCCTAAAAGTGTACAGGACATCTCAAACATCTGAGACCAAAAATGACTTTATTCAAATAAGAAATAAATGCTCTGCTGAACTACGAAAGGCTAAAATTGTCCATTTTCAGCAACAAATTATACAATCTGCATCGAATCCAAAGACCCTCTGGCAGACTCTTAAGGTTATTACTGGTGAGAGTGAAAAGAAAAAGAATTCCAACATACAGATATCTCTACAGGGTACCCTCACTTCAGACTCAGAAAAAATTGCAATTGCTTTTAATAATTATTTCCTGTCTTCTGTTCAGGAACTAGCAATAAATTTTGCCACTCCCTCAGCTTTATCATCCGACTTTCCTTTAACGCCGGATCAGTTCTCTTTTTCTGAGATCTCCCAAAACCAGGTGATAAAACTATTTGATTCGTTAAAAAATTCTCACGCCCATGATAGTTATGGTCTAACTGCCTCCTTTTTAAAGAATCATACTGAAAGTCTGATACCTCTTTTCCAGTATTTAATTAACCTCTGTATTAGGCTCTCCATCTTCCCTTCTGATTGGAAAATGGCACAAATCACTCCCATTTTCAAATCTGATGACCCCACTTTTGTCTCAAATTATAGACCAATAGCTATACTTCCTCTTATGTCCAAGCTACTCGAAAAAGCTTTATACTATCAACTAAGTTCCTATCTTGAAACAGGCAACTGGTTTAGTGATTGTCAACATGGATTTCGTGCTAGTCGGTCAACTATGTCTGCTTTACTGTTTTTCGCTGAACAAATACGTGACTCTCTTAACAAAGGCCATATCACTGGAGCTATTTTTATTGATTTTCGTAAAGCATTTGATACTGTGAATCATGTAATTCTACTAAAAAAACTTGTATCTTTTAATTTGTCTTCTGCAATCAAAATGTTCTCATCTTACTTGACAAACAGGTCACAAGCTGTCAAAATTAACTGTGTAACCTCTCAACCCCAAGCTTCTGATATGGGTGTGCCACAAGGAAGTATCCTCGGACCACTGCATTTTCTTCCGTATATAGATGATTTACCTCAAGTATGTAATCACTCTAAATGTTTACTGTATGCCGATGATACTGTGTTGTTTCTCTCTGATGAAAATCCTGAGGCCATAAATACCAAATCATCTTCCGACCTTCAGCTCCTTCATAACTGGTTGGGGTTGAACCATTTGACTATTAATGTTAAGAAAACTGAATGCATGTATTTCCACACTCCCAGAAAAAGGTTTTCGTTTTCTGTTCCCATCACCCTCGCAAACCAAGATTTGGTCATCGCAAAAATGTATAAATATCTTGGTGTGTTACTTGACTGACACCTAACTTTTCGTGACCACATTTCTAAATTAACCTATAAGCTCAACCAGAAATTATATCTATATAACAAGATAAGGACATATCTGTCATCCTCGGTCTCTGAAATCTATCTACATGCAGTCGTGTTTTCAACCATTTCTTATGGTCTTTCAATATGGTCCCTTACCACTAAGGAAATTACTGCTCCAATTGCACGTTTATATTACCGTGCACTCACGATCCATAGTAAGTTACCCAAGTGGTCTCATCATTGTATTGCACTCACACATGCAAATGCTCTGACTTTTGAGAACTTCATAAACAGTCATGCCATCGCTTTTTTTCCCAGATATTAAACAACAAGTCATCTACTTTCACTGCCCTTCTCCCAACACACAATGTGAGACAAGTGCGCTTTACCAGATCAGCTTCACAAGCACTTATACCTGTTCCTGCTTTTAGAAACACCTATGGTCAGAGGTCTTTTTTCCGTACCTTTACCAAGGTTTGGAATGCCATCCCCTATCACATCAGAGTATCTAAATCCATCTCAGTTTTCAAAAAGGCATACAGATTGCACCTCTCTAATGGTTACACTTGCACTCACTGATTGCTGCATGTACAGCCTATGTAATGTCTTTTGTTGTCTAAGTTATTTGTGTCTAATTTACATTAATTAATGTAATTAACCTTTGTTCTTGTATGTCTGTTTTATGATCTGTGTTCTATTGCTTTAAGTGACTTTTTTATGTCTGTTTCATGTTTTGTGTTCTGCAGAACAGGAACCTGCTGTAAACCAGTTTGGTAAACTGAGTCAGGCCTGTTTTAACTGTAACTGCACTGTTACTTTTAATACTTTCCTGTATAATAAATGAATGAATGAATGAATCCTGACCACACACTGTAAATATGCAGGTTATCCTGACCGAACAGTGTAAACATGCAGGTTATCCTGACCATACACTGTAAATATGCAGGTTATCCTGACCGTACACTGTAAATATATATGCAGGTTATCCTGACCGTACACTGTAAACATGCAGGTTGTGCTGACTGCATGCTGTAAATTTGCAGGTTATCCTGACCGTACACTGTAAATATGCAGGTTATCCTTACCGTACACTGTAAATATGCAGGTTAACTTGAGTGTGTGAGGAGTGAGTGTGTGTGAGTGAGTATGTGTGAGTGAGTGGTGTGTGTGAGAGAAGAGTGAGTGGTGTGTGTGTGAGTGAGTGAATGAGTGTGATCTGTGTGAGTGAGTTTGTGTGTGAGAGTAGCGTGTGTGTGTGTGAGTGAGTGAGTGTGTGTGAGAGTAGTGAGTGTGTGTGTGTGTGTGTGTGTGTGTGTGTGTGTGTGTGTGTGAGAGTGAGTGAGTGTGCTCGCTTGTGCATCCAGCGATGGATCGCCAGGGCCTCTTGCTCATTGGACACCGGAAGAGGCTCCGCCCCCCTTCCCGTCCCCAGTGACCCTGGCCTGGGATAGGTGCGTTAGGTACTGCATAGGCGCATGCTGTACGACCCGAAATTCTTGCCCTTGTGCAGATGCAGATTTTGTGAGTGGCCGTCCCAAAGCAGGCCTTTTGTCCCAGTGTTTTTGAGCCCAGTTCTCTCATGGTGAAAGACCAGGCCGGCCTGTTCTTTCATTATTTTAATTTGTTACGTTTATGATGTGCTTTGTTGCCATTCTGTGTTCTGTTATAGTATGTTATTTTGCGATATGTTTTATGATATGCAATGTGATTCTATGTTTTGTTAAAGTATGCTGTGTTAAGGTATGCAAGGTTATGATTGGCTGTCTGATTCAGTTCTCTGTTCTGTTGTGTTGGGTAAGTCTGCAGAGAGAGAGAGGTCAGTCTCGTCTGAGGAGGAGTCGTCAGATGCAGTGGCTGGCACCAGGATGTGTGCAGAGGAGCTGGAGCAAAGGTCGAGCTGTCAGGAAGGAGAGGACTCGGGGCGCGGGCCGGCGGAGGGCGTGAGGGAGAGGTCAGTCACGTTCCCCCTGTCCGGGAAAACTCCCTTAATGCTTTCAATCTAATGTAAGGATTATGCAAAGAGTAAAGTGAAAAAGTGTATCGTTGTTAGCGAAACGTCCCTGTCGAGCGTTTGGTGTGTGACGTTAACGCCCCTGAGCAGCGGTTTGTTCTTATACTCACGACTGAAAGCCTCCCAGGAGTGAGCAGAGGTCATGTGATGCAAGTTTTGATGAAAGAATTCTGAAAGTCAGTTATTTCCTGATCTGACAGTGGAACTGATCTCTGACTGAGAGTTGGGCTGCCATATACGAGGCAGTATCCCTTTCTGACCGACTGACTGTGGAAAACTACATTTTTATATTCCCTCAAAATCATTTGATATTGGAAGCAAAATCTTTGCCAAAGCGCCAAAATAATAGAATTAAAAATCCCTGGGAGCATTGTGGATTCTGAGCATGTCTGCGTGACACTAGACTGCTCATCATGTGAGTGTGAACGCTCCAGTACCTCTGTCACTCTTCTTGCTGCCCAAGGGGGGGGGTGAAAGGACAAATTATGCCAAAAGCTGTCGGCTCATCGCAGAAAATACGGTCTAAAGTCTGGAAGCAGTCATGGTGAAGACGCCTGCCCACCCCACAGCGATTGTGGGCTTGGATTTTAGCCAGTGGGAGATAAATTTAAAAACTGTTTAACTGCTCATCTCTGAAGATGGACACTGGGCTTAGAGCACCTCTCTGTTGCTTGCAGTGGTGATTAATCCAGGTTGGAAACGTTTGAAGGCGTCTCCGGTCCATCCCTGTGGAGCTGCTCGTGTGCAGATCTGTGAAATGAGGTGATGGAGTTTTAGAGTAAATCAGACGCCTGGCGGGAGCTGTAATTTCTGACTGCCGACTCCGCACCGATCTCATCGCGTGTGTTTCTCTTGTGTTGGTTCTGCTCAGGTCCAGTCGTGAGGAACCAGCCCCTGACCACGGTCCACTTCTCCTGACAGCCCTGCTGGATGCTGAAAAAGCCGCGAACGCCGCCAGCATTCAGCTCATGTCCTTCACTGAGGGCCTGGTGGACCAGCCTGCCGTGAGTGTAAATGTCCTGTAGGCCACTGACATTTACTGTAAACTGTCCTGTAGGCCACTGTAAACTGGCAACAATGAATGTGAGATCGTTAATAATGCCTGCTGATCATTACCACTCATAGTGCACCATAATGCTAATTACCACCAATTGTGGTGCATAATAAAGCTCATAATGCATGCTAACGATTTATAGTCCACAATAATCCTGAAAATACATGCCAGTACCAGTCCTAGTGCATAATAATGCTAATAATACATGTTTAGGGAGGTTTCTGCTGCTTTCTGAAGTAGATCAGTGATTATATGCCTTAAACAAAGTATATTCCACATAGCATATGCTAATAGAAATTGGTATGTTATATGCTAGAGTAGAATGCTTATACATGCTAATGCTGATTGCTAATACATACTAAATTAGGGAGTAAATACATGCTAAACTAGATTATTAGCTCACCGGGACGAATGTCCGGAGAGCTATTGTCGTACCCCCGGCGTCCGCGTCGATCCGCGTGCAGAAAAACTTTATCCTTGCCGCCCGGCGAGCTTAGTTGTCTTTCTGACAACTCTTGTTGAATGAGGAAGCACCTCCATCAATTCAGGGCCATATACAGCCCTTTTTAGAGATCGTTAAACGGCCCCCAAATTAGAAGCTCTGAGAAAACCCCCAAATTAGTGGCCCAAAAAACCCCCAAAATACAGATGCAATACGCGTATCAAAATATTGTTTTATTTGCTGGCTGGGAGTAAATATGTACACGAGGGGTAAATGTCGTTTCCTGACGTCACAGGAACAAAATATGTTACCGAATCTTACCCTTCAACCTTTGTTCTTTTGTGCCCAACGAGCACAACGAGACCGCAGTGCATACGGCCGAACGCGTACGGCCGATATGTTTCACTCTGTGTGTGGCAGTGCCGTGCTCTTCGATAGTACAAAACCCAAACACAGTGAAGTTGGCACATTGTGTAAATCGTGAATAAATACAGAATGCAATGATTTGCAAATCCTTTTCAACCTGTATTCAATTGAATATACTGCATTTACTTAAGTTACTTGATGTTCTAACAGGTAAACTTTGTAATTTTTTGCAAATATTAGCTCATTTGGAATTTGATGCCTGCAGCATGTTTCAAAAAAGCTGGCACAAGTGGCAAAAAAGACTGAAAGAGTTGAGGAATGCTCATCAAACACTTATTTGGAACATCCCACAGGTGAACGGGCTAACTGGGAACAGGTGGGTGCCATGATTTGGTATAAAAGCAGCTTCCCTGAAATGCTCAGTCATTCACAAACAAGGATGGGGCGAGGGTCACCACTTAGTGAAAAAATGCGTGAGCTGATTGTCGAACAGTTTAAAAACAACATTCCTCAACGAGCTATTGCAAGAAATTTAGGGATTTCATCATCTACGGTCAGTAATAACGTCAAAGGTTTCAGAGAATCTGGGGAAATCACTGTACGTAAGCGACAAGGCCGAAAACCAGCATTGAATGCCCGTGACCTTCGATCCCTCAGGCAGTACTGCATCAAAAACTGACATCAGTGTGTAAAGGACATCACCACATGGGCTCAGGAACACTTCAGAAAACCACTGTCAGCAACTACAGTTCGTCGCTACATCTGCAAGTGCAAGTTAAAACTCTACAATGCAAAGCAAAAGCCATTTATTAACAGCACCCAGAAACGCCGCCGGCTACGCAGGGCCGGGCCCAAGCTCATCTAAGATGGACTGATGCAAAGTGTAAAAGTGTTCTGTGGTCTGATGAGTCCACATTTCAAATTGTTTTTGTGGACGTTGTGTCCTCTGGACCAAAGAGGAAAAGAACCATCCGGACTGTTATAGGCGCAAAGTTCAAAAGCCAGCATCTGTGATGGTATGGGGGTGTATTAGTGCCCAAGGCATGGGCAACTACTCATATGTGAAGGCACCATTAGTGCTGAAAGGTACATACAGGTTTTGGAGCAACATATGTTGCCATCCAAGCAACGTCTTTTTCATGGACGCCCCTGCTTATTTCAGCAAGACAATGCCAAGCCACATTCTGCACGTGTTACAACAGCATGGCTCCGTAGTAAAAGAGTGCGGGCACTAGACTGGCCTGCCTGTAGTCCAGACCTGTCTCCCATTGAAAATGTGTGGCGCATTATGAAGCGTAAAATACGACAACGGAGACATCGGACTGTTGAACAACTTAAGCTGTACATCAAGCAAGAATGGGAAAGAGTTCCACCTGAAAAGCTTCAAAAATCGTTCCCCTCAGTTCCCAAACGTTTACTGAGTGTCGTTAAAAGGAAAGGCGATGTAACATAGAGGTAAAAAGACCCCTGTGCCAACTTTTTTGCAATGTGTTGCTGCCTTTAAATTCTAAGTTAATGATTATTTGCAAAAAAAAAAAATGAAGTTTCTCAGTTTGAACATTAAACATCTTGTCTTTGCAGTGTATTCAATTGAATATAAGTTGAAAAGGATTTGCAAATCATTGTATTCTGTGTTTATCTACAATTTACATAACGTGCCAACTTCACTGGTTTTGGGTTTGTAGATACTGAGTTTGGCAGTTTACTGTAAATACTATAAATATAAAGACACTCCCAACTGAGTGCTGACACTTGCGGCTGTTATTCAAACAACAATATTTCGTTGCTTTTTACGTTTCTGGCTTTGTCAGACATTATGTTGATTTTCGTTGTTCAGACATTGGTTTGTTATCGACCAATAACATAGGATAAGGTTGTGCTTGAAATGTTTCATTTATGCTCAAAACACCTGGTGTGCTCATTAAATCCTGAATTCAGTGTACGCCAGCGATGTTTTACTTGAATTACATTTGTTGTGTCGCCTGCGAAGCATAGCGGCACATGGAGATCACTTTGTTCGGCGTCTGTCTGTCCGTTTGTCTATTTGTTCGGTTGTCACACTTTCAGTTGGTAGTCACACGCAGGCGATAGGTGTTTACCTGAACACTCTAGTTTTATATAAAGGCTCTGTTGTGGCAGTTATGTTGCTGACACTCGATTTTTACTGTACGAGAACGTACATTGCCAAATTACTGTCTTGCAGACATTTGGTTGATTGGTGTTGCTGTATTAGTGATTGCGCAGCCGATACATGGGCTGCTCCATTGTGGGCTGGAGATGTATGTTACATATGAAGTACATGTAATTTATTTAGTGTATAATTTTGTTTTTTTGACAAAATGATTAAGTTTTACTCGGATTTAGCAGTACTATTTTGACCTGTATCCCGGCGAATTCACATGCAGTGTTGATAAAATTGGATCAGATAAACATATTTTGCGTAGCTCAGATTGAGATTAAGATTTAATTCATATGAGCAGGGGCTCATTTTACAAAGTGTACTTAGCCTAAGTTCAATGTAATTGCCATGGCGGCACAATGTTGAAGAGATATGTCGCCAGAGCAGTTACGTTTGATGTAGCGCTACGCACACTTTGTGAAACGAGCCCCGGGTCCTTTGAAGCAGGTTATTCTGTAACTCTTCCTATTTACTCAGAACTAAGTAATAAATCCCACCCAAAGATGACTTGCGGTGAAGCCTGACTGTAGGCACCACCGCACGACTCACCGGCCAGGCTGAATCAAATGAGCTGGAACGGAGTGGCGTGTGCGCCTGCGGTCTTTGGGCCAGGAGCATTCTCAGACGATGCGGTATGTAATTGTGATAATGATCTGAATTTGTGCTGGAGAATCAGATGAAGTAATAACGTGATTTCGAAATCCCAACATCTCCACGGCACTTCTGCGGCTTCCCACACGTGCAGGCAAGGCGCGCAAACCACTGTTCAGATGTCGAACACCATGCAACGCACTGATTCGGTCCATCGAGCTACATTGCAAACCTGGCCATGATTTATCTCTGTCTCGGTACCGAACTACCGACCACTCCTACTAGCCCAAAAGTCTCATCGATAGAAGGCCGAATGACGTAGCCTTTATTTCATACATAGCCATTAGGCCTTTGCTATTTACAAACCCTGGTTACCAGAAAGTCACCCCCGGGCCAGCAGCAGAGCACCATGAATTGTAACGATTGTTGATCCTTCCGTTGTGAAAGCACTATAATTACGGCTGCCACGCAAATTATCACTACGAAACAACATTTCTATATTTTAAATTTATTATGGTTATTCACTTAATGATGCTTACGATGTGTGATTTACATATATACAAGTAGTCCTAGATATAGGGGTAATAAGTAAAACCTATAATAACGTATTTTGAAGCATCTACCAAAAAACCCCAAATTACAGACCAAATTAACGGCCCCCAAATTAAAAGGCTGTAGATGGCCCTGCAGTTTTCCTGTCATTATTACAATATGTTTTCAGACAGCGGGAAGGGTCATTATGTTGTGACTGGTTCTTTTGCTCATGGGAGTTTAGACTTCATAAATACATCATTTAATTAATCAGCTTCTGATTGACTGGGGCCGGCTTGTGCTGGAGATTGTTTTAATTATACTCCAATTTGATTGCTTGTCAGGAATCGCGTTTAAACGCCTCCGAAGAGAGGCGAATGTCGAGGCAGAAGTCCCTTCTTCTGGAGAAGCTGGAGGTGTTTAGGACCATGAACAGAGCTGTCCGACAGCAGCTGAAGGACTTCCAGGAGCGGGAGGTGGGTTTCTGTGACATCAGAGGGGGATGCTCTGTGTAGATACTTGTGCAGCTGTGCCTGTTGATGTAGCCCATGTGGTTAGAACAGGGCTGTAATGAAACGCGCTCAGGTAGTATGGGACTGCTTTTCAATTATCCTTAATTACATGATTGTATTTTTGGATACCGATACTTACTCTCACAGGACATATCTTTATGCTGCATAAACAGATAAACATTAACCTCTTAAGCCATGTGCCTCTGGTTTGAAAATGGCAAGCCCAAAATGAAATGAGTATATCTCTGCAACTGCTGGTCTATTTGAATAATCTTAATATCATAATAAAGGTAAAACCATTTGGGATTTCTGTCGTGGTTTAAAAATCAGTGTTTTTGTCACTGAATCCGAGTAAATGAAAGTGGAACACGGCAAAAATGAAAGATCTCATTTTGCACCAAAGTTTTACTTCTATCCCTTGTGAACTTATTTAGTTGCAGTCTGAAATCTCAAAAAAATTACAGCACAGAATGTCATTATTATCTGTGCCAAAGTTTATTCTAATCAGGTAAAGCAGAGCAAAATTAGAGAGAAATGCGTCGGTGGCGTCTCCAGTTTGGCAGTTCAGGTACTTTAATGTGTGCCATTTCAGGTGTCTTTGGTAGCAGACTGTAAAACTCATTTCATTTCACTTATGTGTCACTGCAGGCATGCATTCCTTCCAATTACAACCACTTTTTACATCTTTGTATATTAGTTGAATTATTATTTCTTCCAGTCCTGTAGCCTATACAAGTTCCCATTCAAAGACGATGCATACAAAGAAAATGAAGTCTGGCTCCACTGCCGCAGATTTATTGTCCCCTGCCGCGCGGAACACGCGAAGCGGCGGGGACATGGTATTCACGACCGTCCGTCCGTACGTCCCGAATCCTTGTCAGCGATATATCTCAAGAAAGTATTGACGGATTTTCTTCAAATTTGATGTCAACATGTATTAGGGTGATACCCCGGCGCCAGTCGATTTTGGTGACCTTCGCTTCACCCTCAAGGTCACACCGAGAGATTGATCATTTTGACGCGTTTTCACATTTCGTTGCGGGGGACAAAGACACGTTAGTGGCAATTACTTGTTTTCAATAAAATGAGCAAATAAGGAAAGTTATTAATACAAAGATAAGGTAAAAAAAAGTAAAACGCAAAAACATCAAACATTCAGCAATTATTTATACAAGAGCGATGCCTCAGCTGCTTAAAAAAAAAATACCCTCAGCCCGATGTCGAAGTTTTTGGAGACGCCGCCCGCCCAACCGCATGAAGGATAGCAACGCCCCGTCAGCCTTTAGGGCTGAGGGGTAACAAGTGTTCGACCCCGAGCCGAGACCTGAGCTGAGATTAGACCGGTGAATTTCCCGCACATAAACGCGGCACCTTAACCGCTGAGCAGTGGAGTGTTCAGTGCTGCTGGGGCCTCTGTGTTTCAAGAGTGAGTCAGCAAGACATGTTGTGCACCGCGCGTTTGAATTTTGGTTTCCTTTGGGTAACTGCGCATGGATTCTTTCAAAAGACGACTTTGAAAACGACTGTTGAATATTTAGTGGACAATCATAGCAAAAATATCAAAAAGAAACCGGTTTAGCGACTGTATATCTGAGCTCATTGCTGCGCTCTGAGTCTTTGTGCGTAATTTCGGCTGGCAGCTGGAATGCAGAAAAAGTAAAAACTGCAATCCGATCAAACGCCGCAACTGCACACACAAAAAGAGTGATTGCAATGGTGTGAGCTCAACTGAGTGCTCAAAATGTAAGTGTATGTACCGCCGTCACCTGCACAATTGCTCAGTGACTTACCCACTAAGCTGTGTCCAATCAGTCATCTAGTCATGTTCCGTTGCCATATGAAGAGTCAGCTAACGAGCCAAAGAAACTACTTTGACATCTGCTGAATGTTCAGTGAATAATTATAGCAAAAATACCAGATACAAATCAGTTTTAAGCTTATATTGTAGCGCACTAGAAGCAGATGAGCATAATGGCACACCGGTAAGGCAAGGCTCCAGCTCAGGCTGGGTTTGTGCGATTACGGTCATTGAGGACTCCTTGGAAACGTCAGAGCCTATAGAATCAAGTGGCCACCCCCAAAATCAAATCGACTGCATCACAAGCCAATCACAGAGAAAATACATTGGTCCAATGGAAATGCTTAGGGCTTGTCCTCTTTGGAGAAATAACGCAGACGGAGACTGGGAGATGAAGTTTCAATATATTGCGGACGCATTGGACTAACGATAGACAGCGCAGATTTACCCTCAAACGCAGTTTTTTTTTTTAGATTACAAAATGGCAAAGGTAAGGAACAATTTTTGCTCTTCGGTGTCAATGTAAAGGGTTTGCCTGCTTGAGTGTGGTGTCAGTTTAACCCCGTTACGCCCAACGTGTCGTCGCTGACACAGATGTGCACGTCATTTTGAAAGTACTGTAATTACTGTAAGTTTTGCACAATAGAAAAAATTCCAACTGTTCCTGAAAGCTGAGAAGCTGTGCTTCAGCCCACACATAGGTTACTATGGTAAACACGGCAGCATGATTCTCTGCTGGGATTTTTGCATTAGGCCTCAAAAGGTTAAAATGACAAGGCTTTCCGCTTTGATTTTAGGTATGGATTGTTTGCATAGCACGCATTCAGTAGAAAAGCTTGCGATGGAGCACCGATATTTCAAGCTTGGTGCTTGAATTGTGTTCGGTGTAGGGAAAAAAAGTCATCATGAACTTTTCACCAAGTTTCTTCCTTTTCAGAGGATATGGCACATTACCATGATACTATTAGGAAACATTCTGTAATTATTATGCATAATCACTGCCCCCTGTACTGGGAGCATTCGTCTTTGAGAGGTTAATTTAGATCTCTGATCTATGATATGAAATGAGTTTTTATTTGCAGCTGTTGCATGGCTGGGCATTGCTTCACACGCGTAATTAAGAGTATAGCAATTGTGTAATTTGCCTTGCATTAGAGATTCTCGGTCATAACCTTTTCACCTCTTGGCTACATTTCTACTTGGGTAAACTTGCAGCCCTGACGTGAAGTTTCACCAACTCAAACGTTATTGAGATTCACCTCAACTGTCTTCGATGCTGACTCGTGACTCCCTCCCCCTGACCCGAGCCCTCCTTTCCTCCCCCGAGCAGGTGGATCGTCTGGAGGCTGACAGAAAAATGTACATTTTACTGAAGAAACTCGCTGGAATGGAAACCGAGAACCTGGCAAGTATCATCCCAAGATGATAAAATTATTGTAAACTAACTCCACACACAGACCTTCAGATCACTGCTGTGCTAAACCCGGTGCTGTCATTGCTGTGTTAACCCTGGCGCCAGTCATTGCTGCACTAACCCTGGTGCCGGTCATTGCTGTGCTAACCCTGGTGCTGATCATTGCTGTGTTAACCCTGGTGCTGGTCATTACGGTGCAAACCTTGGCGCCAGTCATTACGGTGCTACCCCTGGCGCCAGTCATTGCTGTGTTAACCCTGGTGCTGATCATTGCTGTGTTAACCCTGGTGCTGGTCATTGCTGTGTTAACCCTGGTGCCAGTCATTGCTGTGCTAACCCTGATGCTGATCATTGCTGTGCTAACCCTGGTGCTGATCATTGCTGTGCTAACCCTGGTGCTAATCATTGCTGTGCTAACCCTGGTGCTGGTCATTACGGTGCTAACCTTGGCGCCAGTCATTACGGTGCCAACCCTGGCGCCAGTCATTGCTGTGCTAACCCTGGTGCTGATCATTGCTGTGCTAACCCTGGTGCTGGTCATTGCTGTGCTAACCCTGGTGCTGGTCATTGCTGTCTTAACCCTGGTGCTGGTCATTGCTGTGCTAACCCTGGTGCTGGTCATTGCTGTGCTAAGCCTGGTGCCAGTCATTACTGTGCTAACCCTGGTGCTGATCATTGCTGTGCTAACCCTGGTGCTGATCATTGCTGTGCTAACCCTGGTGCTGGTCATTGCTGTGCTAACCCTGGTGCTGGTCATTACGGTGCTAACCTTGGCGCCAGTCATTACGGTGCTAACCCTGGCGCCAGTCATTGCTGTGCTAACCCTGGTGCTGATCATTGCTGTGCTAACCCTGGTGCTGGTCATTGCTGTCTTAACCCTGGTGCTGGTCATTGCTGTGCTAACCCTGGTGCTGGTCATTGCTGTGCTAACCCTGGTGCCAGTCATTGCTGTGCTAACCCTGGCGCCAGTCATTGCTGTGTTAAACCTGGTGCCGGTCATTGCTGTGCTAACCCTGGTGCTGATCATTGCTGTGCTAACCCTGGTGCTGGTCATTACGGTGCTAACCTTGGCGCCAGTCATTACGGTGCTAACCCTCGCTCCAGTCATTGCTGTGCTAACCCTGGTGCTGATCATTGCTGTGTTAACCCTGGTGCTGGTCATTGCTGTGTTAACCCTGGTGCCAGTCATTGATGTGCTAACCCTGGTGCTGATCATTGCTGTGCCAACCCTGGTGCTGGTCATTGCTGTGTTAACCCTGTTGCTGTTCATTGCTGTGCTAACCCTGGTGCCAGTCATTGCTGTGCTTACCCTGGTGCTGGTCATTGCTGTGTTAACCCTGGTGCTGGTCATTGCTGTGTTAACCCTGGTGCTGGTCATTGCTGTGTTAACCCTGGTGCCAGTCATTGCTGTGCTAACCCTGGTGCTGGTCATTGCTGTGTTAACCCTGGTGCTGGTCATTGCTGTGCTAACCCTGGTGCTGGTCATTGCTGTGTTAACCCTGGTGCCGGTCATTTCTGTGCTAACCCTGGTGCCATTCATTGCTGTGCTATGAATGTGCCAACCCGGATGCAGCTTGTTGCTAAGCTTACCCTGGTGCAGGTCGTTGCCTTAGTAACTCTGATGCAGGTCATGGCTGTGGTTGGCCGGTGAAGCGCAGTGCCCTGGTAATTGTGATGATGCTCTTGTTGCCATGAAACGTTGCTCATGAACTATGGTTTTAATGGGTTTTTAATAGGGTCCATTTGAGAAATCATCAGAATTTTTACACAAATTTTTTGTAAAATTAAAAAATATATAGAATTTTGTAAAATTTTGAGGAGTATTTAGCACTGCTTCCCCCGAAAAACAGTTGCAGTTTTTCTTTTGTCTCTTGCAGAATTTGAAGAGAGACCTTGCTGAAAAGCAGGGGAGGATTGAAGAACTGATTGACTTTCGGCAGCAAGAAAAAGTGAGAACCTGCGATCGACCTGCAGATATTTCACTTTCACATTGGGCAAAATATCAAGGAGAAAAAAGAGAACGGCATCGATAAGTCAATCGGACCTCAGCATGGGCATGTAAGGCCCCTCCAGGAGCCCCTTTGTGTGTTTTAAAGGCCCCTCTCTCTGTCACCACCCTGCAGGAGAAGCTGGAAATGGTGCAGAACCAGGCAAAGTCAGTGGAGACCACTCGAGCCCACCTGCAGGGCCAGCTCCGGCACAGAGAGTCCGAGAACAACCGTCTGAGTGTGCAGCTGAGGGTAAAGCCTCATTGATACAGCTGTATGAGGGCGCAGCTGAGGGTAAAGCCTGATTGATACAGCTGTATGAGGGCGTGGCTGAGGGTAAAGCCTGATTGATACAGCTGTATAAGGGTGTGGCTGAAGGTAAAACCTGATTGATACAGCTGTATGAGGGTGCAGCTGAGGGTAAAGCCTGACTGATACAGCTGTATGAGGGCGCAGCTGAGGGTAAAGCCTGATTGATACAACTGTGTGAGGGCGTGGCTGAGGGTAAAACCTGATTGATACAGCTGTATGAGGGTGCGGCTGAGGGTAAAGCCTGATTGATACAGCTGTGTGAGGGTGCGGCTGAGGGTAAAGCCTGATTGATACAGCTGTATGAGGGCGCGGCTGAGGGTAAAGCCTGATTGATACAGCTGTATGAGGGCGCGGCTGAGGCTAAAGCCTGATTGATACAGCTGTATGTGGGCCCGGCTGAGGGTAAAGCCTGATTGAAACAGCTGTATTAGGGCGCGGCTGAGGGTAAAGCCTGATTGATACAGCTTTATGAGGGCGCGGCTGAGGGTAAAGCCTGATTGATACAGCTGTATGAGGGCGCGGCTGAGGGTAAAGCCTGATTGATACAGCTGTATGAGGGTGTGGCTGAAGGTAAAACCTGATTGATACAGCTGTATGAGGGTGCAGCTGAGGGTAAAGCCTGATTGATACAGCTGTGTGAGGGTGCGGCTGAGGGTAAAGCCTGATTGATACAGCTGTATGAGGGCGCGGCTGAGGGTAAAGCCTGATTGATACAGCTGTATGAGGGCGCGGCTGAGGCTAAAGCCTGATTGATACAGCTGTATGTGGGCCCGGCTGAGGGTAAAGCCTGATTGAAACAGCTGTATTAGGGCGCGGCTGAGGGTAAAGCCTGATTGATACAGCTTTATGAGGGCGCGGCTGAGGGTAAAGCCTGATTGATACAGCTGTATGAGGGCGTGGCTGAGGGTAAAGCCTGATTGATACAGCTGTATTAGGGCGCGGCTGAGGGTAAAGCCTGATTGATACAGCTGTATGAGGGCGTGGCTGAGGGTAAAGCCTGATTGATACAGCTGTATGAGGGTGTGGCTGAAGGTAAAACCTGATTGATACAGCTGTATGAGGGTGCAGCTGAGGGTAAAGCCTGACTGATACAGCTGTATGAGGGCGCAGCTGAGGGTAAAGCCTGATTGATACAACTGTGTGAGGGCGTGGCTGAGGGTAAAACCTGATTGATACAGCTGTATGAGGGTGCGGCTGAGGGTAAAGCCTGATTGATACAGCTGTGTGAGGGTGCGGCTGAGGGTAAAGCCTGATTGATACAGCTGTATGAGGGCGTATCTGAGGGTAAAGCCTGATTGATACAGCTGTATGAGGGCGCGGCTGAGGCTAAAGCCTGATTGATACAGCTGTATGTGGGCCCGGCTGAGGGTAAAGCCTGCTTGAAACAGCTGTATCAGGGCGCGGCTGAGGGTAAAGCCTGATTGATACAGCTTTATGAGGGCGCGGCTGAGGGTAAAGCCTGATTGATACAGCTGTATGAGGGCGCGGCTGAGGGTAAAGCCTGATTGATACAGCTGTATTAGGGCGCGGCTGAGGGTAAAGCCTGATTGATACAGCTGTATGAGGGCAAAGCCTGATTGATACAGCTGTATTAGGGCGCGGCTGAGGGTAGAGCCTGATTGATACAGCTGTATGAGGGCGCGGCTGAGGGTAAAGCCTGATTGAAACAGCTGTATTAGGGTGCGGCTGAGGGTAAAGCCTGATTGATACAGCTGTATGAGGGCTCGGCTGAGGGTAGAGCCTGATTGATACAGCTTTATGAGGGCGCGGCTGAGGGTAAAGCCTGATTGATACAGCTTTATGAGGGCGCGGCTGAGGGTAAAGCCTGATTGATACAGCTGTATGAGGGCGTGGCTGAGGGTAAAGCCTGATTGATACAGCTGTATTAGGGCGCGGCTGAGGGTAGAGCCTGATTGATACAGCTGTATTAGGGCGCGGCTGAGGGTAGAGCCTGATTGATACAGCTGTATTAGGGCGCGGCTGAGGGTAAAGCCTGATTGATACAGCTGTATTAGGGCGCGGCTGAGGGTAGAGCCTGATTGATACAGCTGTATGAGGGCAAAGCCTGATTGATACAGCTGTATTAGGGCGCGGCTGAGGGTAGAGCCTGATTGATACAGCTGTATGAGGGCGCGGCTGAGGGTAAAGCCTGATTGAAACAGCTGTATTAGGGCGCGGCTGAGGGTAAAGCCTGATTGATACAGCTGTATGAGGGCTCGGCTGAGGGTAGAGCCTGATTGATACAGCTGTATGAGGGCGCGGCTGAGGGTAAAGCCTGATTGATACAGCTGTATGAGGGCGCGGCTGAGGCTAAAGCCTGATTGATTCAGCTGTATGTGGGCCCGGCTGAGGGTAAAGCCTGATTGAAACAGCTGTATTAGGGCGCGGCTGAGGGTAAAGCCTGATTGATACAGCTTTATGAGGGCGCGGCTGAGGGTAAAGCCTGATTGATACAGCTGTATGAGGGCGCGGCTGAGGGTAAAGCCTGATTGATACAGCTGTATTAGGGCGCGGCTGAGGGTAAAGCGTGATTGATACAGCTGTATGAGGGCAAAGCCTGATTGATACAGCTGTATTAGGGCGCGGCTGAGGGTAGAGCCTGATTGATACAGCTGTATGAGGGCGCGGCTGAGGGTAAAGCCTGATTGAAACAGCTGTATTAGGGCGCGGCTGAGGGTAAAGCCTGATTGATACAGCTGTATGAGGGCTCGGCTGAGGGTAGAGCCTGATTGATACAGCTTTATGAGGGCGCGGCTGAGGGTAAAGCCTGATTGATACAGCTTTATGAGGGCGCGGCTGAGGGTAAAGCCTGATTGATACAGCTGTATGAGGGCGTGGCTGAGGGTAAAGCCTGATTGATACAGCTGTATTAGGGCGCGGCTGAGGGTAGAGCCTGATTGATACAGCTGTATGAGGGCAAAGCCTGATTGATACAGCTGTATTAGGGCGCGGCTGAGGGTAGAGCCTGATTGATACAGCTGTATGAAGGCGCGGCTGAGGGTAAAGCCTGATTGAAACAGCTGTATTAGGGCGCGGCTGAGGGTAAAGCCTGATTGATACAGCTGTATGAGGGCTCGGCTGAGGGTAGAGCCTGATTGATACAGCTTTATGAGGGCGCGGCTGAGGGTAAAGCCTGATTGATACAGCTTTATGAGGGCGCGGCTGAGGGTAAAGCCTGATTGATACAGCTGTATGAGGGCGTGGCTGAGGGTAAAGCCTGATTGATACAGCTGTATTAGGGCGCGGCTGAGGGTAGAGCCTGATTGATACAGCTGTATGAGGGCAAAGCCTGATTGATACAGCTGTATTAGGGCGCGGCTGAGGGTAGAGCCTGATTGATACAGCCGTATGAGGGCGCGGCTGAGGGTAAAGCCTGATTGATACAGCTGTATTAGGGCGCGGCTGAGGGTAAAGCGTGATTGATACAGCTGTATGAGGGCAAAGCCTGATTGATACAGCTGTATTAGGGCGCGGCTGAGGGTAGAGCCTGATTGACACAGCTGTATGAGGGCGCGGCTGAGGGTAAAGCCTGATTGAAACAGCTGTATTAGGGCGCGGCTGAGGGTAAAGCCTGATTGATACAGCTGTATGAGGGCTCGGCTGAGGGTAGAGCCTGATTGATACAGCTTTATGAGGGCGCGGCTGAGGGTAAAGCCTGATTGATACAGCTTTATGAGGGCGCGGCTGAGGGTAAAGCCTGATTGATACAGCTGTATGAGGGCGTGGCTGAGGGTAAAGCCTGATTGATACAGCTGTATTAGGGCGCGGCTGAGGGTAGAGCCTGATTGATACAGCTGTATGAGGGCAAAGCCTGATTGATACAGCTGTATTAGGGCGCGGCTGAGGGTAGAGCCTGATTGATACAGCTGTATGAGGGCGCGGCTGAGGGTAAAGCCTGATTGAAACAGCTGTATTAGGGCGCGGCTGAGGGTAAAGCCTGATTGATACAGCTGTATGAGGGCTCGGCTGAGGGTAGAGCCTGATTGATACATCTGTATGAGGGCGCGGCTGAGGGTAAAGCCTGATTGATACAGCTGTATGAGGGCGCGGCTGAGGGCAAAGCCTGATTGATACAGCTGTATGAGGGCAAAGCCTGATTGATACAGCTGTATTAGGGCGCGGCTGAGGGTAGAGCCTGATTGATACAGCTGTATGAGGGCGCGGCTGAGGGTAAAGCCTGATTGAAACAGCTGTATTAGGGCGCGGCTGAGGGTAAAGCCTGATTGATACAGCTGTATGAAGGCGCGGCTGAGGGTAAAGCCTGATTGATACAGCTGTATTAGGGCGCGGCTGAGGGTAGAGCCTGATTGATACAGCTGTATGAGGGCAAAGCCTGATTGATACAGCTGTATTAGGGCGCGGCTGAGGGTAGAGCCTGATTGATACAGCTGTATCAGGGCGCGGCTGAGGGTAAAGCCTGATTGAAACAGCTGTATTAGGGCGCGGCTGAGGGTAAAGCCTGATTGATACAGCTGTATGAGGGCTCGGCTGAGGGTAGAGCCTGATTGATACAGCTGTATGAGGGCGCGGCTGAGGGTAAAGCCTGATTGATACAGCTGTATGAGGGCAAAGCCTGATTGATACAGCTGTATTAGGGCGCGGCTGAGGGTAAAGCCTGATTGATACAGCTGTATGAGGGCTCGGCTGAGGGTAGAGCCTGATTGATACAGCTTTATTAGGGCGCGGCTGAGGGTAGAGCCTGATTGATACAGCTGTATGAGGGCGCGGCTGAGGGTAAAGCCTGATTGAAACAGCTGTATTAGGGCGCGGCTGAGGGTAAAGCCTGATTGATACAGCTGTATGAGGGCGCGGCTGAGGGTAAAGCCTGATTGATACAGCTGTATTAGGGCGCGGCTGAGGGTAGAGCCTGATTGATACAGCTTTATGAGGGCAAAGCCTGATTGATACAGCTGTATTAGGGCGCGGCTGAGGGTAGAGCCTGATTTAAACAGCTGTATTAGGGCGCGGCTGAGGGTAAAGCCTGATTGATACAGCTGTATGAGGGCTCGGCTGAGGGTAGAGCCTGATTGATACAGCTGTATGAGGGCGCGGCTGAGGGTAAAGCCTGATTGAAACAGCTGTATTAGGGCGCGGCTGAGGGTAAAGCCTGATTGATGCAGCTGTATGAGGGCTCGGCTGAGGGTAGAGCCTGATTGATACAGCTGTATTAGGGCGCGGCTGAGGGTAAAGCCTGATTGATACAGCTGTCTTAGGGCGTGGCTGAGGGTAAAGCCTGATTGATACAGCTGTATGAGGGTGCAGCTGAGAGTAAAGCCTGATTGATACAGCTGTATGAGGGCGTGGCTGTGGGTAAAGCCTGATTGATACAGCTGTATGAGGGCGTGGCTGTGGGTAAAGCCTGATTGATACAGCTGTATTAGGGCGCGGCTGAGGGTAAAGCCTGATTGATACAGCTGTATGAGGGCGCAGCTGAGGGTAAAGCCTGATTGATACAGCTGTATGAGGGCGCAGCTGAGGGTAAAGCCTGATTGATACAGCTGTATGAGGGCGCGGCTGAGGGTAAAGCCTGATTGATACAGCTGTATGAGGGCGCGGCTGAGGGTAAAGCCTGATTGATACAGCTGTATGAGGGTGCAGCTGAGAGTAAAGCCTGATTGATACAGCCTTATGAGGGCGCGGCTGAGGGTAAAGCCTGATTGATACAGCTGTATGAGGGCGGGGCTGAGGGTAAAGCCTGACTGATACAGCTGTATTAGGGCGCGGCTGAGGGTAGAGCCTGATTGATACAGCTGTATGAGGGTGCGGCTGAGGGTAAAGCCTGATTGATACAGCTGTATTAGGGCGCGGCTGAGGGTAAAGCCTGATTGAAACAGCTGTATTAGGGCGCGGCTGAGGGTAAAGCCTGATTGATACAGCTTTATGAGGGCGCGGCTGAGGGTAAAGCCTGATTGATACAGCTGTATGAGGGCGCGGCTGAGGGTAAAGCCTGATTGATACAGCTGTATGAGGGAGTGGCTGTGGGTAAAGCCTGATTGATACAGCTGTATGAGGGCGCGGCTGAGGGTAAAGCCTGATTGAAACAGCTGTATGAGGGTGCGGCTGAGGGTAGGGCCTGTTTGATACAGCTGTATGAGGGCGTGGCTGTGGGTAAAGCCTGATTGATACAGCTGTATGAGGGCGCGGCTGAGGGTAAAGCCTGATTGATACAGCTGTATGAGGGCGTGGCTGAGGGTAAAGCCTGATTGATACAGCTGTATTAGGGCGCGGCTGAGGGTAGAGCCTGATTGATTCAGCTGTATGAGGATGCGGCTGAGGGTAAAGCCTGATTGATACAGCTGTATTAGGGCGCGGCTGAGGGTAAAGCCTGATTGATACAGCTGTATGAGGGCGCGGCTGAGGGTAAAGTCTGATTGATCCAGATGTATGAGGGTGCAGCTGAGAGTAAAGCCTGATTGATACAGCTGTATGAGGGTGCAGCTGAGGGTAAAGCCTGATTGATACAGCTGTATGAGGGCGTGGCTGTGGGTAAAGCCTGATTGATACAGCTGTATTAGGGCGCGGCTGAGGGTAAAGCCTGATTGATACAGCTGTATGAGGGCGCAGCTGAGGGTAAAGCCTGATTGATACAGCTGTATGAGGGCGCAGCTGAGGGTAAAGCCTGATTGATACTGCTGTATGAGGGCGCAGCTGAGGGTAAAGCCTGATTGATACAGCTGTATGAGGGCGCAGCTGAGGGTAAAACCTGATTGATACAGCTGTATGAGGGCGCAGCTGAGGGTAAAGCCAGAGGCGTGTTCAGAACCGCAGGCGCCCGCGCCGATTCTGTACGGAGGCGAGCGCTCGGTCTGTAATCAAAATGGCGACGCACAGCGAAAGAGACTGGCTGTGTCCCAATTCAGCGGCTGCATCCTTCGAAGGACGCAACCTCTGATTTGGGACACAGCCACTGTGTTCTTTGGGCTGTTATAAATGAATTGTCTGAACCGATGGACACAGAATATTGTGATGCTGCCGTGGCGGTCACATTATGTATTTGTGAGGAAGATGCTATGATAAGAGGCGAGAATCTCCGTGGAACGGACCGTATTGAAAACTATGTCTAGGAAACCGTGCCAAGATACAGTGATCCTTTGTTTCGTGCCCATTTCCAGATGACACGATCCTCCTTTCAGGCTGGACGCCATCTTGGATCGCTAGGCGAGGCAGCTCGAGCGATAGTTGGCGTACGCTCGCAAGCGCCCGGGCGGGCAAAGGCGTACAGGATCGAACGCTCCCGAGCATCCGCGGGCGCCCGCGATTCTGAACATGCCTCTGATTTATACAGCTGTATGAGGGCGCAGCTGAGGTAACATCTGATTTATACTGCTGCAGTGGGTGACTAAGTGTTGTGAGAGAGTTGTCATCTGTATTTTATAGATGAAGAATTGTACTTGAGTCACGCTGTGGCTGGAGTGTGGAGCCGTGTGTTGGGCGGTTGGATGGGACTGAGTCGCTGGAGTGACTTGGATGTGTGCAGCAGCGTGGAGTTCTGCCTGCTGCTCTCTCTCTCTGGTGAATGGATGGTTTTACATGGGTTGCCGCAGGGTTTGGAGAAAAGCTCGGCGGAACAGAAGCTGCTGATTGAGGGCCTGAAGGCTCAGCTTTCGTCCGCCTTGGAGAGAGCGAGGGAGGAGAAGGAGGCTCTGAAGAAAGGCATTCAAGTCCAGAAAAAGCGAGCAGAGAGGTTTGAGACGGCGATGGAGAAATCATACGACCGTCTCCGAGAGAAGGTACACTGATCACAACCCAGTGGGTGTGTATGTGAGCGAGTGATAGGGGTGTAACGATTCTGAAGCACGGTTTTTATTTATGCGTAGTATCACCACCTGTTGCCATGGGACGAACATCCCAGCTTTCCCTTTTCCGTCATTAAACCCGACGCAGTCTTGAACCGAAGTGCCAAACATCAAAGGGCATGAGAAATGCTTCCGGAAAAAAAAATTGACTGACGTCAGTATTTTTTGGGGACATGCTGCACGGACCCGAGTAAAGGACTACCGAATCGTCTCATTTTAACCAATTAGGTTACTCTACGTCCCTGTCTACTTTGCTCAATTAGCAATCAAACGGGATTCGCTTATTTACTTTGCTGAATGAGTAGAGCTGTTTATTAATAGAACAGCACAGAATGGGTATTTGGTCATTTCGTGTGATTGTAATAATTGATATCTCACATTCATGTTTCAGCCGCTTTAAAATGTTTAAAGTGCGATGAGACCACTTACAGTCATGGGATGTGTAGGCAGTCGCTTGTAATTTCTTTAAACATACACACCTGAAGCGGCTTAAAGCTGCAGTCCGTAACTTTGAGGAGAGAGAGGACTTCGCACAAAAATTTGAAACAAAGCAACTTTCAGATCCCTCCCCCTCCCTCTCCACTGCACTCCTAAGACCCTCCCCCAGAAGGCAGCCGTGCACGCGAAGGCACGCAAACTGTTATCCATGCAACTGCGGAGAGATTGTGCACGTTCACATTATGAAAGCGGCCGAGTTGCCGAGGCGAGACGTTTCTGTTGCGAACAGTCAACACTGCTGGCCAACACACGGCGCGTCGTTAGACCTGAAAATTCCGGGGCTAATATCACTCCTTTTATTGAAAACAAGTGTTTGCCACCAACATGGCAATATCCCCCGCCGCCTCAATTTTATGTGTCTGTACAGACGGAGCCCAATGCTATATCCCCGCTTCGCGCTAATCGCGCGGCGAGGGATGATAGTTAGTCCTGGATTTTGTTGGAAAATGTCAGATTTCATAAAATGACCCAAGTGACCCCTTTTCCTAGACCTGCTCACATATCGGAAGGCTTGTTACTCTCATTTCTAGGTGAACGTTGTTATTTACAGTGGCGGCCAGTGGACAGAAAACCGGGGGGGGGGGGGACATCCTTTGAAACTGGTGAGATTAGTGACCCGATTTCAATCATTGTTCTTGGTCAACATGTTCGTTTCCCTCGTCATGAAATGTTTTGGCGAGTGTATAATAAATTCTATAAAATAATTAATTCACATGCCTTAATAGGCAACTCTTCACGAATAAACCACTGTGGATTTTCCGCGTTCAATTTTGTCACATCCTAAGCAAGTCGTCAAACCTGTGCGTAATGATTGTAAAGACTGAAATTCACTCTTTTTTTGTGTTCAGATTGTGCGTTTGATTTCTCGTCTTAACGAAGATGATTGGCTACACCTGACAGGGGAGAGTTTAAGTTTTTTTGCCAGGGAAATTGACTGAAAACGGATCAAGACTAATAAGCAGTTTAAAGAGATGTTTATCGCCCTCGTTGTTCTCTGTCCACCGCCCGCCACTGGTTATTCAGCTAACTAGCTCCATTTAGTTATGGAGAGGTACTGAATGAATATTTGTGAATATTTTAAATCTATAAAAATATATAGATTTCAAATCCGCTGAAGTCTGTTCAAATGCGAATGAGTGGCGAAGTCACTGTGTGAGCTTTAAGCAGTAAGACCGCTGGCTATTTGCGCTTGAGCTCATCACACCTGTTGCAGAACAGACTCGCTAGTGGGAGGTGCGCAGTTCTCAACAGCTTTGTTTACTACCAAACAAATATAATTTCCGTTTGCACCTTTGTGGTTGCAGATTCCCATTTGCTACATCTGAGCGTTGTGCTGATTCCACGACTCTGTCTCTCATTCGCGATTGAGCGAACGCAAACAGATTTTACCTTGTAAATCCACAGAAAACCGAGTAGTTAATTAACCCCTGTTCTACAGCTCACTCAGTCTCCATGCTGTCGCTGAGTGTAGGTGAGACTGGAGGCGGAGGGGAGGGGCCTGTGGTCACAGAGCGAGGGAGGCGGAGCAGGAAGGTTGTGTGTGTGAGACGTGCGTGCGTGTGTGTGTGGGTAAAGTGTGGGATGTGAGCAGGTGAAGTTTATGGTGACTGTGTGTGTGTGTGTTGCGTGTTGTGTGCAGGAAGCGGAGCTGGTGAGTGTGTGCTCAGAGGTGGAGGTGTGGAGGCGCAGGCAGGAGGAGGCGCGCGGCGGCACAGCCCCTCTGGAGGTGCAGATCTCCGCTCTGAAACAGTAAGAGGACGCAGGACCATTTCCCACAGTTCCCACTGATCACTCAGCCACTGCCCCCGTCTCCAACGATTTTCACTGGCTGCAGAGCCACTGGCTCCATTTCCCACGATGTCTCACTGGCCTAAAAGCCACATCCTCCATTTGTCACCATCCCCAAGGGCTATAGAGCCACTGCCAGGGCCGGATTAACATATTGTAATGCCCCTGTGTGACCAATCATGAACCACGTGAGATATTACTTAATATGGCTTATAGGCAACAAAGGATCGCTGCTCTTAATGAATGAAACACTCGCTTGTATCATGAACAACTCAACTGGCTTACAGGAATAATGACAGCTAAAGCACTGGCTGATCATGCCTTCAGAAGAATATTCCCAACAGTGACAAGAATAACGGTGCCTTCAAGGCAGCACCGTAACGCAAACAAGTGGGGCCCCTGCAGCTTACCCTTAGTGGGGCCCCTGCTGCAGGACGGCGCTGACAAATTCTAATGTTTCAAATGCTCATAAAGGCCACTTTAGAAAACTGGGCGAAGCGTTTAGTGTTGTTTTATGGCGCTTAAATTTCAAATGGTTGGGGCTTTTTAAGATAACAGACGAAGTGTCATATTGTCAAAGCGCTGATCCTGCGACCCCCATAATTGTCTGTCCAGCGTAGCTCAACTCCTCCTCATACTACGCATTATCACAGTGCCGGATTTCATTGGCAAAGTTATTGTATAAAGCTCACCTGCCCACTCAACTCAGATTGTTACACAACTGCACCGTAAAGACAGACAGAACAAGCATTTCCTTAAGGCACAATTATTATCTTTTTTTTTCCTCAGACAGAGCAACATAACTCAAAACCATGCTCATCTTCTCAAATAACATACAGCTTTCTCACAAACTTGCTGGCATATACAGAAAAGCACGTCTTTTTGCGCATCTATGAGAAAAGGAAGTGGCTGTTTGCTCAGCAGCCAGGTAGCCCCAGGTAGTTAATAAATATTCGCCCAGCAGGGAAGGCAAGGGGACCTATTTTACACACGTGACATTTGATGGGGAGATAACTTAAATGGTGGTAATTAGTTATTAATCAATAAGACTACGAGAACAAAGTGCAATGGGTTAAAGACGATCGTAGAACCACACAAACCTCAAATAAGAAGATCGCTGACAGCAACAAACACTACGATGAGAAGTTTGTTTACAAATGAAATATGTGAAGTTACGTGCCGTTTTTTGGTGCCTGGCTGCTGGGCGAATAGCCTCGGCTAAGAGAAAAATCCCACGCCACTCTCTTGAAGTCCTGACTGCGAGCTCGTTTCATTACAATACTGAGGACGGTCACGGCCAGCTCTGAGCGTCTCTCCTGTGCCACGATACCTGTCCATTTTAACTTTTGACACCACGTCGCAGGCGTTACTTTCGGTTATTGATGAAGTACGCTGATGGCAAAGCATTTACAATGCAACAGTAAACATACATTTGGTGCATGACTGAAAACTGATTTTCCTCATTGGGATACCAGCCAGAGACTGGCTATTCTGTTCAGTCTTTGATTCTGCTGCTGTGTGGATCGCATATTAATTACGCTACTTATTTGATAATATAGCAATCTAGCTAGCAAATGTTAACTGCAGGCATTCTTTTTAAGCGATATGATTTGGTTTTTACCTAACTTAGCCAACTTAGCTTGCTGAAATAGGCTTGAACGTATTTGATATATTTTGTGGCGCTTTTGCTCATCCAAACGGTGTTTTCACATTTTCTAATTAACATTGTTTAAATATGACGGTTATTAGCAAAGACTTTCCTTAAATAGCATTAGGTAGCTAGCAGGATGGCCATATAATCTGAAGAGTAATGTGAAATGCAACCACTACACAACGGTGTTGCGCTTCTCAGCTCAAACTGTCTGCTCTTCAGTTTACATTGAAGGAGGTCATGTGGGTGTGATCGCTTTGAAAGTGACCAGAGTTGTCAAAATGGTTTAGGAATTGCAGGAGCCATGTTATTGGCTGGATGCTAATGAGGAATGTTGTCTGTGTGGAACTTGGTTGCAAAAATAACTAGATGATGCACACTCTATAGAGATGCTAAGCCACGCCTCTTGTTGACCTTGACCTTTGTCCTTTCGACCTCAAAATGCAAATTTGGACAGGGTACCCTAGGATCATCTACCCCACAAAGTTTGGTCATCCTAGCTTCAGTGGTGGCCGAGCTGTCACGCGGACAGACACACACACACACACACACACACACACAGACAGACAGATAGACACACACAGTGCTAAACTGTATACCCACACCCCCTCGTCAGGCGTGGGTAAAAATTTCACGGACGGGGCCCATCAGACTGGGTCAGATGGCGGGGGCTGTGGGGGTGTACTTTAAGGCCCAGCTTCAAGGCCCACACTGCTGCCTTCAGGGACAGCATCCTAAATCTTAATTATGAGATTATGAGTACTCTCCATTCAGTCACTAAAATGGCAGTTAACTTAGGTAATGAAGTATAGTTCAAGATATTACAGAAAAAATGTAAGAGGTGCACTATGGCAACAAAGACCGCCGATTTTCATATCAAGAGCTGAAATATGATGGCGGAGGGGTTTAAAAGGGAAAGGCTGAGTGCAGCGAACGCACTAATGTCAGCTTCTGTGGTCATGCTAACGTTCTCCGTCCCTGAGTGCAGCTGCTGCTGTCAGCCCTCCTGCGACAGGTGCCCATTAGCATCAGCTAACGCTACATCCGCCTCGCTAGCATTAGCCTCTAACGTTACGTTGATAACGATAGTAATGTAAGCACCCGCTGCTACTGCAGGAGCTCGGAATTGACTGGAGGAAAAGGTACCTCTTCATCAACAGCTTCTTAGCGGCGGGTATTGTTAAAAAAGCTAGATATTTTTGGAACATTTGGTAGCGTAGATATCTTTTGTACTTTTCTTTACCATTCTACGATGGGCACAACCCCTAAGTTGCATCCCCGCCGCTCCATTTTTTTTTATTTGCAGTGTGTTGTAGCACGAGATGTCAGAACAAAGGCACGTCATTGTCATCACAACTGATGTGAGATCAGTGCTCACTCATTTCCTAAGGGGCAGGATTCTAGCGCAGCTTGCAACACTGATCTTGGACCAGTTTGGCCTTTCTGTGACTGGCAGGGCATTTCCAAATCGCAATTTTTGTATTTGTATTCAACTTTTTTTTAGATATTCTCTTTTCATATCTGCAGTTAAGTTAGAATTTGTTCATAATGCGCATATGCATCGCTTCTGATTTATAAAAAAAAAAAGCCTGAGGAACCATGAGTCATGTAATGCCCCAGTGAACACACACCGGTCATTATACGGATGATCTGGACTTGGCCACTGCGGCCGTTTTCCAGTGAGGTATCATGGATCAAATAATTCAAGACCAGATCACTCAGAGATATAAAAAAAAAAAAAAAAAAAATGAAATGGACTGTTTCTTTGACATTAAATTAAAAACAATCATAGCACTTGATACTAATTTCCTCTTTGTTTAAAGCTCTGTCTCGTTTCTAAAGACAGATTTCTGACATGAACGAGCAGCTCGAGAGCGAGAGGGAAAGCTTCAGGACGGCGAACGCGGAGCTCCTTCAGAAGGTGGAGAGCCTGAACGGTGAGGACGCAGAGCTGAGGCTGGAAAACACTGCCCTGAAGGTGAGATCACCGCTCGCCGCAGACCTGCCATCCTCTCACACAGCGATGTGTACTGAACAATACAGTGTGTTCGGTCACTTCGGTTTTGAAATATTTTAGCGTCAGGGTAATGGTGTCAGGGGCGGCACGGTGGCACAGTGGTTAGCATTGCTGTCTCACAGCAAGAAGGTGTTTGCATGTTCTCCCCGTGCTGCGTGGGTTTTCGCCGGGCACTCCGGCTTCCTCCCACAGTCTAAAGACATGCTCATCAGGCTAATTGGAGACACCAAATTGCCCATAGGTATGAGTGTGAGAGTGAATGGTGTGTGAATGGTGTGTGCGCCCTGCGATGGATTGGCAAGCTGTTCAGGGTGGGTCCCTGCCTTTGCCCGTAGTCAGCTGGGATAGGCTCCAGCTCGCCCCGTGACCCTAGTGAGGAATAAGCGGGTATAGAAAACGGGTTTGGACCTCTTCTCCATGTATCTTCCAATAATAATGTTCAGTCTCATCCTTAAGCCCTTCCTGCAGATGTAAACGCTCGCGTCTATAGATATGCAAATTTAAGCACTTAGTTACAGTACTCCACCACGAGATGGCACCCCTGGATCAGCTATTGAATATTCACAAGCAGGCAGAGCTGAAACGCGATTTAGAATATGGAGAACTTACCTGCAATCCCTGTTTTTCAGGAGTTGCATGAATTAAACTCCTCAGCTAAGCCTGATGTGCAAACTGGTCAATATCCTTGCCCATAGTATCGATCCAGTAGTTTTAAAAAGTCATCACTTGCGACAGAAAAAAACTCTGTAGCAACCATTTTAGCTACAGTGAGCCAACAGTATTCCAATTAGTGGTTAAAGAATATGTTTTATGAAGCAAAAAATCCGACATAGTCTACTGTCAATTACAGTCATCACACCCAAAATATGCGTAGTTCCCTCCCATGGATTAACGCGTATAATCCTCCATTGACAAATTCAGCGCTCCCTTCTATCCACCCAAGTACTGGTGTCGATAGCCAGTCACTCGATTATATACTCAGATTCATCTGCGTAACTCTACAGTTATAGTTCACGCCCTCGTGAAGCTTCCCGGTAATGATGTACTGATAGACTCGTTTCTTATCCAATTCCAGAGTGTTTAAACTTTCCTCAATAACTGAAATACATTGATCGGACAATAAGAATAGGATACAAAGCTAAGCGTAAAAGTGAGGTCGGTTGTGTTCTTCGAATGTTGGCCACGGTTGCGCAGCTGAAAATGATGCGATATCAAAAAAACAAAGACACTCGAAACCGTCCTGAAGTGTTCAGTTTCATTTGCGAGATAAATGTTGTATGGACGTGGTCAATGGGAATTATTCCGAATGAAACAGTACTGGAGGGTTCCTTCTACCCGATACATCTGTCTCTGGAGGAAGGCATCAATGAAGAAAACAGGTTATACTTCTACTCTGTTTGCATTTTGCTCAATATGGCTTTTTGCTGTACAATTTTTACCGCGTTTAACTACATCGAATGCTGAGGTTTTCGTTTCTCCAAATGCATACAGCCCATGCACGTCGGTAGATCCCTCGGTACGTTCATTACACCATTATGTTGAATATGGTGGCATATGTCGTTTGATTTTTCCTGAAAGAGACATTTCTGTTCTGGTAAAATAAGGTGTATTTCAGAATTCAGATATCACTGAGTTAGTGAGTTTTTACCCTTATAAGGTTATGAGCTCGGATGTGAGAGCAGTTAGCTTTTCATCGCAGCGTGAATGTTATAGCTGTTTAATCAGCACTTTATTTAATGCTTGGGGGACTTCGAAGAAAAATGGACAATATTGTTAACTTTATTATGGAGAAAAGGCATGTTTTGTGTTTGGAGAGGTTACTGGTGACCAATGATGTTCAACTGCACTGATATTGATAAATTCATGCTAAACTCAACTAGAAAATCATTAGTTCATGCTGAATTTCATGCCCCAAAAGTTAATTTGTGTTAAATATATGATTAATGTATGATTTGACAATGAACCATTGTTCATGCTGGATCTCAGACTTTGGGGAGACACCTGGATAGCTGTCTAATTTGGCTCATAGAAAGTGGGTAATCTAGAATGTAATGTTCAAGATGAATTGTACTTGTGGTCAAGAAGTTTATGATCCCAGAAATGTATAGATTTAAGCCCCAGCAGTTTTTCTTTTGTCAGTGTTATTTTTTTTGCTATTTCAATGGTGAATTCTCATGAAGATGTTTGATGTTTGCAGCCCCTTTTCTCCACCAAAATCATAAAAATAAACTGAAATACGATGGGAGACTAAATGCTTCAAGTGTGTAGACTCAATTGAGCCAAAGTTTCTCTGTCTGTAAAGCTGCAATCTTGAATTATAAAGCCTTAAATCAGGTAACACCTAAAAAGCCAGATTTGGGCGCAAAGGAGTTAAGTCTCTCCCTGCAATAGTGTCAGTGTTGGGTTTGGAGCCCATCTCCACGTGTGTGTCTCTGTGTCCCAGGCCTCCGTCTCAGACCTGCAGGAGAAGCTGGGACGCTGCGCGGAGGAGCGGGCCGCCGGACTCCCGCAGCAGGAGCGCGTCTGTGACGAGTTCCAGTCCCAGGTCCTGCCAGCCGATGGATTCACCCTCGTTCCCATATGAGACGGTTTCTGCTTCTAAATCAGACCAAATCGTGTGGGAAACAATTCAGTTCTGATATGAGCATTATGGCTCTCGAAGGTGTGAGGTCACATGTATGTAACGGTCTTAACTTGGCCCACCATTGGGGATGTAATCAACACCTGTCAGGCTGTGTTCCCTCTTAAAGACTCACAGATTCCAGACTGCCTGCTGCTCGCAGCGAGCTTCCTAAGAATCCACAAGTCTTAAGCCGCTTTCATACCGGACGCAAAACAAATTTTTTGCACGGCAGATTATATTCAAAGTCAATGCAGACGTGAAACGCGTGGGATTTGCTTCTTTGCATTGACTTTGAATATAATCTGTTGTGTGAAAAATGTTTTGCGTCTGGTGTGAAAGCAGCATTACAGAGGAAATGGCAAAACTGCAAAATAATGGAGTCAAAGAATGTGAGGTGAAGGTGTGGAGGCTGGACAGTTGAAAGCACTTTAAAAAGCTGCTCTTTGGTAGGTTTATAACTTCTGGGTGAGATCATCGTGTGTCCCAGCCGGCCGCCTGCGGGTGAATGCGTTCTTTTCCCTGGTGTAAAATCCAGTCCTCCGCAGTGTTGTCCTCTCCTTTCTGGGATGGGTAGCGCAGCTGGAATATCAGCACAGCGCGTCTGGCAGGAAATGAAGTGTATTGGGGAAGTCAGCTGAGATCACAGGCGGCAGGAATGCATGTCAGGACTTCTAAGCGGCTTGTATACCTCAGAGACGCGTGACGATGTACGAGCACCCGGTGAACGGGCCTGGGACGCCGCATGCCGTGCAGTCCACCGTGCAAGAACCGCTTTCTTCTTATTCCACTCCATGCCACTAGTGGGCGCTGACTGACTGAGAGTCCGCTGTTGAGAGCTCGTTAGACCTGAATGCCGTTTATCCTTTTAGATTTGTCTCTAATCCATGAATTTAGCACAAATGGACAACAGCAGAAGAGCGACACAATTACATGGCTATTGAAAGCGAGAAATGTTTTTTAGAACTGTTTACACGCAGTGACTGGCCACCGTGTATTCACAACAGCTTAAGACAGAGGGAATGAGCTCTGCTTGAGCACAAACTCTCAGCCATGTGACATCCGAAACCAATCACAAACGGGGAGGTGTTAGCAGTGAAGGAGACAGTTAAAGGAGGTGTCATGATTATTGCACATGCTCACAACTTTGAACACAGTAAATCTGCTCAACTGGAAGTAAATCTAGGAGGTATTTTTCTTCTCACGTGATTATTAGCGATGGTGACCAGCTTACATTCTTTTTATCCATTGGCATAGAAAGCTTGTAAATATAAGAAACATAAGCCGGAGTAAGTAAAACATATAAACACGATACAAAACGAAGATAAATTTGCATGGACGGAATCAGATTTTGACTTGCAGTCAAGCAAATTCACTTTCTTAGGATGTAAGTTCTGAGCATGTGCAGTGATTGTGACACGGCTCCTCTAAGCTGTGGTGTTTTGTACAAAGAGCACCGAAAGAACAAGAAACATTGTGTCCTGCATTTTGCAAGACGTCGTTTCGCCCCAAAAGTTCTATGCCATGACAGATACTCCATCTTGGGAAGCGTACTGCCTGCTTTACTGTCTAAACGCTGAACTTTACACCTCTGGCTTTCATTGGCTGGTGAGATTGTGTTATGATTGGCTGCCAGCAAGTGGCTGTGTGTTCCATTGGCTGGTCACAGGTGACAGTGTTCTGATTGGCTGTTGGCAGGTTGCAGAGCAGCAGAGGGAGGTGACGACACTGAGGGCTCGAGTGGAGGAGGTTATGAAGGAGGCGGAGCTGAGGGGGGGAGGAGAGAGGCAGCTGGCAGCGGTAAGTGCGAGACGCACGGCTGCTGAAGGGTGAGCTGTGTTTCAGGAATATTTCTGCATTTCAGTCATTACCGCCATCGCTGCGCCTGCTGAAATAACCCATTGTACCTGTGACGTCTGTGTGCAGCTGAGCTGCGTGTTTACTGTTGCTCATGTCGAAGTGAATGTTGGGAAGTGTGGTGTAAATGCGCTGAATGTGTGGGTCTGTGATTGGGCTGGTATTTTGCTCACCCGTCAGCTCGTTCGGCTGCGTCTCTGTGCGGACGACCTCTCCCTGGCTGCGCAGCAGGGCCGATATTACCTGCATCGGCCGTCCAGAGCAGTTTGTTCAGTCTAAACATAAACTCCTTTCGGTCAAACACAGACTTTCTGCTTCTTTGCTTCTGTCATGTGGACAGTTCTGTCCATCAATAGGGCCGTGCAGATATTACCATTCCGCACTCAAACCCCCCCAGAATCACTCAAACCTGCATCACTGCTGAGTTGTGGCGTGTATAGGTTTACATAAGAGTTAGCAGGCAAATGTAAGTGCTTGTTGGTGTATGTGAGCTTGAGCCGTGAGTGTGTCGATGAAGGTGTCAGTGTGTGTAGGTGAGTGTGTTGGACATAACGTCTCTAACGGTCGCAACGTCTCTAACGCTGACATCTCGGCTGTGCTGTAGCGCTGTTTGTTGGTGATCACTCTGCTAGAGTTGAGAGAGGAAAAGAGGAAGTCGTGTTGGATTGAAGCTGAGGATTTACCTTCGTGTTTACGGGGTTTTCTTAAAATGATTCATGTATTAAGACTCAAACAATAATAGAGATTAGACGATTTGCTCCCGAGGTATAACCTTTGTCGCAGTAGGTTCAGGGAGAATCTTCCCCCGCATTTTTCCCCTTTTTTCCCCTGTAACAACTCGGTGAGCAAACAGCCAAATTAAGTCGCTAATCTGGTCAAATAAAGGCGACGGAGGTTTTTTGGGGGGTTTCAGTCTCCTGAGAGCAAAGCAGAGTAAGGTAAAGTAAAATAAATTTAAACGCTAAGTTAAGAGAATAAATTAAATGCTAAATAATTGTTGAACTAAGTGAATTGTGTGATATACAAAGTAAAACAGTTTTCAGGGACTGTGGTACTCTCCTGTTTTTTTTTTTATTTTTTTTTTTTTTTCTGTAGCTGATTTAGCAAACGAACCCTTGCAAGCTCTCAACGCCAAGAATATAATCGAATTACCTGGATATCTAACTATAGACCGGACTGGTTCATACTTGTTTGCTGCCTTTCGTACAGTCTTCTAGCCAATAAATATTGACGTTCGCCGGGGTTTGTAGTCCCCTTCGTTCTCTATGCTGACTGCATTACCGCATAAACGCATTGCCAAGCTTGAATATTAACGCGAACCGGGGTTTTTGTCTTTCTCGCATTTTATTATTACCGAAGGGCTCTTCTGATTAAACACATTGTAAACACACCAGCTTCCCTGAGCACTCTAGGATATAAGACATCAGGACCTGCCGCCTTATCTGCTTTTAGTTTATGCAACTTGTCTAATACTTTGTTATTAGTATTAGTATTAGACAAGTCGCATAAGGTAAAAGCAGCTAAGGCGGCGGGTCCTGATGTCTTATATCCTAGAGTGCTCAGGGAAGCTGGTGAGTTCATCTTTAAGCCGCTATCTGCCATCTTCAGACGGTCTTTAGAAACTGGAGAAATACCAAATGATTGGAAACAGGGCAATATAATACCAATATATAAGAAAGGGGACCGTACCGAGTCAGGAAACTACAGGCCAGTGAGTTTAACTTGCATTTCGTGCAAAATATTGGAATCTATCATAAAAGCTGGACTTATTTCTTGAACGTAACAGTATCTTGAGGGATAGCCATCATGGTTTTCGGAAGGAAAGGTCATGCCTGACAAACCTTCTGGAATTTTTTGAAGAGGTCACCAGGACTTGCGACCAGAGCAGGGCTTATGGCATCATATACTTGGATTTTTAAAAGAGACAAATTTTTAAAATGAGCTCCATTGGAGTTACAGGAGGTATTCTGGAGTGGATTTAAAACTGGTTACAGGACAGAACACAAAGAGTGGTGGTCAGTAATATCTCATCTGAGCTGGGTATGGTGTGGAGTGGCGTCCTCCAGGGATTGGTGTTGGGACCCCTGCTGTTCCTCATTTACATTAATGACCTTGATAGGAATATTGAGAGCAGATTGGTTAAATTTGCAGATGATACCAAATTGGGGGGATGCTAGGATACATTTCCAAAAGTATTGAGCAGTGGCGGCCCGTGACAAAAATTACAGAGGAAGCCAGAATGAACAACAAATTTAATTCAGTGTTTACGTGTTATTTTCATGCAAACAAATTAGCCTACTGTTACAGTACCTTTATTCTAGCGACTTCTCATTCATTTTAGTAAAAATAAGAGGTTAAAAAAGAGGACCGCGTGTGTGAGAGAGAGTGAAAGCGCGAGGGAGAGCTGTGGCTCTGCGCTTCGGGCTGTGCGCTTCGGGCTGTGCGCGTGCTCATGGCTCTGGCACACAGTAGTATGTGATCAGTTAGAGGAAGCCCATGCGAAGTTGGTAAACGTCTCGTAGCTTTATTACAGCAGAAAGCTAAACACACAGCGATCAGACGGCAATTATGACAAGATCTAGAAATAACAAAAACATTTGAGCCATTGCTTTCACAGACAGTATTAATGAAGTTCCATTTTGTGGACAATGCTTCTCTCAGGCTCATATTTAATTAATTGGCAACAAAAGCATTTGCAAGACAGCCGTGGACTATTGTACAGCAACACAGGCAAACCCCTTCCACCAACATTAGAAGTAACAATGTCATATGTGGCAGCCTCGCAACTGAAATTAACAAATCACAAGCATGCCCAATATTCATACATCCAAAAACACACTCAACGTGAATGCATAACCCATGCGCAACGTCTGAATTACATAAACTAAATATAACACGCATGGTTACAAAGGTTTATATAAAAATTGATATCAACTGTGCTGCAGCGCTATCAACAGTAAACCTTGCAGCTGTCAGCCGATAGTGCAGCTGATGTCAGCGGACCTAAATGCAGTCTCGGTAAGGACTGAGAGTATAAAAAAACAGTACAGCTTAGCCATCATGCTCTGAAATCCACTTGACACGACAAGAATAATAAAGAATAAAACACCACATGTTATGCATCACATTAGAAAAATGTGACAACAACCTGGTGATCAGAAAGGCCACGGCGGGCCACAGGAGACATGGGCAGCAGAAAAGCCGGTTCAGCTCGGCACTTCCTGTTAGCCTCTCGTTTCTAGCATAGTTAGCTTCACAAAAAGAGCGAACTTTCCCATCAGCTCTCCCCCTAGTTAAATTGAGCTTTGGAGTCGGCCTACCGTCCCGCTTGACTTTTAGTTGAACCTCAAAAGGAAGTTTTGTGAAGTCATTTTTTTACAAGAAACTCAGGGTCCCTGTCACCATCCATTCTCTGACTTAATGGCTGTACTTTGTGTGGGCTGGCTGGTGCCTGGCAGGACAGTTGAATCAGTGTGTGTATTTTCCGTAACAGTTTGTAATTGGTTGGAAGCCAGATTTGATCTGGCCTCCCTCATATTTTTTTAATGATGCATCGACCATTAAGCGATGAGCCTTGCTTCAATCTGACTGGCTAATACGGGCTGTTTTTTTTCCTAAGGGAGGCCAAGTGAAGCTGGCCTCCATACTGACAGACAGGGCAGAGGGCATGAGACACGAAGTGTAAGACACAATGAGAGCTTGACAGGAGGGGGCGCTGTTTTGCTCCTCACGCTCAGCCAAAGCAGAAGTGCGCTGATGTAGTGTTTTGACAAGGAAATGACAACAATATAAAATACATCGCGGTAAAGCTTATTCATATTTTTTCTTTCTTGCTATAATTTTTGGGGAAGCCAGGCTTCCCTTGGCCTCCGTGAAAAACCGCCACTGGTATTGAGTGCAAATCTAAGGAGGTGATGCTTCTTTTGTACAACACGTTTGTTAGACCACACCTGGAGTATTGTGTACAGTTCTGGGGACCATACTTTTAGAGAGATAGAGAGGCTCTAGAGAAAGTTCAGAGAAGAGCCACCAAGCTTATTCCAGGTATAAAAGATGAAAGCTACGAGAAGAGGCTGAAGATCCTTAATCTCTTTAGTCTTAGGAAAAGGAGACTCAGGGGTGATCTGATTGAGGTCTTTAAATATGTTAAAGGGACTAACAAAGAGAATTATGTAGGATTCCTTCGACCAACTGTTGTGAGTAGAACTCGGAGTCAAAAATGGAAGTTGACCAAAGGTAAATTTAGCACTGATATTTGGAAACATTTCTTCACCCAAAGAGTAATTTTGATGTGGAATAGCTTACCTGACCATATTGTTGAGGCAGAGACGTTGGGGGTTTTCAAGAGCAGGCTTGACCTAAAGCTAGACACCATTGAGTCTCTTAGTATCTGAAGGGATATATTCACAATAGTATAAAGAAACTGGCGAGCGTAGTTAGGCCGAAAGGCCTGTTCTTGCAATTCATGTAATGTTATGTAATGTTATGTTATGATAAGTGTGGGGGAGTGTGTGTTCGTCTGATTGAGTGTGTTGGAGATGGTGTTGCTGAGAGTGTGTTGGTGTAAATGTGTGTGTTGGAGATGGTGTTGCTGAGAGTGTGCTGGTGTAAATGAGTGCGTTGGAGATGGTGTTGCTGAGAGTGTGTTGGTGTAAATGAGTGTGTTGGAGATGGTGTTGCTGAGAGTGTGTTGGTGTAAATGTGTGTGTTGGAGATGGTGTTGCTGAGAGTGTGCTGGTGTAAATGAGTGCGTTGGAGATGGTGTTGCTGAGAGTGTGTTGGTGTAAATAAGTGTGTTGGAGATGGTGTTGCTGAGAGTGTGTTGGTGTAAATGAGTGTGTTGGAGATGTTGTTGCTGAGAGTGTGTTGGTGTAAATGAGTGTGTTGGAGATGGTGTTGCTGAGAGTGTGTTGGTGTAAATGAGTGTGTTGGAGATGGTGTTGCTGAGAGTGTGTTGGTGTAAATGTGTGTGTTGGAGATGGTGTTGCTGAGAGTGTGTTGGTGTAAATGTGTGTGTTGGAGATGGTGTTGCTGAGAGTGTGCTGGTGTAAATGAGTGCGTTGGAGATGGTGTTGCTGAGAGTGTGTTGGTGTAAATAAGTGTGTTGGAGATGGTGTTGCTGAGAGTGTGTTGGTGTAAATGTGTGTGTTGGAGATGGTGTTGCTGAGAGTGTGCTGGTGTAAATGAGTGCGTTGGAGATGGTGTTGCTGAGAGTGTGCTGGTGTAAATGAGTGTGTTGGAGATGGTGTTGCTGAGAGTGTGTTGGTGTAAATGAGTGTGTAGGAGATGGTGTTGCTGAGAGTGTGTTGGTGTAAATGAGTGCGTTGGAGATGGTGTTGCTGAGAGTGTGCTGGTGTAAATGAGTGCGTTGGAGATGGTGTTGCTGAGAGTGTGTTGGTGTAAATGAGTGTGTTGGAGATGGTGTTGCTGAGAGTGTGTTGGTGTAAATGAGTGTGTTGGAGATGGTGTTGCTGAGAGTGTGCTGGTGTAAATGAGTGTGTAGGAGATGGTGTTGCTGAGAGTGTGCTGGCGTAAATGAGTGTGTTGGAGATGGTGTTGCTGAGAGAGTGCTGGTGTAAATGAGTGTGTTGGAGATGGTGTTGCTGAGAGTGTGCTGGTGTAAATGAGTGTGTAGGAGATGGTGTTGCTGAGAGTGTGCTGGTGTAAATGAGTGTGTTGGAGATGTTGTTGCTGAGAGTGTGTTGGTGTAAATAAGTGTGTTGGAGATGGTGTTGCTGAGAGTGTGCTGGTGTAAATGAGTGTGTTGGAGATGTTGTTGCTGAGAGTGTGTTGGTGTAAATGAGTGTGTTGGAGATGGTGTTGCTGAGAGAGTGCTGGTGTAAATGAGTGTGCGGATGAAGGTGAGAGTGAGTTGGTGTAAATGAGTGTGCGGATGAAGGTGAGAGTGTGTTGGTGTAAATGAGTGTGCGGATGAAGGTGAGAGTGTGTTGGTGTAAATGAGTGTGCGGATGAAGGCGAGAGTGTGCTGGTGCAAATGAGTGTGCGGATGAAGGTGAGAGTGTGTTGGTGTAAATGAGTGTGCGGATGAAGGTGAGAGTGTGCTGGTGTAAAGGAGTGTGCGGATGAAGGTGAGAGTGTGCTGGTGTAAATGAGTGTGCGGATGAAGGTGAGAGTGTGCTGGTGTAAATGAGTGTGCGGATGAAGGTGAGAGTGTGCTGGTGTAAATGAGTGTGCGGATGAAAGTGAGAGTGTGCTGGTGCAAATGAGTGTGCTGATGAAGGTGAGAGTGTGCTGGTGTAAATGAGTGTGCGGATGAAGGTGAGAGTGTACTGGTGTAAATGAGTGTGCGGATGAAGGTGAGAGTGTGTTGGTGTAAATGAGTGTGCGGATGAAGGTGAGAGTGTGTTGGTGTAAATGAGTGTGCGGATGAAGGTGAGAGTGTACTGGTGTAAATGAGTGTGCGGATGAAGGTGAGAGTGTGTTGGTGTAAATGAGTGTGCGGATGAAGGTGAGAGTGTGCTGGTGCAAATGAGTGTGCTGATGAAGGTGAGAGTGTGCTGGTGCAAATGAGTGTGCGGATGAAGGTGAGAGTGTGCTGGTGTAAATGAGTGCGGATGAAGGCGAGAGTGTGCTGGTGTAAATGAGTGTGCGGATGAAGGTGAGAGTGTGCTGGTGTAAATGAGTGTGCTGATGAAGGCGAGAGTGTGCTGGTGTAAATGAGTGTGCTGATGAAGGTGAGAGTGTGCTGGTGTAAATGAGTGCGGATGAAGGCGAGAGTGTGCTGGTGTAAAAGAGGGTGCGGATGAAGGTGAGAGTGTGTTGGTGTAAATGAGTGCGGATGAAGGTGAGAGTGTGTCGGTGTAAATGAGTGTGCGGATGAAGGTGAGAGTGTGTTGGTGTAAATGAGTGTGCGGATGAAGGTGAGAGTGTGTTGGTGTAAATGAGTGTGCGGATGAAGGCGAGAGTGTGTTGGTGTAAATGAGTTTGCTGATGAGGTCAGAGTGTGTACGTGTCGGTGAGTGTGCGGATGAAGGTGAGTGTGTGTTGGTGTAGGTGAGTGTGCGGATGAAGGTGAGAGTGTGCTGGTGTAAATGAGTGTGCGGATGAAGGTGAGTGTGTGTTGGTGTAGGTGAGTGTGTGTTGATGTAGGTGAGTGTGCGGATGAAGGTGAGAGTGTGCTGGTGTAAATGAGTGTTCGGATGAAGGTGAGAGTGTGCTGGTGTAAATGAGTGTGCGGATGAATGTGAGTGTGTGCTGGTGTAAATGAGTGTGCGGATGAAGGCGAGTGTGTGTTGATGTAGGTGAGTGAGTCGGTATAGATGAGCGCATGTATGTATAGGTTAGTGTGAGTATGTTGATTAAGGTGTGGCTGACAGGTGTGTGCCCCGTCCGGCCGCAGGTGCGGGAGGTGCTGCAGGTTCGAGTGTCGGAGCTGGAGATTTTCCCTGAGCTCCTGAGGGAGGCTGAGCAGCGTCTGAGAGACTCTGAGAATCGACTGAGGGACTCGGAGCAGGACGCTTTTAAAACTCTCACTCTTCAGCAGCTGCGCACACAGGTGAGCTGGGAACCTGCATTTACACCTTCTCACTAGGAGAGGGCCTACCTCCGCTGGCAGCTCAGACTCATGTAGGTGAGCAGGTTCAGCTGCAGTCCTGGAGAGCTGCAGTATCAGGACTGGAGTTAAACCTGCAGACACTGTGGTGCTCCAGGACTGGAGTTAAACCTGCAGACACTGTGGCCCTCCAGGACTGGAGTTGAACCTGCAGATACTGTGGCCCTCCAGGACTGGAGTTAAACCTGCAGACACTGTGGCCCTCCAGGACTGGAGTTAAACCTGCAGACACTGTGACCCCCCAGGACTGGAGTTAAACCTGCCGACACTACGACCCTCCAGGACTGGAGTTAAACCTGCAGACACTGTGGCCCTCCAGGACTGGAGTTAAACCTGCAGACACTGTGGCCCTCTAGGACTGGAGTTAAACCTGCCGACACTGTGGCCCTTCAGGACTGGAGTTAAACCTGCAGACACTGTGGCCCTCCAGGGCTGGAGTTAAACCTGCAGACACTGTGGCCCTTCAGGACTGGATTTCTAATTTCCTGCTCACACTCTAGTTTGTTAGTCTGCTGAAATGCCTAATTTTACCCCCGCCCCCCCGCCCCCCCCCCAGATATCTTGGCTCATCAGTAATTTTGGTGTGTGATAGAAGGAACAGGTCTCACGCTGGATGTTGGTCATGCTCAGGATTTTCTGGATTTTTAGATGGAAAGTCAAACTGAGCAGCTGACATCGTCTCGGGGCCTGAAGGACTCAATAAAACTGACTAATGCCGAGCTGCAGGGAACGATCGACTTGCTTGAGACGTAAGAATACACTGATGGAAATCCAACTACTACTTCTCTTTTCTAGAGTCATTTGTTAGGCTTGCTTTTGATGATTTTAAAGTTTAAATTCTTTTATTGTATGGGTGTGTTTTCATGCACGTCTCCTTTTATTATCTTAATTCTTTCTGTTTTGATGTTTAATTCCTTACTTCTCTCATTTTGTTTTATTGCTTTCGTGTTCATGTATTTTACCTGTCTTGGAAGCGCTTTGTGCTGTACTTCTCAAAAAGTGCTATATAAATATATTATTATTATTACGGTTCCTCACCCATCTCAGAAAAAACTCACGTTTATCACATAGCTATTGTACTTTTGCCATGGCCTAGCTGAAAAAAATCACTCCGCGTTAAGTCACGCTGTTAATCTTTGGCCAAACTGAATGCGAAGTGTAGTGTTGGTTTAGTCGGTATGGCTTGGCACTGTTGCAAGCTGTTCTATTTCACTTGCTAGCATGAACGCAGTTACTTTCAATAAGCATTATCTAACATTAGTTTGTTAGCTAGCAAGCTAACGGTAGCTAGCTACTCAGTTCACAGTGAATTCACAAACTGTTGCTAGTTGAAAAGTGAGTGTCAGTGACTGCCTGAGTAAGTTAGCGGAGTGATGGAGTTAGCTCAGTGCTTGCCTGAGTAAGTTAGCGGAGTGAAGGAGTTAGCTCAGTGCTTGCCTGTGTAAGTTAGCGGAGTGATGGAGTTAGCTCAGGTATTTCCTGAATAAGTTAGCGGAATGATGGATTTGGCTCAGTGACTGCCTGAGTAAGTTTGCGGAGTGATGGAGTTAGCTCAGTGCTTGCCTGAGTGAGTTAGCGGAGTGATGGAGTTGGGTCAGTGCTTGCTTGAGTGAGTTAGCGGAGTGATGGAGTTGGCTCGGTGCTTGCTTGAGTAAGTTAGCGGAGTGATGGAGTTAGCTCAGTGCTTGCTCAAGTAAGTTAGCGGAGTGATGGCGTTAGCTCAGTGCTTGCCTGAGTAAGTTAGCGGAGTGATGGAGTTAGCTCAGTGCTTGCTTGAGTAAGTTAGCGGAGTGATGGAGTTAGCTCAGTGCTTGCCTGAGTAAGTTAGCGGAGTGATGGCGTTAGCTCAGTACTTGCCTGAGTAAGTTAGCGGAGTGATGGCGTTAGCTCAGTGCTTGCTTGAGTAAGTTAGCGGAGTGGTGGCGTTAGCTCAGTGCTTGCATTATGGGGATTCCTTTTAATGCGCTTAGGCCATATAAAAAAAATAGTTGGTGATCATCCCTTCCCAACTGGCAAAGACTGTGCCAACCCACTTTTTTTGCCAAAAGAATACTTTTTTCATCAAAAAAAACTCTTGAATGGCTTAAAATCATGAAAAACGGTGCGTCGGTGATTCAAACTTCACAGTTTTTTGAATGAGCTGGGATGACTGCAGCCCTTTAGCAAGCGTTTGTTGAGCCGCGCTGTGCATGCACATATATCAAAACAGTCTTCAATTAAAACGCAATTTCGTCAGTAAAGCATCGCGTTGCAAAGCAAAAGTGACCATCTCGGCGCTGGTTTGATTCCTGCCTTGTGCCAGCCGGCAGTGGTTGGCAGCTCTTTTCAGAGCAGCGTGGAACTGGCCAATGCACTACAGGGATGCAAATTGGGAAGGGTCTGCTGGGACAGGTATTGTAAATAAGTTCTCAGGCGCCTCCTGTTGGCCAGACTGGGGCTCGTTAGGAAGATGCAAGCTCGTTCATGTTCGGGTATCCTCCGCCCTCGTTCTGCGCTTGTGAAGTTTCAACTAATGAGTGTATAAGAAGTGGTGGCGATGGGCGTGTGCTTCGGAGGAGAGCTGTCTCACTGTCCTGAGGTGGCAACAGGGGGCCCATATGCAAAAAGCCTTGGACACAGTTGCCCAGTTGGACATTCCAGATTCGTTTCCCCCAGTTTCAGTCTTGACTGACCCATAGGAGAGGGGTAATTGATATAGGAAATTACCCATAGGAGAGGGGTAGTAATGTAGAAATTGACCCATAGGAGAGGGGTAATTAATATAGGAAATGACCCATAGGAGAGGGGTAATTAATGTTGATACTGACCCATAGGGGAGGGGTAATTAATTTAGAAACTGACCCATAGGAGAAGGGTAATTATAGTTGAAACTGACCCATAGAGGAGGGGTAATTAATGTTGAAACTGACCCATAGGGGAGGAGTAATTAATGTTGAAACTGACCCATAGGAGAAGGGTAATTAATGTTGAAACTGCCCAATAGGAGAGGGGTAATTAATGTAGAAACTGACCCATAGGGGAAGGGTAATTAATGTTGAGACTGACCAGCAGGAGAGGGGTGATTAATGTAGAAACTGACCCATAGAGGAGGGGTAATTCATGTAGAAACTGACCCATATGAGAGGGATAATTAATGTTGAGACTGACCCATGGGAGAGGGGTAATTAATGCGGAAACTGACCCGTAGGAGAGTCACTGAGATGACCGCAGAAAACGGAGATCTGGTGCAGAAGCTGACTGTTCAGGAGGAGGCGCTAGAATACAGCAGGAAGCAGCTGGAGCAGTGCTCTGCGGAGAGTGTCTGCCTCTCCCGTCAACTGGAGACGGCGCTCGCTGACGTCACTCAGCAGGTACTGCAGTTTACCTGACCCCACCTGCCATTGGGCCCAGTTTTGCATGGGTTTGTGGTTCGGGCTCAGTGCGGGGCCTCTAATGGCCTTGTTCATGTCATGCTGAAACTGTTGGAGCCTGAATCCTTTGGAATGTCTATTTGTGCTCTACTGTCAACATTTTGCTTCAGTTGAAATGTGAGAGCCATTCTGACTCAGGGAAATGCAGCTCCAGACATTAGTGTCCATTTACTTTTGGCTCTGTTGTGCGTGTGTCTCCATCAGATGGGAGTCTGAATGCTCTCGCCCCCTATGTAATTCCCAACCAGTGATTGGCTGAGTTTTCTCTCTCTTCCTGAATGAGGTTACCATCGTGAAGGAGAATGCTGCAGCAAGGGAGAGAACTCTGCAGAGTAAAATCCTGGAGCTGGATTCTGACCGGAGCCGGAGGGAGCAGGAGCTGAAAGCACTCCGGTCGAGCAAAGAGTCTGTGAGTATCTCTTCTGTCGCTCAGGCTGTCAATGTCTCTGTTGTGATGGAATTTTTTTATTGGGACTGTGAGTGTCATGACTGAATCTGCTCGGAGTATCTCTACTGTCGCTGAGTATCTTTACAATGGATCTGCCTGTGATTATCTCTACTGTCACGGAGTATCTTTCCTATGGATCTTCCTGTTGTTATCTCTACTGTCACTGAGTATCTTTACTATGGATCTGCCTGTGATTATCTTTACTGTCACTGAGTATCTTTACTATGGATGTGCCTCTGATTATCTCTACCGTCACTGAGTATCTTTACTATGGATCTGCTTGTGATTATCTCTACCGGCACTGAGTATCTTTACTATGGATCTGCCTGTGATGCTCAGTGACAGTAGAGATAATCACAGGCACATCCGTAGTAAAGATACTCAGTGACAGTAGAGATTATCTTTACTATGGATGTGCCTGTGATTATCTTTACTGTCACTGAGTATCTTTACTATGGATCTGCCTGTGATTATCTCTACTGTCACTGAGTATCTTTACTATGGATCTGCCTGTGATAATCTCTACTGTCACTGAGTATCTTTACTATGGATGTGCCTGTGATTATCTCTACTGTCACTGAGTATCTTGAATATGGATCTGCTTGTGATTATCTCTACTGTCACTGAGTATCTTTACCATGGATCTGCCTGTGATTATCTCTACTGTCTCTGAGTATCTTTACCATGGATGTGCCTGTGATTATCTCTACTGTCACGGAGTATCTTTACTATGGATCTGCCTGTGATTATCTCTACTGTCACTGAGTATCTTTACTATGGATGTGCCTGTGATTATCTCTACTGTCACTGAGTATCACAGGCAGATCCATAGTAAAGATACTCAGTGACAGTAGAGATAACAACAGGAAGATCCATAGGAAAGATACTCAGTGACGGTAGAGATTATCACAGGCAGATCCATAGTAAAGATACTCAGTGACAGTAGAGATAATCACAGGCAGATCCATAGTAAAGATACTCAGTGACAGTAAAGATAATCACAGGCACATCCATAGTAAAGATAATCTCTACTGTCACTGAGTATCTTTACTATGGATCTGCCTGTGATTATCTCTACTGTCACAGAGTATCTTTCCTATGGATCTTCCTGTTGTTATCTCTACTGTCACTGAGTATCTTTACTATGGATCTGCCTGTGATTATCTTTACTGTCACTGAGTATCTTTACTATGGATGAGCCTCTGATTATCTCTACCGTCACTGAGTATCTTTACTATGGATCTGCTTGTGATTATCTCTACCGGCACTGAGTATCTTTACTATGGATCTGCCTGTGATACTCAGTGACAGTAGAGATAATCACAGGCACATCCATAGTAAAGATACTCAGTGACAGTAGAGATTATCTTTACTATGGATGTGCCTGTGATTATCTTTACTGTCACTGAGTATCTTTACTATGGATCTGCCTGTGATTATCTCTACTGTCACTGAGTATCTTTACTATGGATCTGCCTGTGATAATCTCTACTGTCACTGAGTATGTTTACTTTGGATGTGCCTGTGATTATCTCTACTGTCACTGAGTATCTTGAATATGGATCTGCTTGTGATTATCTCTCCTGTCACTGAGTATCTTTACACTGGATATGCATGTGATTATCTCTACTGTCACTGAGTATCTTGAATATGGATCTGCTTGTGATCATCTCTACTGTCACTGAGTATCTTTACTTTGGATCTGCCTGTGATTATCTCTACTGTCACTGAGTATTTTTACACTGGATATGCCTAAGAATATTTTCTGTCACATTTTACTGTAAGGATCTTTGCTGCCGCTACCTTCTGAAGTTGGATTTTCTGATATTATTTCAGATGGAGAAACAGTTTGAAATGCGCCAGAAAGACCTGCAGTTGAGATTGGACCAATCAGAGCACCAAAAAAGGAGCATTCAGAATTACATAGACTTCCTTAAAAACTCTTACACGACCATGTTTGAGGACAGCCTCCCAACAGACCTTGGGTTCTCTTCCTTAAAGTAAATCTCTGACTTGAAAGTGAGTGTGTTGATGTGTGTGTGGCCTTGATGGAAGAGTGCAATTTATTATTTAATTGTCTTGATTTTTTTAAGTTGTCTGACTCCGCTTACGCACAAAATAAAATTGACTTTAGGTGGATGAGGACAAAAGATACGTGTAAGTAGGGCTGGGCGAGAGAACATGTATTGCGATCATTTTACTCACGATGAAAGTAACTGCCTCCATGAGGCTGACAGTCAAGCTTGATTATTACCTTTCCTATGACGCATACCTTTAACTTCAGGTAGAACCAACATCAGAGGCCATTTGAAATGCTTTCGGGAAGAAAAGTGTGATTTGAAGTCTGCTAATTACCAGCAAGGTTATACAGCCTCCAACAAACTGGCATAATTCTAACCTTAAATCAATTTCCGTGTACTTTGCTTAAGTTGCTTTCAATCCATTTATTCAGCCAACTGACCAATCAAAACCAAAATGTGGCCAATAATGATTAAGAAGTGATAATGAGAAGCAGACAGACCTAACCAGGCTGCCGTGTTCGATTGAAAGAGTGTCAATTTGAAGTAACAGTAGACCTCTGAATTCCACCTCTCATCGTGGAACTTTAATGTATTATTAAAAAATTTTTCTTGAAAATAAATTAATGTAAAGATAGCCCTGGTTTTTAAGCATTTAAAAATATATGCGAAGTGGAAAACATTTTGTGAAGCATATCGAACGTGAATGCGAGATAGAAATTATTTTGCATTACCAGCAAGAGACAAATCCGAAGACTTGGCAAGCATGTTCAGGCAAATTATGTGCTGAACGAACCAAAGTTAAGGCCTTTAACATAATCATCCTCTAGCTGACCATCGCTTTCTCCCCCTTCCCATTTGCTTTGCTCAATTTGCAATCAAACAATTGATTCGGTCAATTAACGATTTAAATTGGTAGGCAATGTAATTTATTTAGATCCAATTTTTGTTTGTCACATTTTGAAATTTAAATGACCATGAAACATGACAGAGTTGCCACAATGTGTTCGCTAGATTATTTCTAATTCTACATTTGGCCTCTGAATGCGTTAAAAATTTACATTTCATGTATGATGCGCTTAAACGTAATGTTTTCCACCTTCTCTAGACGCTATTTAGATGTTCAAGAGTTGGTCAAATTAAGCGCTCCGAATTAGTTTATTTCAAATTGGTCTTGTTCAATTATTAATTAGGTGCATTTGTCTATTGCGTGCAATGCAAAAATAATTTCTCACACTCGTGTTCGATGTGCTTCACAAAATGTTTTCCATTTTGTGTAATTTTTAAATACTTAAAAATCAGGACCATCTTAAATTGATTTCATTTTTCTTAAAGCTTTTTAATAATAGGCAAAAATGCAATGCTGAGAGGTGGAATTCAGAGGTCTGCTATTAATTCAGATTATTGACATTCTTTCAATCTAACGCGGAAGGCTGGTTATGTCTGTCTGCTTCTCATTATCTCTTCTTAATCATTATTGGCCACATCTTTGTTTGAATTTGTCAGTTGGCTGAATAAATGGCTTGATTGCAAGTTAGGCAAAGTACACGAGAATTGATTTTAGGTGAGCTAATTGGAGCGACGTGATATACAATATGGCATATACCGTCTATAATGACGGATCAACTGTCAAAATGTAGACAACTGAACTTCCGCCCATATCTGCCCGCGATCAAACACTTTTAATTGCGATTTATAGCGCTTACTTCCAAGACGTGGACACAGGCTTCGACAAGAATTTAACGGCATTTTTTAAGTTCATATCCACGATGGTTTCCTTTCGCGAAGCTTCAGAATGCTCATCGAATCGTGAGAAAACTAAATCAAATTACAGTTGAATTTGAATACGATAGCATGGTGGCAGGGCGAGATCGAGCGAAAACACCACAGTATACAGCACAGTGCAAACGCCGCCTCACAGAGTCATATTGTAAATATGTGAGGTTTATTTAATTTTTATTATTATACTGTTTCAAAAGATCAGAATTAAGGCGAAAATTCAAATAATAAATTAAATCTTAGATATATTCACTTCTTCACTTACGTGCCGCAGCGGCTGGGGCTCTGTAGCCGGGCCTGTGGCTGCATGCATTGTCTTGGCGAAGCTGGCCCTGTTACCAAAAGTGTGGACAAGAACTCCGCTTCATTCATCTCATCTACTGATTTACGACAGTTTCGCGCTGTATCAGGTCGCTTCAAATGAAATGTTCAGAAACATTTCAAATGACCTCAGATGTTTGCTCCACACGGCATTAGGTATAGAAAAGGTGATTAACAACCTCGCCCATCTGCCCCATAGTGGCAGTTACTTATATTGCGCTTAAAAATATCGCGATACATTTATCGCCCAGCCCTACACTTAAGCCATATCTGTGAGTGCCAGTTTATTTTTTTTTAAGAAATAAATGTGATACGTCTTCTGTCTGTGCATGTTTGCCTTTATTTGTGTTATGAAAATCCCAAATCATGAAGCAGAAAAGGACCTGGGATATTTAAGGTGGCTGAGAGCCTTTAGCCTGGGCCAACTGGGTGCAGAGTATAGGCCCGAGGGAGGTGTTGAGTCCTTGACATTGGCAATTAAATGTCTTTTTGTGCTTCTTAAAAAATCATCATCACAAATGCATCAAACACCAGTAAATATCTGCGGGGCGGTAGAGTGGTCAGTTGCCTGACTGATAACCGAAGAGTCGCTGGTTTGAGCCGTCTGTGGGGCTTGTGGTTCTGACCTGATCTGGAGAGATGAAGTTGGGAAGACCTCTGTCGCTGGGCCCCTGAGCAAGACCCTTAACCCCAAAACTGCTCCAGGGGCCTCACCCCTGTTTCTCTTTGTCACTCCTCACAACTGCTCTATCTGGGATTTCTCCCAGGGCTTCCCTGACAAAGAAAAACGTCAGAATGGATTTTCCTTGGGTAAATGACAGTTAAAAGTGAATACGATGGTTGAATAAATGGGTTGAGAGACAGAACTTTCCTAAAAAAAAAAAAAAAACCCCCACATTTCTCGTTCTGTAATGCGCTCTGCCTTGTGAAGGTCATAAATGGCTCGTTCTGCCTCACTTTATATCCTCAGAGCCTGAGAGCAGAAACGTGTTTCATGCAAGTATGCGAACACAGAAGACAACGCTGCCCCCTGCTGGTCCTTGGTGAACACAGCTCACGTGCGCGCTCACGTGCACTCTCGCGCACCGGTGCTGGTAACAAGCACCAGTCCTCAGGGCGGCGGTCTGGTGCTATTTTCAGGTTACAGGCTTCAGAAGGCAATCATGCCTGAAATTCATCTTGCAAAGCTTCACGCATCAGCATTCGTGTACTTTACATGTACTATGTTTTCAGCCGGAGATATACAGTTGGGTTCATTAATATTCGGACAGTGGCCATTTCCATTGTTTTTGCTGTTTCTGTACGCCAGTGTGATAATTTCTTCTAAAATCCATCAAAATGTGCTTGAATTGCCGAAGTTCAACCACAATTTAAGAGTTTTTTCCAAAAATATTGTCTGAATTAAGTATAAATTTACCCATTTAATGCACAGCCCCCTCAGTTTTAGGGACTCAAAACTAATTGGACAAACTGACATTATCAATACTTACAAAACCCAAAACCAGTGAAGTTGGCACATTATGTAAATCGTAGATAAAAACAGAATACAATAATTTTCAAATCATTTTCAACTTATATTCAATTGAATACACTGCAAAGACAAGATGTTTAATGTTCAAACTGAGAGACTTTTTTTTTTGCAAATAATCATTAACTTAGAATTTAAAGGCAGCTACACATTGCAAAAAAGTTGGTACAGGGGCCTTTTTGCCGCTGTGTTACATCGCTTTTCCTTTTAGCGACACTCAGTAAACGTTTGGGAACTGAGGAGACCAATTTTTGAAGCTTTTCAGGTGGAACTCTTTCCCATTCTTGCTTGATGTACAGCTTAAGTTGTTCAACAGTCCGGGGTCTCCGTTGTCGTATTTTACGCTTCATAATGCACCACATATTTTCAATGGGAGACAGGTCTGGACTACAGGCAGGCCAGTCTAGTACCCGCACTCTTTTACTACGGAGCCATGCTGTTGTAACACGTGCAGAATGTGGCTGGGCATTGTCTAGCTGAAATAAGCAGGGGCGCCCATGAAAAAGACGTTGCTTGGATGGCAACATATGTGGCTCCAAAACCTGTATGTACCTTTCAGCATTAATGGTGCCTTCACAGATGTGTAAGTTGCCCATGCCTTGGGCACTAATACACCCCCATACCATCACAGATGCTGGCTTTTGAACTTTGCGCCTATAACAGTCCGGATGGTTCTTTTCCTGTTTGGTCCGGAGGACACGACGTCCACAGTTTCCAAAAACAATTTGAAATGTGGACTCGTCAGACCACAGAACACTTTTCCACTTTGCATCAGTCCATCTTAGGTGAGCTTGGGCCCAGCGAAGCCGGTGGCGTTTCTGGGTGCTGTTGATAAATGGCTTTCGCTTTGCATTGTAGAGTTTTAACTTGCACTTGCAGATTTAGCGACGAACTGTAGTCGAAGGTCACGGGCATTCAATGTTGGTTTTCAGCCTTGTTGCTTACGTGCAGTGATTTTTCCAGATTCTCTGAACCTTTTGACCGATATTACGGACCGTAGATGATGAAATCCATAAATTTCTTGCAATGGCTCATTGAGGAATGTTGTTTTTAAACTATTCGACAATCAGCTCTCGCATTTGTTCACTGAGTGGTGACCCTCGCCCCATCCATGTTTGTGAATGACTGAGCATATACCCAATCATGGCACCCACCTGTTCCCAATTAGCCCGTTCACCTGTGGGATGTTCCAAATAAGTGTTTGATGAGCATTCCTCAACTCTCTCAGTCTTTTTTGCCACTTGTGCCAGCTTTTTTGAAACATGTTGCAGGCATCAAATTCCAAATGAGCTTATATTTGCAAAAAATTACAAAGTTTACCTGTTAGAACATTAAGTAACTTGTCTTTGCAGTGTATTCAATTGAATATAGGCTGAAAAGGATTTGCAAATCATTGTATTCTGTTTTTATTTACGATTTACACCACGGGCCAACTTCACTGGTTTTGGGTTTTGTACATTGTCATGTTTAACACTCGGTGGCGAACCCTTTGCAGGCTTTCCTGATGATGCTCTGCCGGCCTTCGTAGTTGCTGATGACATGGAGAAAAAAACTAGACAGCGTAAAGCCCCTCGTCTCATAAGTTGGCTTGAACATCTGGTCATGGCAAAACAAAGCATGCAGTGCTCAGCCCTATACAATTCTGAATTCATCTAGATTTCATCAAAAGTTTCACCACCAGTGCATACAGGTGAACCAGCTCAGTTAGCAGCCATGCATGCCCACACATGACCACACTTCACGGATGAGGTGTTATCCTCGGATCATGAGCATTTCCCCTCCCCTGTTCACATCCTGCTTTTCCTGTCTGATGAAAGTTGATTGTCAAGTTTGTCCATAGGATGTTGTTCTAGAACTATACTGGCATTTTTAGATTTTAATCATTTTTTTTTTTTTTGCGGCAAGTTGCCTGTTTTTGATCCTCACCAAATAGCTAGTGTGTTAAACCCCATTTTCACTCTGGTGAAATTTTCTTTTAATCACTGACTTGAGGACTGATAAACTGCATTGTTCCAAATATTAGACGATCCTGGATATTCTTTCTCAAGAATTATTTTTAAAAAAAAAAACGGGTTTTGACGACAAAATCTTGTTTTTGCCACGATAATAATAATAATAACAACAATAATAAACATTTTATTCGAAAATGATCAATCATATTGATAAAAACCTATGTAAAACGAGGCAGGCTTTGTTTGGTGCCATCCATTGTTGTGAATGTATATTTACAGACTAAAATAAACAACTACAGATTTTAACCATTAAAAGCCTAGTCCCAGAAAATAAGACTACCCTACTTTTTCCGAAGGGAATATCCCGGAAAAAAAAAAAAATACATTGTCTTATATTAAGAACTATAAGACACCTACCTCCTAGAAAATATTGATATGGCCAGCTGCTGTGAAGGCTTTTTTTCTGCCACTGTGGTTATCTGTGGTCCTCTTTGCTTGTTTTGTATTCCTGAGTGCTTGGTTCAGTTGGCCTCAGTGGAAGGTTTTGCTTTTTCTCTGGTGGGTTTGTTTTGATTTTTCAGCCCAATAATGACTCGTCTTATTGGCACCGTTTTGCTGACTGCACAGTCATGGCAGCGTTCTTACAGTGAAGTCACTGTTCAGCATAGCAACGCTAATGAGCAGCAAATATTTATCTACCTTCCAAAAAATAAATCCCTGGGGTTTGGAAGCTAGCTTAAGCCTTGTTGTTCATTCACATGTCACATTTTAATGAACGAAACTAATGGTAGTTGATGTCAACTGAATGGCATGTGTGTGAGGTTTAGGCTAATCCACATATTTGTTGATTATTCTGTAACCAGATGCCAGTCATAAGAATTTTATTTGCGACTGTAACAATTTTGCTAAGTTACAGGAGGGCAAGACTTGTGACCTACTTCCCTTTGAGTGTATAATATTGATTTGGAGATGCTGGTCTTGGACACTCCTGGTCTGAGAGTCTACACTCGCTCAACGTGCTCTCACTGACTTCCCCTGTGCACTTGCAGTTGGGGAATTCCAGCTGTCATCATGAGTGTATTTCATGTGACAGAAAAACTGAAGTGAACTTTGTGAGATCGTATGAAAATATTCGCTTTAATTTTAATATCTATTTTAGTCCTATCGAATTTGAGTAATGTTGCACCTCAATTTTTTCAACTTGAATTTACCGGTCTGAATTTGAATTACTGAATTTGAGATTTGAGCGACCTGAGTTTTTTTTTTTTTTTTTTTAATCCTGAAGCTTGCATTTTTGGACCTGAATGTGGCAACAATGGCAATAATAATAATAATAATAATAATAATAATAATAATAATAATAATAATAGATGGATGGATTTCAGAGTAAACTATGTCAATGCAATGAATTCAGATGTGTTTATATTTCAATATTAAGAATTCAATGGCTGTTAAAATTTCAATAGCCATGTCACTTATTTGCTTCCATATCCTTTCGAAATAACCGATGAAATGTTTAAGTGCCTGAGCGGAAGGGGAACTGTCAATGAAATCTAGCACTTTGAGGATGCCCAAAAACCTCTGGCAACCAACGCAGCGTCCTGTCGCAAAGTTACAGCTAAACCAAAATACGGCACTCTCTCCACGAGTCCATCCTCGTGCTGCTGCTGTTTTGGTTTGCGTGAAACCTGGAGCAGGAACTGGGCTCATCTGCGCATTTCGGTCTCTTCTCCGTCGATGAGCCAATTATGGAAAGTATTTTAGTGTCAAAGAATGAACATGAAGGGTCCGCTGAAGAAACCCACAGTGATAAAAGGAAAATGTCCCTGGCGGAGTAAGTGACCATATGGCTCGTTTTCAGTGCGTATCGGACCGCAGACCGTATATTGTCACGTATCAGCCGGCGTCAGGTTCCGCAGCAGGCGGCAGTCTGAGGCCGTTCCGTGTCGTTTATTTTCTCTCTTTCCCCGGTCGAGTCGCGAAGTCAGCAGCGTCAGCTTCCATCTGCGGCTTTAGGCTGCTCTTCGTGTGTATGGACTACCCGACGTGAAGCCGCTTTCACACCGGACCCGAAACGAATTTTTCGCACGACGGATAACATTCCAAGTCAATGCAAAGACGCGAATACACGCGTTTCGCGTCCGGTGTGAAAGCCGCTTTATTGAGCTGACTGGTGTGTAAGGTGCTCATTGTGTGTCTTTTACAGCTGCGGGACGTGCGGTGCTGAAGAGGCGAGATACCGGTGTCCCGGATGTTTGAAATACTCGTGCAGGTAATGCGGCGCCTGAGCGACACGGAAGGAGTTTTACAAACACAGACGTTTAGTTTGTTGCCTGTATTGTTTGATCAAACCAATCGGTTGACGGTGTCATGTATCACTTGTATTTGTGGAGAGAAGCCGCTGAGCCTGTAGGGTTTGAGGGTCAGAATGGTTGCGCGAATAGAACTTACTCATTTCCAAAAAGACAGTCAAACTCCACCCAAATATTAACCCCTGGGTTACTGCAGGGCTGAAGAAAGGCTGCTCCAATCCGGTGGCATCAAAGCTGTGCAGCACAGAATCAGGAAGAAAACTGTGGTCTCCTACAAAAACCAAGTGCCTTCACTGTTCAGTCATGATGCAAGGAGGGCTTGGCACGGCCTACAAACTATGACTGGGTACAAACCTAAAATGCACCCTATAAATGTTACTGATGATGGTGCTTTTTCTAATGAACTAAATTGTTTTTATTGCAGATTTGACACATTTGACTATTTTGTACAACAAGCTGGTCAACTGGTAAAATAAAAGATTTAACATGCAGGGACATTATAATTTCCATTGATGATGTTGGGAAGCAATTCTCACGGATCCATGTTAGAAAACCTCAGGGAGCAGATGTGATCAGCTGTCAGGTCTTGTGAGCGTGCACAGATTCACTTACCCTCCCTTTCCAAAGGCTGTTTCAGCGCTCAGTGGACACAGGTCTGATACCAGCTCTGTGGAAGCAGTCCTTAATCTTACCAGTACCCAAACATAACAGACCTAAAGAAATAAATGACCTGAGTCCAGCTGTTTTGACCTCAGTGCCGATGAAGTGTCTTGAAAAGTTGATGTTAAATCACCACTGAGGTTTCACCACTTCTTGAACCATATTAGCTTTCCCACCAGCCAAGGAGGGGGGTGGTGAATCCACTGCTGACAATGACTTACAGTATATTAGAACATATAGAGAAGCCTGACACTCGTAAAGATTATTATCCCCCGCCAACACGAAGTGGGAGGGGGATATAGGTTTGACCTCCATCCGTCCGTGCGTCCGTCCGTCCGTCCGAGATAAAGGGGACAGCTTTACTCAGAAACTACTACAGATACAGTAACCAAATTTGGTGTGTAGCTTCAGACCATAAAGGCCTTGATTGAGTTCGAAAATGAGAAGCGCACGATTGGCGGGGGATGTTGTAGACCATGTCGACTTGTTTTCATTGATTTCAGCAGTGCATTTAACACCATACAGCCCTACCTGCTGCTGGGCAAGTTAGCAAAGCTAGGGGTTAACAAAAAGCTCATAGTGTGGATTAATAACTTTTTAACAGACCGAACACAACAGGTCAGATTAATTCAGTCACCTCTTCCTCCAGGCTCATAAACACCGTAGCCCCCCCAGGGATGTGTGTTGTTCCCGATGCTCTGTACGCTCCATACCAACGAGTGTCGTGCCATGATACCTACACACACCTCCTTTACGCATGCCGATGATACTGCCCTGGTGGGGTACTTAAAACCTGATATCCTGGGTTCTCGTTAGTTTTGAGGAAGTGCTGAGTGACTTCACTAAATGGTGCCAGGATAATTTCTTAGCAGCCAATACAACTAAAACAAAAGAGTTGGTCATTGATTTTAGACGCCACAGAAGTGACATCCCAAACACTATACACCAACTGAGAGAGTCAGCAGTTACAAATACTTGGGAGTTGAGATGGTTGACCAACTGAAGTTTGATATATGTGCTAAGTCTAAGGTCAAAAAGCTGCAACAACGAATGTTCTTAAGGAAACTTAATAGTTTTAAGGTAGACTATCTCATTTTATAATTGTTCTACAAGACGGTTCTCCAGAGTGTTCTAGCCTTTGGCCTGGCCTGTGTTTTTGGGAATATGTGCAAACAAGACCAAAATAAGCTGCAGCGCATGGTAAACACAGCGAGCAAAATTATTGGATGTAATCAGACATCAGTCCCTCAGCTGGGCACCGATCTCATCATGAGCAAAGCTGAGCGTGAACTCGGGGACCCAACTCATCCCTGACACAACCGGTTCCAGCTTTGCCACTGTGGCAATGGCAGGTAGCTGCAAAGGTTAATTAAAACCAAAAGGTTTAGTGTGTCATTTATCCCCTCTGCTTTTATTTTAATGAAAGACAAAGGCCAAGGCTTAGGATATAATTACTCTCTTCTGTGAGACTGTGTGTATTTTACTGACTGTAAAAACATTGTGTTTTATTACTGTCTGTCAAGCGCAGGCTATACATGGGAGGGGAGGCAGCGTTTATGGGATGTTCATGAGTCATGTCTGTGTGGGGGGTGGGGGTAAGGGATGTGCTTATTTATTTATCGCGCGATTCCACAGTAAACTTTTTGTTGCAGACAGGACAGGATTATGAGAATTTAATTAGCTACAACTAATTAACTATTTGATGTAGAACTATAACACTTAATTCAAAATATAATGGACCATAATACTTTGCTTGGGTGGAAATTTGAACTTTCTTCTGTTGTGATAATTGATTCAATTAGCCCTAATTAGTTGCGTTGCGGACAGGACACTTCGCGACATGGGTTTTAACAACCATTAGTGAAAATGAAGTTTCTCTTCATTTAGCCAAGTTATCTTACTTCTTTTCATTATATTGATAATAAGTTATTATTATAATAATAAGTATGTTATGCTCAGACTGTTCATATCTTTTCAATTTTAGTAGAATATCAATGTATAGAAACATTAAACTTGTGCTTTTATAAAGAAAAAATTGGCAATTTGGGCAAAATTAGTTTTAAGCGAGAGCCAGCCCTAAATTGTCCGCAATAAATTCCACTTCATTACCATAACCAAACCAAAACCATAACCAACCATAACCAAAATGATTAACAAAGATGGCATACCGCCACCCAATGCGCCAGAATTGTAACAACACGCGACATACAAAAAGCAAACAGTCCAGAGGCGAGGTCGAGTCAAAAGCCGAAAAATGTATTTGTGGCGGCCAAAATTTATTCGTGGCGGGCCGCCACGAATAAATGAACATGTGGGAAACACTGTGCTTGTAGCATATCTTTCTCAGAACTGAATTTGTTTACTCTTAGTATGTATTTACATAGGATGCCTATGCTGATTAATATTTGGCATTTGAGACTTGGAGTCTAAGCTAATCAGGAAAAGGCAGGTACATCAATTAGATCTAATCACATTTCAGTTGGGTGATTTCCTCCCTATTGTTTATTTAGCAGCAGTTTACCTGTCTCTATAATCTACCCAATTGCAGAATTGATTAATTAGATTAGCTGACCAGCCAACTTCCTGAACAATTGCTCCAGTTGAGAACTAAAAGTGATTTACAGGTGTTTCTGTTGGCAGTTAATACAGTGACATGTCCTGTCCGCAAAGTTTTGTCCTGTCCGCAACATGATTTAACCTATTGTTTATATACTTGAGGCTAATGTGATTTTTCTCGAAGTAGATTAGTTATGTCACCACATGGCCATAGTAAGAGGAAAATGAATTTTAGTGATATAGATTTTACCATTAGGATATAATTAAAACTTTTCCTTCTCAAACGTTGCGGACAGGACAACTGACTTGTGTGACATGCATTTTCTCAAGAGTGACATGCATTTAAAAAATTTCTACATGGTAATATGATGTAATCTAGTTCTACAATAATGTCCAGCTAGTTTCATTATTCAGTGGTAGAAAATAAAGGATTTAATTAAGGAAACGTGTTGTCCTGTTCGCAATGCAGAACAGTGGCTTGGCTAATTAAAAGTGCAATTAACATGGCTAATTATTCAATTGACAACAATACAATTGTTGTAGTTTGAAAACTTAGGGTATTTGGCTATGGCATGCCATATTTATTTGAAGTATATTAAGAAGTTGATTTTTTTAAAAGCCATGTCGCCAATACTGTGGAATCGCCCTATCCGTCTTAAATGGTGTATGTGTCGCACTTTGACCGCATGAATTTCCCCTTTTGGGCTCATAAAGTAGACTTTGACTTTGACATGTTGCGATGATGTCCCCCTTTTCAGCCTCTTCTGCGTGAAGACGCACAAATCTGAGTCTGGATGCAGCGGAGTGCGCGATAAGACCGCTTTCGTGCCGCTAGCCAAGTTCAGCGAGATGCATCTTCTCAGCGGTGAGTTCCGGATTTCATGGGCGTTTGCTCACCGGAGGTGCAGGATCCATCACAGGCGGAGTCTGGCGCAGTCATTCTGCCCGTATTTGGGCCTGATTGGAGAAATAACGCGTGGGAGGATTTGTTCTGACCCCTGGACTTTCCCCCTCTGATATCTCAGGTGACATTGGCCAGATATCAGTTCAACCCCTCCCCCCCAGAGTTTTAAATCCTGCTGGATCTCACTCCAATCTTAACCTGACATCCCTCATTCAGCAGATAGAACCCACCTGCTAAAGCTTGTTCCTGGCGGAAGGTTTTCTGTTAAATCCTACGTTTGCGAACCAAACTCTACTACTCAGTCACTCAGTGCGGTTTTTAGCTGTAGAGAGTGGTGTGTTTGTGTGGTAGGGGTCAGCTGACCCCCATCTTTTGGGTGCTGAAGGGTGTTCGCTGCTGGTTTTCTCTGCGCGTTTGACATTAACGCCAGTCAGTCATTAGTGCTTGTGCTGAGGAGTTTCTTGTGCGTTTGAGTGTTCCACAGTGTTTGTGTTTAGATTACAGGTTTCTGGAGGATACAAGCCGACTTGTCGACAGCACGCACAGGGACCCGTTAATTCTGCGGCCGCGAACCAACAAATACGTGAGTCTGTCAAGCAGTGGAACTCCTTTTCTGCGAGAGCGCCCCCTGTACATCGTCACTGAGAGCCGCCCCTTCCTCTGCGGGGGTTCGTCAGGAAAACGTAGCCTGGAGGTTTTTGGCCTTTACTGAGATGCGTTACTTCTGCTCCGATGAAGATTTAGATTAGTGACAAACGTGATGAATGAAACACAAAATCAGCTGTCAAACAAAACGGTTTTCCCAGGCACAGAGAAATCACTCAAAAATCATTTTTATCAAAGTGCTCTCAGTCAGAAATATTTTGATGGGTAATTATGGCGCAATCCTGTGTCGGGGGTGATTTATGCTTTGTGTTCTGATATGCATCTGATTCCACGGAAAGCAACATCTCAACAGCTTCCAATTGGGAAAACTAGCTCCTGGCTATCTGTTCTCCTCGATGGTGTATCTCTGTGCTGTTGCAACATCTCTGTTCTCCTCGATGGTGTATCTCTGTGCGGGTGCAATATCTCTGTTCTCCTCGATGGTGTATCTCTGTGCTGTTGAAACATCTCTGTTCTCCTCGATGGTGTATCTCTGTGCTGTTGAAACATCTCTGTTCTCCTCGATGGTGTATCTCTGTGCTGGCGCAATATCTCTGTTCTTCTCGATGGTGTATCTCTGTGCTGTTGAAACATCTTTGTTCTCCTCGATGGTGTATCTCTGTACTGTTGAAACATCTCTGTTCTCCTCGATGGTGTATCTCTGTGCGGGTGCAATATCTCTGGTCTCCTCGGTGGTGTATCTCTGTGCTGTTGAAACATCTCTGCTCTCCTCAGTGGTGTATCTCTGTGCGGGTGCAATATCTCTGTTCTCCTCGATGGTGTATCTCTGTGCTGGCGCAATATCTCTGGTCTCCTCGGTGGTGTATCTCTGTGCTGTTGAAACATCTCTGCTCTCCTCAGTGGTGTATCTCTGTGCTGGCGCAATATCTCTGTTCTCCTCGATGGTGTATCTCTGTGCGGGTGCAATATCTCTGGTCTCCTCGGTGGTGTATCTCTGTGCTGGCGCAATATCTCTGTTCTCCTCGATGGTGTATCTCTGTGCTGTTGAAACATCTCTGTTCTCCTCAGTGGTGTATCTCTGTGCGGGTGCAATATCTCTGTTCTCCTCGATGGTGTATCTCTGTGCTGGCGCAATATCTCTGTTCTCCTCGATGGTGTATCTCTGTGCTGTTGAAACATCTCTGTTCTCCTCAGTGGTGTATCTCTGTGCGGGTGCAATATCTCTGTTCTCCTCGATGGTGTATCTCTGTGCTGGCGCAATATCTCTGTTCTCCTCGATGGTGTATCTCTGTGCTGGCGCAATATCTCTGTTCTCCTCGATGGTGTATCTCTGTGCTGGCGCAATATCTTGTTCTCCTCCGTGGTGTATCTCTGTGCTGTTGAAACATCTCTGTTCTCCTCCTCTCTGTTCTCATCTCTGTGTGTCGCTGCAGATGCAGGTTCTGGTTCGAAACGCTCAGAAGTTTAACCTGCAGCTGAAGCTCCTCCCCCCTGGTTTCACCCGGAGACGAGAGAACTCCACCTTCTTCCACAGGAAGTGAGATCCCGCTCTGCTCTCGTTTTCATTAAAGCACTTCCTGTGTGCTGAGCTGCATGTGCCTGCCCTGTAGAGTGGCCCCTGACTTCATCGGTCTTTTTGCTTTGACTAAACTCACTGTTGTGAGTTTAGTCAAACAGTAACTAAACTCACGCCGCTGTTTTGTTTCTCAGCCTTCAGAAAAATAGCCAATTGCTGCTTAACTGCTTGTGGGTCATGTCCAATCAGATGCATGTATTAAAAAGTGTTTGTGTTGATTGATTATCCCCGCGTTTCGGGGATATTATGTTTTTGGTCTGGCTGCCGCCGCACTACGTGTTATCACGATAACTTCAGTAATATTTCAATTAGAAATTTCATGTTTTGCATATAAGTAAGTATCATAAAGAGGAAGACCTTATTCGATTTTGGACAATTTACAATTTTTTGATTTGCCACCAGGGGCCAAAAACTGAAAAATCACTTTTTTTAGTCATATCTCGGGGAATATTTGTCCGATTGACCTCAAATCAAGTGCAAATGTGAAAGGTCATGACCTGAGGATGTGTCCCACGATGGCATCGTACCTGTTTGGTTCAAAATTTTGACACAAGATGGAGCTTTGTCAAATAAAATTCACCATTTTTGCCATATTTTTGGAACCATTTGTCCAATTGACATGAAACTCTGTGCAACTGCAAGGTCATGACCTGACAATGTATCACATGATGATGTCATACCTGTACGGTTCAATATTTTGCCACCAGGTAGAGCTTAGTGATGGAAAATTACCATTTTGGCCATATCTTCAGAACCATTTGTCCGATTGTGCTGAAATTTAGTTCAAATGAAAGGTCACGACCTGAGGGGCTTTATAATGTATTGGGTCTATTCGAGGATTGGGGTTGTTCGGGGATATACCCCAAGCCGTCGCCTCCGACTGCATAAGCCTAGTTATAATAGTGTATTAAAAGGAATCATGTCCTATATACAGTTGAGCGTTTGGAAAGTGGCTGTGAGAAATGATGCTCTGGGGGGAATTGGTCATTGTGGTGGTTAAATAGCATCTTTCTGCAATACCCTCCCCCACCTGTAGGGCGGCGCAGTTCTTCTGGCACCTGAAACTACTGTTCCCTCAGAGTGCTGCCGAATTCACAGAGCGGAGGTGAGGGGGATGGGGTGGGGTGTGTGCTTTGTTTGCTGCAGTGTGTGTGTGTGTGTGTGTGTGTGTGTGTGTGTGTGGGTGTGTTTGTTCTTCTGGCATGTAATGCAAGGGGATTTTACTGTTACGATTTAGAAAGACTGATCAGTCGCGTGCTGAAGTGCTGAATACTGCCTTTTGCTATTGAAGAATTTTTCACATCTCACTTTTTACTGGGGCCAGAGGGATGTGCTGTATCCTGACAGCCTCATGTTATACTGAGTGGTGTGTGTGTGTGTGTGTGTGTGTGTGTGTGTGTGTGTGTGTGTGTGTGTGTGTGTGTGTGTGTGTGTGTGTGTGTGTGTGTATGTGTGTGTGTGTGTGTGTGTGTGTGTGTGTGTGTGTGTGTGTGTGTGTGTGTGTGTACGTGTTTTGGGGGCATTATTTACCAGCGAACTATACTAAAACGCGTGTACAGTGCCTGTGCGATGACATCAAACCTGTAATGTGCACGTGTAAATTCCATCCACTTTCAATGGACAAACGAGCGTTATGTAGGCGTCGCGCAGACGCTGCTCACGCGTTGTTGCGCATACGCCTACTTGACAGGTGAATTACGCCTCATACGTGACATACCACGTGTGACGTAAGTACAATTCTACATGCGCATACAGGCACACGCTGTGTAGTGTTTGTGGAAATCGTATGGCGAGGGGTCATTCGTGCCGTGCCACGCGCGAACACAGCGGACACCTGTGTGCACGCTCGTCTCAATGTACAAATAATTATTTACTTTATGATGACGTGAATCTGTTCGATCCACCTGACTAATTTTCAGAGACCGAATAAAGACTGTTGTCTATCTTCAAAGGAATAAACAGACATATAAAACGACCAAGAAAAGTCGATAGCTACAATTTGCATTTTATAAAGGTCAAACATAAACATTGCTACGTTTATATGTCCAATAATTGCTGGAATACTTGAAAAATTAGAACCCTAACCCTAACTGTGGGACATGGAATATTTTAGTATCCCTGTCCGATAGTCTCTAAATTCATCATAACTGCACCAAGTCCCACGTCAGTGTCGACTCACTGTATTGAGCAGAGCTTAAACAGGAACATTGGTTGAGATTCTCGTTGCTCATCTTGAAGAACTGAGCCATCTTATCAAAACATTCACGTTTAATATCTAAAAGATTCGGAAGATTTGAAGAAATTATAAACAATAATCGACTGGACACAGTTATATTGAAACCATCTGACTGTCGGACACGGAGTTATATTAACACCCTGTCTGACTTTCGGACACGTATCCACTGCGCAGAGATAAAGCAACATCTACTTTTTCCTAACGCAGATCTAGATACAATGTAATTACTACTTCGGCTGTGCAGATATTGATATATTCTGTAAAAATAGCTAGTAGTCGGACACACACCCTTTCTTCTGCTATCAAAACCTGACAAAAACGAAGAGAAATGATTTAACGGAATGGCCTTAACATTAAGCTTTGGTATTTCTATCTGTCAAGGACACTCATGTTTTTGTGTTGGGGACATATTAAATGGCCAACATGAGCTAATTCAAAGAAACCCTCAGATGGAAAAAATTGACAACATTTGGGCAGTGGGTCTTCCGGTCTGCTCGCCGGAATTGTAAAATTAAAATACATTAATAAAAACAAGAATAATCTCATTAAATATTGAGTCGTATTTTTGTTACCATCTCGCCACCTGTCGTGACACTGTGTTGGTCTAGACATAGTAGACACACGTGGGGTCAGTAGTATGTCTGTTATGTGTTGTCTGTGAAAAGAAAGACCAAGGAGATGAAGGCAAGTACTTCCTGTGACCCAAGCGTGTGTTTTTTAATGAATGAAATGTTAAAACAGGTATGTGAGTGGATGTGAGCAGCGGGGCGGAGGGGTGTCCTTGGGAGCACGACGTCACTCGGATTCCCCCAGTCGTCCCGTTGTTTTGTTTTTTTATTTTTCACAACGACAGACGCTATAGTGAAATAAGCGGTCATGATGCGCAAAACATGAGAGAGTGGCGTTGTAAGATGTACAAGAATTATAAATTAATACATTCATTAAAATGAGTAGCTATGGGCTATGTCCCGTGGAAAAAAAAACAGATAAATTAAAGAATCACTTGGCAAATGTAACCTCTTAGACTTCTCACCAAAAGGCTAAATCAGGGATCTTCAAGCTTTTTTAGCCCAGGGACCCCTTGGATGAGAGAGGAACAGAGCAGGGACCCCCATTTGTAATTTTTATTTTAGGCCTATTATTATTATTATTATTATTGTTATAGGAGTAGTAGTACTAGTAGTTGGTAATGAGGCAATATTTCCTATTATTGTTATTTTCCAACAACGAAACATTTAACTTCAAGATGCCAGGTATGCCTTCCTTAGTGAGATGACTGGCCCTGGTGGGAGGCACACAGCTTGTCTATTCTGGGGGAGATGGAGGTTGTCAGGCAGAGCATCATGTCATCCTCAGGCTGCAGTCTGGAACGGTATTTGCCCTTCAGATAGGTGAGGGAGGAGAATCCACTTTCACAAAGGTAGGTAGCTGCAAAGGGCAAGAGGCTCAGCATGGCCTTGGTTGATCGCTGGGGGAAGTATGACTGGCAGTGGATCCAGAACTGAGGGAGGGACTTGGCCTCATACATATGCTTGTGTACACTGTCTGTAGATGGGTGAGTCAACTGATCTTCCTCAACGGCTGTCAGGTTTGAGCCGTCACATGCATTCTCTTTGAATGGAAACTGTATCCACGTCTTGTCCTCTCTCCAGGACTCAGCCTCAGAAAAGTACTTTCCAAATTGGCTTTCCAGTGCTACCAAGTGATCAATAATTGCGCATTTCACGTCACGTCATAGTACCGCGGCATCTGCGAGCTCTTCCACTGATGGAAACATGGAGATGTTGTCTCCCCTGACGCGTTCTATCCATCGTTTTGCTTTCTTCAGAGAGCCTTCCATTTTGTCACAGAGTTGGATAGCGTGTGCGTTGCGTCCCTGCATAGAACTGTTAAGTCGATTCAACTCTGAGAAAATGTCCGCGCGAGAGGCTAGTTTAGTCACCCAAACGTTATCACTGAAAGGCGCAGCCAGCTCCGCGCGCCTCTGGCTCACTAGAAAGTCGTGGATAGCTGTGCGTAATTCAGAGACGCGTGCCAATACTGATGGACGGGAGAGTCACCTGACTTCAGAATGGTACAGGATTGTGTTTTGTTCCTCTCCTGCAGCAGCGCACAGAGACGCAGAGGCGGGTGTGTAAGGCGCTCTTCTTAATGCAAGTGACGGCTTTTACAGCAGTGTCCATAACGTCAGCAAAGTCGGCGCTCATTTCTTTGGTGGCGAGGGGTTCTCTGTGTAGTATGCAATGAGTCCATTTAACTTTGGGGGCGACTTTTTTGATAAGCATCATGAGACCACTTTTCTGACCAGTCATGGCACGCGCGCCTTTCTGTACAAACCGCGACACATTTCACCCAGCTTATTTCCTTCTCGCAGAAAAAGTCATCAATCTCTTTGAAAATATCCGCACTTGTAGTGCGCTCAGGCAGCGTTTTACAAAACAAAAACTCCTTGCACATTTTGTTTTTGTCAACAAAGCGCACAAACGCCAAGAGCTTTGGACACGTCCACTGACTCATCTAACTGGAGTGCAAATCCCTTCGCTGTTTGCAGTTTTTCAATTAACTGGGCCCTCTCATCTGATGCCACATCCGCTATTCGTCGAGCAATTGTTGTGTCTGACAAGGGGACAGTCTTCAACTTATTTGCACATTCATCACTCCTAAACATGGTGTTGCACATATCAGTGGCTGATATGTTGCACATATTGCAGGCAATATCAATTGCTCAGCGATTGTGTATGGCTTTTTACACTGAGCAACGCGAAGAGCTACTTGATAAGAGGCTTTCCAAGCAAGCTCCCCAACTTTCGCTGACTTTCTCATCAGTGTCTGTTGGCATTGGAAAGATTGCAGACAGTGTTGAAGTAGTCCAGCGGTTTACCTTGCAACTGGTTATGATTCTTCTCCTAATGTCGTTGCAGCTTTGATGGCTTCATGCTCTCGTTTGAGAGGGTCGCTGCACAAACAACACACACCGGCAATTCCACTCCGTCAGTTTCTTTAAAAGTGAATCCAAATTTCAGGTAGGTTTCTGAATATTTGCGAGTCTTTTCCCTTTTGCGTTTACCGGTAACATTAGTGTTATCCTTTGCTCCCGGCCGCGGAGCAGGTGCTTGGCCGACTGCGGTCTGGGAGGCAGCCGCACCCCCAGCATCTGTGGCCTCGTCCTCAAACGAGGAAGGCGAAACGTTAAGCCGAGCTGTGGAGTTGGAACCTCGACCTTGAGGCTTGTTTTTTGTCAAAAATTTATCCATCAGGTCTAACAACTGTTGGTGTTGGCGTTAGTAGCCAAATCAATTTCGCACCGAATTTTCTTTTCGTAAAACGACTGTTTGTAGCCTACGTGTATTTAGTTAACAGCAACTACGGTAGCTAGATAGCTTGTTTTCCCGCTCTGAAGTTGACGTTGGTCACGTATGACTCACGTCATGGGAATCGTTTATGTAGAGTTGTAGACTAAATAGCTTTTGTCAAAAGTAGATTATTATTGCCTATTATTGAGGTTTTATCAACCATATTATATGGCTGCGTTCGCACGTGGCGTGACACTCGTCACCCTTCATTATTTGGTGTACTCTCGCAGTACACGTGCCCGTACGCATGCATATTTCAGTCTTTATGCAGCTGTAGGCAACACAGTTAAGGTGTTTTAGTATAGTTCGCAGGCATAAAATGCCCCCGATAGTGCGTGTGTGTGTGGGTGTGTGTGCGTCTTGTCTACCTACCCTTGTGAGGACTAGATGTACCCTTGAGACATGGAATTGCAGATTTCTTTATCCTTTTGGGGACAGTTTCAGGTCCCCACAAACAATTGAGCTATTTTAGGGTTGGGATTTGGTTAGGGTTGGGATATGGTCAGGGTTAGGGTTGGGTTAGGGTCAGGGTTAGGGTTGGGTTAGGGTTGGGATATGGTCAGGGTTGGGTATGTACTGTTGAGTGTTATGGTCAGGGAAAGAATGGAATGTCCCCACAAGACATGAAAACAAACGTTCGTGTGTGTGTGTGTGTGTGTGTGTGTTACAGAGTGCCGGATGACCGGACTCTCCATCAGATCCTCGTTCCCTACATCCACCCCACCGATTCTGATCCAGTCAGACGACAGAGGTACGTGTGTGTCTGTGAGCAGTTGTGTGTTCAGTGTGTGTGTCAGACGACAGAGGTGCATGCATGTCTGTGAGCAGTTTTGTGTCCAGTGTGTGTGCGACCATGAGCATGATTTTTAGTGTCTGTGTGTGGGAGTGTGTGACAGAGAGTGTGTGTTTGTGCATTTGACTCTGCTCTCGTGTTTCAGGCTGAAGGCGTACGTGCGCACTCTGCCTGATCAGGTGAAAGTGTTCATGAAGGCAGAGGGCAGGAGGTCAAAGTGCATCAGGTAGAGTCGGCTCAACGACACACACCTGTTATTGATGGCACAGAACCTGCCATTGTTGTGATGGGTGTGTTCAACAACTGCCCATTAGAGGGCTCTGTAAAAGTTAAACATCCATGAACATGGCAGACTTGAGTGCTAGGTTATGGGGATTTGCATTGCTGTTTTCTGGAGGTTTTTAGTGCTGGGTTGAGGCAGTTTTTAGTGCTGAGTTATGGGGGCATGTAATGTGTTATGGGATTTTTAGTGCTGGGTTGGGTTGGTGGTGCTGTGGTAAGGGGTTATTGTATCCCCCGAACGAGTTCGGAGGATACTATGGATTTGGCCTCGTCACGCGTCCACAGAGGTTTTCTTGTGAACGCTCTACAGCCCACATAAGAGCACCGATTCTTTTCAAATTTTGCAGGGACATGTATTATGGTAAGTTCACGACACCTATTGATTTTGGGTACTCTGGGACCATCTGGGCCCAACTGGGGGGCCTTCGGGGAATACATGTACTCGGTTGCAGAGTGCTCTAGTTTAATGGTGGACTTTGTGCGTTCATTGTGCTGGGTTATGAGGAATTTTTGTCTGTATTTGGGGTATGTTTTAGTGCTGTGTTATGTGGGTTCATGGGCCTGGGTTATGGGGTTTGTATTGCTGGGTTATGGGTGTATTCCATGTTGGGCTATGGGATTTATGATGCTGGGTTATGGGGGTTTGTGGTGCTAGATCATGGAGTTTGTAGTGCTGGGTCATGCGGGATTTCTGGCAGGATGAAGGATATGTTTTAGTTTTGTGTCCCAAATATAAGGTTCATGGTGCTGGGTAAAAGGGTTTTGTAGTGCTGGGTTATAAGGTCTGTTCCTGATGAAGGTATCATGAGCTCGAGCTGCAGAAGACCCTGAGGGAGAACCTGCGCTTCAAGTTGGTGGTGGAGTACCCAGAATTCTACATTGCCCTCGGGGAGCACTGGGGGAGCTACGCACTGCCCACGCCAGGTAACGGCCGTGTGTGTGTGTGTGTGTGTGTGGGCGTGTGCACGCGTGCGTGCGTGCACGTGTATGTGTGTGCAACATTCAACTTTTATTTGCATTATTATTCTCCAGCAAACTTGGATGTACTTTTCTCCATCGACTGACCTGTTATACAAACATCCTTTTAAATCTTCAGAGTCCCAGCCTGACCCTGGGGTTACTGCGGCAACGGGGTTGGCGTCTCATGGGGATGTGGCAGGAGGCATGATGTCACAGTGCAGGGCGGTTGTGACCCCTCCCACCTGCGGTGGTGCTGACGAGGAGGAGGATCTGGAAGAGGGAGAGATCCGCAGCGATGCGGACGGTCCTTAAGCGGGGAGATCGTACGCAGAGTCAGATCCCAACGTCTCGCTGCTCGTGGACGGACAGACTGCTATAAAACTCATTCCCACTGCAGACCGCCGCGGTTTTCCCGCCGTACGAATTGCCACAGAGTTTCTATCCCATACAGACCGCTGGACCGTTTCCCCTCCGTACATACCAGTGGGGAGTTGGGGTCCGATAACGAATATTTGTGTCATCAGGAATGTCGATGTTCACTTTCTGCTCGGCGTGGCCCGTGATGTCACTCAGTTTATCAACCTTGTGCTTCTCATTAAATTATCTGTGTTTACTGACAATACTAAACTTGGCCGGCTAACGAACGTTTCCTTATCGCATTAGAGCCTGCCTTCAGTGGGGTTTGACCTTGTTAAAATTTCTATGGTATCATGCATGTTATAAGTACATTGGAGTTCTGTTTTATATTTTTGTTTATATTTATGATGAATAATTTGCAACCCCTGGCTGAAGTAGTAAAATGGGAAACTTTTTTTGAAGGAAACATGAATGTCACTTCTTTTATTTCTTATTGGATTCACATCCAACTGTAGGTCATGTGTAATGGTACAATCATCACATAAAACGTGGCGATGAGGGAAATAAATGAAATGAACCCTGTGCAGAAGTGTGCGCACCCTTAGTTCTTAATACTGTGCATTTCCCCCTTTATCATCAGTAAATGCAGTCTTCGGTGACAGATGAAGACGAGCCCCCTGATACTCTCAGGTGCTACAGCTGCCCGTTATTCTGGCAAAACCCCTCCAGCCCCTGCAGATTCTGATCTGATCTCCCCAAAGCGGCTCGATGACGCTGCGGTCAGGAGACTGATGGCCGCTCCAGAACCTTCACCTCTCTCTGCTGTAACCGCTGGAGGGTCGACTCGGCCTTGTGCTTCGGATCATTGTCATGCTGGAAAGTCCAAGTGCGTCCCGTGTGCAGCTTTTGTGTTGAAGAATGTAAATTGTCTGCCAGTAATTTCTGATGTCATGCAGCATTCATCTCGCCATCAGGTTTCACGAGATTTTTCTTCGTATCCCAAACAACTCTCCTGGCAGTTTGGGCTGAAATCTTTCTTGGCCTCCCTGATATTGGCCAGCTGTCAGCATATCCCCTCATTTTCCACCTCTTACTCATGGACTCAGCAGCATTTTTAAGTCTTTTGGTATCTTTTTTTTATATCCTTTCCCATCTTTAAAAAAACTGAATTGCCTTATTTCAAAGGTCCTTAGACGGTTCTTCCCCGCTCCCCGTGGCTCGGTGTCGGCAGATCAGTGCTTCCTCTCGGGAGCAGACAAACTGTGACTACGCACAGACGCTAGCTACAATTTAAAACGCCACATGTTGAACCCTTAATAGCCATTTTAACCTGAGTGCCTCACCTTGTGTTCATATAACAAGGTCAGACATTCAACGGTTTGTACTTTCTTGCGCAAATTAATTGGATGAAGCAGGCTGGAGTGGTGAAAAACCAAACACAAGTTTTCAGGCTTTTTAGAACTTTGATAGCATCTACATTCAGCACTCAGTACGAGACGTGTCCGCCACAGTTCTTGATAAGCCCGTGTTGGCGTGGAGCTGACCAGGTTTTTGCGGGTTGCCTGGATTTCTTCATCCTGATGCCGCACCAGGACAGCTGCAGCGATGACTTTGGCTTCTGCGGTGCAGCCCTGAGATGAAGGACCAGAGATTCTCAGCGGGATTGAGGTCAGGTGCATTACCAGGTCAGTCCAGCGCAGTTACAGTTCTGTGCTGATGATGCTGATGATGCAGTCGCATTAGTTGCATCAACCAAGTCCAGGGATTTAATGAAACGCGGCCCAAAGGTACTGTGCAGCGATCTTTGAGGTGGTCATGTAAAACGTCCATCACTTGGCTCAGCTATTTACACTCCATTCAGCTCATTCAATTGACAAGCACCATTATCCAATTAATTTGCTCAAGACTGTAATCGTGATCAGGGCCGTTTGGCTGAATTCAGTTATCGTGATTTAAAAAGGAGCCAAACACCTGTGATGGTATTCAAGATTAATGGCAACATTTTACAAATTGAGGAAGGGTATGCAAACTTTTGAGCACAACTGTATACACGGCAGGGGACACAGTCACGATAGTGACAATCACTTGTGTTTATGGACACCTGTTTTCCTGTCTGAACAGACGTTTGCCAGCGCGACATCCTGCTCCCTATGAAATCCGCCGGATGAGGGCTGCAGCTCTTAGCCGTTTTTATTGGAGCCTCATGTTGGAAGGGCCTCCGATGGCTCATTTGCAGAGATATGTAGCCTTTCTCAGGTGCAGCCGAGGGTTTTGGGAGCAGCACACTGTCCAGGCCTTCAGTCTCTCAAGTGCAATTTATCAAGGAGGCTTTGAGAAGCAGTGGACTGGAGCTTCTCCCACATGGAGGATGCAGATGAGGCGGTAGCAGAGCTCGTGATTGTGTGTGTGTGTGTGTGTGTGTGTGTGTGTGTGTGTGTGTAAGAGAGAGAAGTGAGTGAGGATTCACTTACCGGGAGGAATTAAAAGCTGTGCTGATTTTTTTTTTTCCTCCTGGAATTTTTTTCTTTTTTTTTTTTTTTTTTTTATTATATTTTTTGCATTTACAATGCCGGAGAGCAGTAGTCACATGACCACTGTCCGTGAGTGCGTGCTGGCAGATGCTGAGACGGTGAGTAAATGCACCATGAGTCACCCTCTGTTCAAACACAAAAGAGAAGCTTCCTGGAATCCCCCATCCCCAGATACTCGTCATACGAGGGAAGCCCCTAAGAGGACGGGGCTGCGGGGGCATCTGCTGCACAGGGCTTCGAACACAGTGCGACTGGCCCTGGTGGACCAAAGCGCAGGAGACGACTGTCGCTTTTGCAGTGTCGGAAACACTGATTCACCTATTTGCTTCGTGTGAAAGATTGAGGGTTTTGTTTTGCTTGTGAGAAACTGCACGGCTGGGGGAGGGGGGGGGTGTCAGGTTTTCTGTGGGGGATTTTGTTTGCGGGTGGAAGTATAACGTGCAGCATCAGTATCGGGCTGTATTGCTTAATTTTTGGTGTGGTCAAGCTAAATTTGCAGTTTGGGTTACATGCAGGAACATGCTGAGGTGTTTCAGGGGTATGTCTCCGCGCGCCTTTGGATCGAGTTTGTGCATCATTTTGCAAAATTGAATGTGGAACTGTTCACTCGGATGTGGTGTGTTGGTGGAGCAATTTGCACAGGAACTGATGAGATTCTAACCTGTGTGAGTTGACTGGGCTCTAGTGTGTCTCTTTCTTTTTCTGGCTTTGTTTTTTGTGTGTGTGTGTGTGTGTGTGTGTGTCTGTCTCTCACACTCTCTCGAAATCATTTTTCATTGTATTATAATCGTGCTCATGTTACCGGTAGGCCATGTCCTTCCTGCTGGGGTGTGAAAATCCGCTCTACCTCGTCTCAACTAATAAACCAATGAGCCCGCGTCACTCCCGCGAGTTACCAGGAAGTAACCCGCTCGCTGCTCGGCTCGCTGCTCAGGGGTTCATGTGGGTCTGGAGCACTGGTGTGATCCGATAAATCCTGCGATCTGACTGACCGAAGCGCAGCATTAGGACCGAACAGAAGGCGCCGGGCCGTCGCTCGCAGGTATAAACTCGCCCGGCGGAGCGAAACCCTGTTTTTCAGCTGCGCACGAAACTCCCGGAAAAGGTGACTCGGGCTGGATGGCGATGGACGCGCCGCACCTGACCGAAGATGAGATGGCCGACATTAAAAAGGAGGTGAGAAAGTCGTAAGTTCGCCCTGACGGTCTCGGTTTAATGCGTGTAAAAGGAATGTTTCTCTAAGTGAAATGTGGATGAAAGCGAGAGTCACAGTGGAAGTGAAAGGGGCTGTAACGTGACCCGGCGCACACTGGGCCCTGACGCATTCGCGTCTTTGCAGGGACTTAGAATGTAATTTGTCGTGCGAATGATTCGTTTCGCGGCCGGTGTGAAAGCGGCTTCACCGCTCCTCTGCAGTCCTGTGCCTCTTCTCAGCGCTGCCGAGCCTCACTGCTCTGTGGTGGAGACTTTACTGTCACGGTCGTGATAACAAAAAAATAGCTAAAAATGCCGGCCGGTTTAACAATGTTACCGGTGCGAGTTTTAGCCCAGGAAAATCGAAACATCCATTTACATCAGCAGCTGTATTTATTGACAGTTCGGGTAATGGATAACTGCGTAAAACTGGACATCGTTTTCCCAGTGTTACGGCAGACACGAAAATCGCCTCAAAAATATGCTGCGTTTTCTCTCGATTACCTTTACTGTGTGTGGACTGATTTATTTTTATTTCTGTGCGCGAATAGCCGTTCTACAGCCTCGGGTCCGAAATCACAATCCTGACGCAACACCCCGAACAACTGCTGTCTCGGCGAAGTTTTACTCGGGCGCAGAGCCATGCAGCCGCTGCCGTGGGCCGCTGTGCAAGTGCAGACGTGCATCCCCGCCAGCTGCAACACCCAGGACTGTATATTTTGCTCTTCTATCAGTGATAAAACACATTCCTGCGCGTCATTGCACCCCTCAGCAAAGCATAAACTGAATCAGAATCCGTAACTCTATTGTCATTATGCCAAAGTACTGTAATGACTTGGGAATATTTGTAGAAAGTTGAGTAATTGTTACCTATAGAAATCCATGTATGTTTTCAGGGTACCTTGTGGGTTGATGCCAGGTCCCGCTTGGGATTGGCAGCGCAGCATGAGGGGGGTGGACTTGGGGGAGGTAACGGGGAATGGGGTGTAAAAATGCAGTTTTTTGGCGGAAGTTGAGTGAGGGAAAATAGAGCAAAGAGAATATTGCCAGCATTTAGCGCTTCTCTGTTTAAGGCAGTTTTTTTCCATCAAACGCAACGCATTGTTGACGGATTTACGTGTGGACAGTCGCTCATTCTGACAGATCGCTACAGTACTTTTGTACGACAAAATACAACAAAAAGGCTATTGTAATGTCATTAAATACGATAAACGGTGAATCTGGAACAGATCTGCGTTTTCATAATCCTGTAAATATAACGTATTACAGTGTGTAGCCATATTATCAGCTCTTTCGAAAAAAAGGTGCACTAACTGTTCTAGTTCATTACTAGCACTCACTGCCAAGCAGGTAGCTAACATAAACACTACCCATGTGTTTTGTTGCTTGCCTACCTGCTGCTAAATTAGGCTACCCCATTTGTACAAAACACGTAGGCCTAGTGTAATGTGAATATAGGCCACTGGATGGCAGTATTTACCTTTTTTTTTTATTCAGCTCAGACTGGAGCTATGTTTAGACATGTCCTGGACATGTCTGGGGCAAGTCCCCGAAAAGTAAAAAAAAGAGGTCTAAATGTGGGTGGGGTCTGCAAAAGAGTATATAAGGAAAAGAATTGAGACAGGAGAGTAGTAGGAGAAATTGCAAGAAGAAGGATACGTGTGAGCAGACCTGTCATCTCTGTTCAAGACCTGTGAAGTTTCTTTTGTGGATTTTTGCCTTTGTTACAGCATTTTTCCTTACCCAGGACATCACCAAGCCACCCCAACAAACAAAGGGACTGTAAATATTTCTGTCTTTTTTTACTAATCAATCTTGGTCAGTTAGTTAGTTGTTATTAGTCTTTGTCTTTGTTTAAAAATTAAATGTGTTTTAGTTTTTAAAACTGTGTCTGTCATCCCTTGCTGTTGCTGTTGTGTTGTAGATTGTAATAACAAATTGGGGCCATAACAAATTGGGGGCTCGTCCGGGAGAGACCATTGTGTGAGTAGTTTATTGAAAATCTAACATTTCCAATTGTAAAATTGATTTTTTTAATTGAATACATATATATTGACAACAGCAATGGATGATTTCTTGGCATCACCAACTGTAGGGGTTTTGAAGTCTTTTAAAAAGACAGAACTGTTGGAAATATGCAGACATTTGGAGCTGACAGAGGTAAAACCAGCCATGCGAAAAGCAAGACTGGCTAGAGAGATGGTTGAATATTACATTGATGAAAATGTGTTTTCACCAGGAGATCTGGAACAGTTTCCAGTGGAAAATCCAAATATAGAAATGGAACTTAAATTAAAAATGCTAGAGATTGAAATGGAAGAAAAAGAAAAACAAAGGCAGTTTGAGTTGGAAAAATTAGCAAGAGAAGAGAAAAAGAAAGGGAGGAAAAAGAAAGGGAGGAAAGAGAAAAACAAAGAGAATTTGAGAGAGAGAAAGAGGAAAGAGCAGAAAGAGAGAGACAGACAGAGATTTTGAATTAGAGAAGTTGGATAGAGAAGAAAGACTCCAAATGGAGAAACTAAAAATTAAAATTGAAACTAAAAATAAATTTTGTGCCAGTCAGGAGGTAAAACTGGTGCCTCCATTTTCTGAAAAGGACGTAGACAACTATTTCCAGTGTTTTGAAAAGGTAGCAAAGAGTTGCCAGTGGCCAAAGGAACACTGGCCTCTGATGTTGCAAACTGTCCTCAAGGGTAAAGCTCAACAAGCCTATTCAGCTTTGCCTGCAGATGATTCCTCTGATTATGAGGTTGTCAAAAAGGTTATTTTGAGAGCTTATGAGTTGGTTCCAGAGGCTTACCGACAGAAATTCAGAGGTCTGAAGAAATCTGAAAATCAGACTTATGTGGAATTTGCTAATGAGAAGAAGGTTTGCTTTGAGCGCTGGTGTACTTCTATGGAGGTCAAGGATGATTTCAACTCACTAAAAGAGATGGTGTTAGTTGAAGAATTCAAGAACTGTGTTAAAGATGATGTTAAGACCTACCTTAATGAGAAGCAATCACTGAATTTGCAATCAGCTGCCAAATTTGCAGATTAATATGTTCTCACACATAAGTCCAAATTTCAGTCTAACAGTAACAATAGATGGTCCCAATTTCAGAAAAAGGGTTACGGTGATACCCAAGATTCCTCACCCAAAGACAAAGACAAATCTGGTGATGGTGCTCAGAAATCCAGTAACAGGTCTGATCAAAGTGTGAAAGCTGACAGTGACAAAAGTGGTCTAGTTTGCAGTTATTGCAAGAAATCTGGTCATGTTACAACTAACTGTTGGTTCCTTAAAGCTAAGAAAGAAAAAGAAAAGGATACCAAACCAAATGCCTTTGTGAAAACAAGGTTAGAAACCCCTGTAGTAGATAACCGATCTGCTAAATTACCTGCTTCTTGTGGGGCTAAAAAGCCTGATACAGCTGACTTCGTGAGGGAGGAATTTCTTCCATTTGTGTCAGAGGGATTTGTGGCTCTGAATGAGCATACTACTCCTGTCCCCATGTATATCCTAAGGGATACCGGAGCTTCTCAGTCACTTTTGTTGATGGACTCTTTGGAGTTACGTGATGAGACTGCTTCAGGGGATTTCATACTTGTACTAGGTATTGAAGGGAGGACTGTATCTGTACCCCTGCGCTCTATATTCTTGAAGTCAGATTTAGTTACAGGACAGGTAAAGGTGGGACTTATGTCAAGTCTACCTATAAAGGGTGTTTCTCTGTTGCTAGGCAATGACCTGGCTGGGGGCAAAGTAGTTCCCCCTGTACATCTTACTTCACAGCCGAGCACTGAAGATGGGGATGAGGACCCATCTCTGTATCCTTCTTGCGCAGTGACTCGTGCTATGGCCAAGAAGGCTAAAGAAGAAGATGTTGTGGTGCCGTCCAGCACATTGAATAGTCAGGACTCAGGTGGTTCGCCTCATGACTCTGATTGGCCTACTATGGTTTCTCCGTTTGAGGACTTATCAGATACTTTTATCAGTTCATTGTTCAGCCAGCCAGATGGGTTTGGTGATTCTGATGTGTCTGGAGACTTGTCTCTGTCCAGAAAGCGGTTGATTGAGGAGCAAACTAACGATCCTGAAATTTGTGTACTAAAGAGGAGAGCCCTTCCTGATAAAGAAATAGACGCAGTTCCAGTTGGGTATTATCTCAAGGATGGTGTGTTGATGCGGAAGTGGCGCCCTCCTGATATCCCTGCCAATGCAGATTGGGCAGTGGTCAGGCAAATTGTTGTTCCGAAGGTCTACAGGAATGAGATCTTAACAATGGCTCATAGTTTACCTTTAGGAGGTCATCTTGGTGTTAACATGACTGTTGATAAGATCATGAAACACTTCTTTTGGCCTGGGCTTCGGAAAGTCGTTTCCAACTTTTGCAAAACCTGTCACACTTGTCAGTTAGTTGGAAAACACCAGTTAGACCCACCTGTAGCTCCATTGCAGCCTATCCCAGCATTTGGGGAGCCATTCTCTAAGGTCATTGTTGATTGTGTTGGTCCATTACCCAAGACTAGATCTGGAAATCAGTACTTGTTGACAATCATTTGTGCATCTACCAGATTCCCCGAAGCCATACCTCTACATAACATCAAGGCAACTGCAATCTCAAAGGCTTTGATAAAGTTCTTCACGTTGTTTGGCCTTCCCAGGGAAATTCAGTCAGACCAAGGTAGCAGTTTCACTTCTGGTTTGTTTCAGCAGGTTGTGTATGAACTAGGTGCACAGCAGATTCTTTCTAGTGCCTATCATCCAGAAAGTCAGGGTGTCTTAGAGCGGTTTCATTCCACTCTCAAGACAATGATGAGGACTTATTGTTATGACCATGAGAAAGACTGGGATGAAGGGGTTCATTTGCTGTTGTTTGCAGCTAGAGAAGCAGTGCAGGAGTCTACTGGATTCAGTCCATTTGAGCTAGTGTTTGGTCATGAAGTGAGAGGACCTTTGCTATTATTGAGTGAACAATGGCAAGAGGAAGAGCCGCATATCAGTCTGTTAGACTATGTTAGCAAGTTCAAGGAAAGATTGCGTGCAGCTTGTGACCTAGCCAAAGAGAACTTGAAATCAAGTCAGGGAAAAATGAAAACTTGGTATGATCATAAGCCTAGAAGCCGTGAGTTTAATCCAGGAGACAAGGTCCTTGTGTTGTTTCCCTTGCAGTCCAATCCATTGCAGGCTAGATTTCATGGTCCTTATGAAATTCTGACAAAACTCAATGATCTCAATTACATTGTGAAGACTCCAGATAGGAGAAAACCAAAACAATTGTGTCACATTAACATGCTGAAGCCTTATCATGACAGAAATGCTAGGGTTGCAGCTGTCACTTCAGATTCTCCAATGGCCGAGATTTGTGAAGATGAGGGGGAGTTTCAAGATGATGAACCTAGAATTAAAGCTGAAGTTCTTTCATGTAAATTGTCAAATTCTGAAGTGTTGCAGAATCTTGATGTAAAACTCCAGCACTTAGAACCCTCACAGAAAGATCAGTTTGAGAGGTTGATCAAGAAATATGAGGATCTTTTTCCTGATGTTCCAAAGAGAGTTTCTATTGCCTCTCATGATGTAGATGTTGGTGATGCCAAACCAATAAAACAGCATCCGTACCAGATGAATCCTGAAAAGCAGAAGATTGCTGAGAAAGAGGTTGAGTACATGTTAAAACATGATATTATCAGACCCTCCAACTCAGATTGGAGTTCACCCTGTGTGCTAGTTCCAAAACCTGATGGAAGTACTAGATTCTGTACAGATTATCGCAAAGTCAATGCTGTAACTAGAACTGATGTGTTTCCAATACCTAGGATTGATGATTGTATTGATAGAGTAGGGCAAGCAAAGTTTCTGACCAAGATTGATTTATTGAAGAGTTATTGGTGTGTGCCTTTAACTGAGAGGGCCAAGAGCGTCTCTGCTTTTGCCACACCATCTGGATTGTACCAGTATGAAGTCCTACCCTTTGGCATGAAAAATGCCCCAGCCACGTTCCAAAGGATGATACAGTCTACAATCGCCGGATTGACACACACCGGTGCGTACATCGATGACCTGATCACATGGAGTGACTCCTGGGAAGAACATCTAAAAGATGTAGAGACGTTGTTCCAGCGCCTGACCCAGGCTAACCTGACTGTTAACCTGAGCAAGAGTGACTTTGGTTGTGCTACTGTCACCTATCTTGGTTACGTCATAGGCCAGGGTAAGGTGGCACCCATAAATGCTAAAGTCCAAGCCATCATGGGCTTTCCAGTTCCTGACAACAAAAAAGCTTTGCGCCGCTACCTTGGAATGATCGGGTACTACCGCAAGTTCTGCAAGAACTTTGCTGAGATTGCTCTCAGTCTAACTAACCAACTGAAGAAAGGCGTAAAGTTCACTTGGGATGATGCATGCCAGAGAGCCTTCGATTGCCTGAAGTCTCTGCTGTGTCACTTCCCCGTGCTCAAATCTCCTGACTTCAACAAACCGTTCTCCATCGCGGTCGATGCTAGGGACCAAGCTTGTGGATCTGTGCTCCTACAGAGAAGTGACTCTGATGACATTGAGCATCCCGTGGCATACTTCTCCCGGAAGTTCAATCGCCACCATAGGAACTATTCCACAATAGAGAAGGAACTGTTGGCTCTCGTCCTTTCTTTACAACACTTTGAAGTTTATGTTTGTACAGGGGAAAAGCCAATGATTGTGTACACTGACCACAATCCGTTAATGTTTTTGAGTAAGATGAAAAACAAGAATCGGAGATTGTTGAATTGGAGTTTGATTTTACAGGAGTTTGACTTGGAAATTAAGCATGTGAAGGGTACAGACAATGTAATTGCTGATTGCTTATCCCGTGTTTGAATATGTATATATATATCATGTGTTTATTTGAATATTGTATGATATGTATATATAGACAAGTGTTCACTTAACCATTTTGTATTGAAAAGAAAAATTTTGCCTTTGAGTCAAAATTTTTCCCTTTTGGAATGGAGGTGTAATGTGAATATAGGCCACTGGATGGCAGTATTTACCTTTTTTTTTTATTCAGCTCAGACTGGAGCTATGTTTAGACATGTCCTGGACATGTCTGGGGCAAGTCCCCGAAAAGTAAAAAAAAGAGGTCTAAATGTAGGTGGGGTCTGCAAAAGAGTATATGAGGAAAAGAATTGAGACAGTAGAGTAGTAGGAGAAATTGCAAGAAGAAGGATACATGCGACCAGACCTGTCATTTCTGTTCAAGACCTGTGAAGTTTCTTTTGTGGATTTTTGCCTTTGTTACAGCATTTTTCCTTACCCAGGACATCACCAAGCCACCCCAACAAACAAAGGGACTGTAAATATTTCTGTTTTTTTTTACTAATCAATCTTGGTCAGTTAGTTAGTTGTTATTAGTCTTTGTTTAAAAATTAAATCTGTTTTAGTTTTTAAAACTGTGTCTGTCATCCCTTGCTGTTGCTGTTGTGTTGTAGATTGTAATAACAAATTGGGGCCATAACACTAGTTTATCCAAGGAAAATTATCTGTCACCGCCGTCTAGTTTTTTTTCCTCCCTCTACCTTTTCTCCTCTCTCTTCTCTGGTTTCCTGATGGATAACTTGCCCCATGATTGCTGAAGATTCATATTTTGCCGGCTGCAGGAATCATGGACCTGGCTGGCTGGCTACTGTCAGCAGCCAGTGGGAAGGGCCCCCTTGAGGGGGATTCCGATAACGGTATCGTTGTACTTTCCTGCATTGACCTTTACAGAGTTTAAAGGGACACTCACACAGTTTGTGGTTGTATTCTATTCATATTCCGTCATTGTCTGGGGGCCCCAGGCCATTTCGGGGCCCAAGGCAATTGGTTAGTTTTCTTGCCTTGTTGCAACAGGCCTGGCTGTTCGTGATATGTACAGTGACTCTTGTCTTGTTCTTTGTTTGTGTGGTCAATAAAGCAAAAAAAAAAAAAAACGAGAAATGCTACTGCATCAAGACACTGGAGTGGTTTGCGACACAGGAGAGAGAAAAAGAGCCTTTGGTGTGTTAGACCTGAAAATTCCAGACTAATATCCCTCCCTCTATTGACAACAATTTGTCCTGGCTAATTCCAGATGGTTTTCCTTCATTAACACTGTAATGATCGCTCCAGTGGAGGATTTCTCTCAGTGGCTTCTTTAATGACAACCGTCAACTCCACAACACTGCATACTCTATTCCCACATCTCCCGTCTTCCTGTCACTCCCCAGATTACCATAAATACCGTAAACACTCGCGCATGCACATCTATTACCGTATATGACATCTCCCCTTCAAAATGGATTATTTCCCTTAAAACAAACAACCGTTGCTTAATTGTATTGTAACAAATCTCCTTACATTTACATTAACATCAGTATTACATCAGTATTAACCCATTTCTATAAATTCTATTACAAACTCAACTCAGCAAGAACTTTGATCAGCACTCACAACAATAATGCCATTTCAATACAACTTCTCTTTTTTTTTTTCCCACTTCTCATTCCCCCCCCCCCCCCCCCCCCCCCTTTTTTATTTTTTTTTTTAAAAACCCCCCCCCAAAGGCCATAGGGTCAGTCTACACGTCAAGCCTGTTGACTGGTTTGCACACCCGTCCAGATTTGGTCGCAGTCTGACCGGGCATGAGGTTTGCAGGTGTAGCCACACTCTGACTGGTGGGGACTGTCTCTGTCATGTCAGTGCGTGTGTCTGTCCCTGTGTTCTCGCTGGTTGCTGGTCCGGAGGTCTGGGAAACCAGCTCAGGTTGAAGGTGACGGCGGTTCCGCCGAAGCTCAGCTCCCTGCTGTGTCTTTATTATGAAGGATCTCGGAGTGGTGCTTTCACCCGAAACCACCGCTGGCCGTGACCATGATTTCTCGTGGTCCAACTTGGACCTCACTGCATCACCTGGCTGCAGGACAGGTAAGGGTCGGGCTCCGTGGCGGCGATTGGAGTAGTAGGCCTGCTTGGCCTTCTCTCTGTCGTCCTTCTCCTTCACTGCTGCTCTGCTCGGCCACTTTGGTTGGAGATTCCTTTCCAGGATAGGGAGCGTTGTTCGGATCTTTCTCCCCATTAACAGCTCTGCTGGACTGTAGCTGGTTGAGGAGCACGGAGTGGACCTGTGGACCATCAGGGCCATAACTGGATCTGCTTGTTTGAGGACCTTCTTGGCTGTCTGCAGGGCCCTTTCTGCATGTCCATTGCCCTGTGGGTGGTGTGGGCTGGACGTGCAGTGCCTGAAGTCAAACTGCTTTGCGAACTCCTGAAGCTCAGCACTTGTAAACTCTGTCCCATTATCAGTCACTACTTCGTCTGGGATTCCAAACCTGGCAAAGATGGTCTTCAACTTCAGTATTGCATGTGTACTGGTTGTGGATGGCATGTGCAGTATTTCTATGAATCTGGGGTAATAGTCTGAGATAACCAGGTAGTTCTGGAGATTGTATACACATAAATCCATTGCGATTCTCTTCTACGGACGATCTGGAAGTGATGTAGAGATGAGTGGTTCCCTTTGTTGTGTCCTCTTCTGTTCGAGACACACATGGCATGATGACACTAGGCTGCTTATCTCTGTAGCAAGACTGGGCCACCACACTGATGAGCAGGCTCTTTCCCCACATTTAGTCAGTCCTTGGTATCCCTCGTGGATTCTCTGGAGAATCTCTTTTCTCATCAGCTGCGGGACCACGATTCTGCATCCCCTGAGGACCAGGCCATTGTGCTCTGACAGTTCTGCTTTGACCTGCATGTAGTGTCGTATACTCACAGGCACTTTGCAGCTGTGTTCCGTCCATCCCGTCCGTATGAACTTGATGAGTGCCTGCAGTTCAGCATCGGCTGCAGTTGCCTTCTTGATCTCCTCCATCTTGCTCTGGCTAGCAGGGATTGCCCCCACTACACTAGCAACATAACATGCCACGTCACTCTCAGTGTCCGGCTCAGCTCTCGTGGACAGCGGGGTACGTGAGAGTGTATCTGCGACGATCAGAGTCTTCCCTGGTGCATACTCTGCCACGGGGCTAAATCTCATCAGCCTCATGAAAAGACGCTGACACCGCACAGGTACATTGTCCAGGCTGCGGCTGTTTATGAGCGGCACTAGTGGCTTGTGATCGGTTACTAGTTTGAATGTTTCCATGCCAGTCAGGTACCTGTCAAACTTCTCACACGCCCACATGCCGGCCAGACATTCCTTTTCAATCTGGGCGTAGCGTGTCTCTGCGTCGGTGAGTCATCTGGAGCAGTAGGCGACAGGTTTCCATTGTTGCCCATGGAGTTGAAGGAGCACACCTCCCAGTCCATAGCTGCTGGCGTCGGCTGACACGGCAGTGGGCTTGCTGACGTCGTAGTAGGCAAGGACTGGCGCCGTCGCCAGTAGCTGTTTGGTGTGTTCAAAAGCTGTTTGTTGTGCGTGACTCCATGTCCACACAATTTTCTTTTTCAGGAGCTCATACAGCAGCTGGGCCACTGTAGACAGGTTGGGGATGTAGCTTCCGAGGTAATTCACCATGCCCAGGATCCTCTTCAGTTCTGGCACACTTGTTGGCGGCGGCAGCTGTTGTATAGCCTCGATTTTGTCTGGGTCGGGCCGAATTCCATCTTTATCGATGTGATGCCCTAGGAAGCGCAGCTGGTGTTGTCTGATGGAGCATTGTCGCGGTTGAGCTTCAACCCAGCTGTCTCGATGCACTGCATGACCTTCTCCAGACGCTGGTTGTGTTCACTCACTGTGGCCCCGTAGACGAGCACATCATCCATGAAGATCTCTCCTCCTTCGAGCCCCTCCATCGTCTCCATCATCTTCCTCTGAAAAATCTCGGGAGCACTGGTATTCCCAGACGGCAGTCTCTTAAAGTGGAATTTGCCAAACAGGGTGATGAAGGTTGTGAGCTTGCAGCTGTCTGGGTGCAGGGGGATTTGGAAGAACCCACTGGCGGCATCGAGCGTCGAGAGGACAGTGGAACCACTCAGCTTTACTATTATTTCATCTGTAGTAGGTAAGATGTATTGTTCTCTCTTAACAGCTTCATTCAGTCTTTTGAGGTCTACACAGATACGCGCTTTACCTGTGTGTTTCTTTAGGACTGGCACCATAGGCGCACACCAGTCTGTAGGCTGTGGTACCTTCTTGATGATGCCGTTCCTCTCCATCCGCTCTAGTTCCTCTCGAACCTTTTGTAGCATGGGGATTGGCACACGCCTGACTGCATGAACAGCGTATGGTTGAGCATTGTCTTTCAGCTGTATTCTTACAGGTTCAGTCTTTAAAGTTCCATGCTCACCGAATGCCTGTAAGTGCCCTGTGTTGCACGCCGCTTCCTCCACTCTCCTCACCAGGTTCATCTTCACCGACAGTGGCCGGCTGAGGAGGTTGCTGACTGTGTGGCCACGGACGACGTATGCTGTGAGTGGGTGTCTCTTTCCTTTGTAAGCCACAGTGCTCTGGAGCTGTCCTATGCACTACAACTCACCACCTGGGCTATCCAATGGGATGTCTGCAGGCTCCAGTGGTGTTTTGGGTCTGAGTGAGTGGTAGGTTTCCTCACAGATGACATTCACGTCGGCCCCTGTGTCGATCTTGAACTGAACAGGGGAGGAGCCTACCTGCAGTCTGACTGTCCATTGCTTTGATGACCCATGGACTGTTTTGCTCACTGTCCCTGGGAAATATGACGGTTGCTGCTGCTGCTGCTCTGTGACCTCGCTCACCCTCTTGTACCTGCACTCTCTGCTCCAATGCCCCACTTTGTTGCATGAGTTGCATGTGGATTCCCGCGCAGGGCAGTTCTCATCTCTGCTGTGACGCATTTTCCAGCACTTTCCACATTTGCCACCTCCATTATGTCCACTATTCCCTCCTTTTTGCTTTCTTTGGAATTTAGCATTTCTGTTGAATTTGTGACTCACTTCATGCACGGCCCCAGCTGCCTCTCCTTGCATGCTAACGTGTGAAGCGACCTCCTGACTGCCTGCCGGTTTCAATAGTCAGCGCCAGTGTAAGGCCCTTCATTAGCTGTAGCTTGCGTGAGACGTCTTTATCCAGTATTCCAACAACAATTCGGTCGCGAATGTTCTCCTCTCTATTTGCGCCGAAATCACAGTGTTCTGAAAATTCATACAAAGCCCTGATATAAGTCTCTGCTTTTTCCCCGGGTCTTTGAATGCGTTGATGGAAACAGGCCCGCTCTAGAATCACATTTCTGCGCGGCACAAAGTACTCATCAAACTTGGCTAGCACAACACTAAAGTCGTTTTCATTTTCATTTTTTCAACACATTCTCGGCCTTGTTTCCCATAGCGTATATCAGGCTGCTCACCTGCACCGCGCCATCTTCATTGCTAAGTTTGGTAGCAGTTCTGAATCTCACAAAACGTTGCTTCCAGTCGGGCCACTCTGCAGGTTTATCGAATGAGAAGTTGGTCGGGGGGTTGAATTTCGCCATGACAATCCGTCTTGTACTTCTGACACCATGTAATGATTGCTCCAGAGGTGGATTTTTCTCAGTGGCTTCTTTAATGACAACCGTCAACTCCACAACACTGCATACTCTATTCCCACATCTCCCGTCTTCCTGTCACTTCCCAGATTACCGTAAATGACCCCACACTCGCGCATGAACATTTATTACCGTATATGACAAACACATTTTCCAATTCCGGAATAATCACGTGGTAATTGAAGACATGGCTTCTCTCCCCCATGCAATCTAAAAGTGACAAAATAATGGGCTACATTCAGTACTTAAAAAAATTATAATTAGGTCCATGCACTGGCACTCGGCGACGGCATTTGAATGAAGTTCAATGAAATATCGCCTTTCACTCTTGTGGGTTGCGCGGGCTGATTTTATTAAAAAAAAAAAAAAAAAAAAAGAAAGTGGCACTCGGCAGTTAAATAGGCAGCATGCTGCTCAAGCTGTTTGCTTGAGAGGCGACAGGTATGCAAGTTTGAATATCGATTTAAATACAGCAATTAAGCGTCCAGATTAATGGTTGTCTTCCTACTTAATCGGGGAGAACAAGCAGCTGCTGTTAACTGTGGAGTGCTCTCGGAGCGAACCTTCGGTTACTAATTAAATGTTCTTAGATACTCTGAACACTGTAGAAATGACAGAATTACTTCAATTGCATTTATTCCCGAGGAATTGTTTGGGGTGCCAATAATTGTGGAACTGGTGATTTTATGAAAAATAATTATTTCTTAGTCGGGGATTTTTTCCCCCCCCTTTAAAATCTACTTGAGTTGAAGGTTACATTTTTCTACAATTTTCAGTGTGAGGGTATGCTTCTGCAATAAAAATGGAATTTATTTTAAGGCTTTTAACACATCTTAGCCAGGGGTGCCAATAATTACGTAGGGCACTGTACATAGTGTGTGTGTGTGTGTGTGTGTGTGTGAAGAAATGTGCAGTTAGCAGCAGTCCTTGCATGTTATATTGCACAATAGTTTCACATGGTGAAAGGATATATTGTTGAAAGAGAAATTTTTACCTGTTTTTATTAATTGGTTTTGTATGTTATTACTCGCATATATTACCAGACCATTTTTACTGTATCTTGTGTTGGCCGACCTTAAGCGGTATTGGCCGAGGTCAGCAGGTGCACAAGTAACCCTTGGCAACTGTGGCATTCGCTCACAGGAGACGACAGTCGCAGACCTGACATTAAGCTCTTTAACGAGTGTTGAAGTCGCTTACTTCAGAAGTCATAGTCACAATATTGTCATGGTAGCACAACATACTAACCCAATTAATAAAAATTTAATAAATTGCTTATTTTTGAAATGCCTTGGTATTGGCCTTTGGTTCGCGGTATTATATAATACGGCGACCCTCAGGCCAATACCAAGGCAATACGGAAATAAGCAATTAATAAGATATAATATTGCACAATCCCTTCACATGGTGAGAATCGGCCGTCCTCTTGTAGGTCACAAACCTAAAAGCCCATTTTCATACTTGAACATCCTGCCCTGGTCTCCCCGGCACATTCCCTGGTGCCAAACAGTCTCCTCACAGGCTTATGCTGTTAGGCAGCGGCGCTACCTGCTCTTCCGCCACGCCAACCTCAGATATTTTATTTATATTTTCATTTTACTATTATTTGGCTCATGCTTTCACCGTAAGAAACTTTTACCTGCTCTGACGAAGTAGAGTCTGGTTAAGCACCTGCTCAAAAGGCCCCGCTGCTGCAGTTCTGGTGCTGTGGCTTTACTGGGGTCAGAGCAGAGTGCAGTGCCCACAATTCACCTCCAGTCTGTAGGGTGGATGTGATGGGGCAGTGGTGCTGCTCTGTAGAGACTGTAGGGTGGATTTGATGGAGCAGTGGTGCTGGTCTGTAGAGACTGTAGGGTGGATGTGATGGGGCAGTGGTGCTGGTCTGTAGAGACTGCAGGGTGGATGTGATGGGGCTGTGGTGCTGGTCTGTAGAGATTGTGGGGTGGATGTGATGGAGCAGTGGTACTGGTCTGTAGAGACTGTGGGGTGGATGTGATGGGGCAGTGGTGCTGGTCTGTAGAGACTGTTGGGTGCATGTGATGGGGCAGTGGTGCTGGTCTGTAGAGACTGAAGGGTGGATGTGATGGGGCAGTGGTGCTGGTCTGTAGAGACTGCGGGGTGGATGTGATGGAGCAGAGGGGCTGGTCTGTGGAGACTGTAGGGTGGATGTGATGGAGCAGTGGTGCTGGTCTGTAGAGACTGTAGGGTGGATGTGATGGGGCAGTGGTGCTGGTCTGTAGAGACTGCAGGGTGGATGTGATGGGGCAGTGGTGCTGGTCTGTAGAGACTGTGGGGTGGATGTGATGGAGCAGTGGTGCTGGTCTGTAGAGACTGTGGGGTAGATGTGATGGGGCAGTGGTGCTGGTCTGTAGAGACTGTTGGGTGGATGTGATGGGGCAGTGGTGCTGGTCTGTAGAGACTGCAGGGTGGATGTGATGGGGCTGTGGTGCTGGTCTGTAGAGACTGTGGGGTGGATGTGATGGAGCAGTGGTGCTGGTCTGTGGAGGCTGTAGGGTGGATGTGATGGGGCAGTGGTGCTGGTCTGTAGAGACTGTTGGGTGGATGTGATGGAGCAGTGGTGCTGGTCTGTAGAGACTGTAGGGTGGATGTGATGGGGCAGTGGTGCTGGTCTGTAGAGACTGTGGGGTGGATGTGATGGAGCAGTGGTGCTGGTCTGTAGAGACTGTGGGGTGGATGTGATGGGGCAGTGGTGCTGATCTGTAGAGACTGGGGTGGATGTGATGGAGCAGTGGTGCTGGTCTGTAGAGACTTCAGGGTGGATGTGATGGGGCAGTGGTGCTGGTCTGTAGAGACTGTAGGGTGGATGTGATGGGGCAGTGGTGCTGGTCTGTCGAGACTGCAGGATGGATGTGATGGGGAAGTGGTGCCGATCTGTAGAGACTGTAGGGTGGATGTGATGGAGCAGTGGTGCTGGTCTGTAGAGACTGTAGGGTGGATGTGATGGGGCAGTGGTTCTGGTCTGTAGAGACTGTAGGGTGGATGTGATGGGGCAGTGGTGCTGGTCTGTAGAGACTGTGGGGTGGATGTGATGGAGCAGTGGTGCTGGTCTGTAGAGACTGTGGGGTGGATGTGATGGGGCAGTGGTGCTGCTCTGTAGAGACTGGGGTGGATCTGATGGAGCAGTGGTGCTGGTCTGTAGAGACTTCAGGGTGGATGTGATGGGGCAGTGGTGCTGGTCTGTAGAGACTGTGGGGTGGATGTGATGGAGCAGTGGTGCTGGTCTGTAGAGACTGTGGGGTGGATGTGATGGGGCAGTGGTGCTGGTCTGTAGAGACTTCAGGGTGGATGTGATGGGGCAGTGGTGCTGGTCTGTGGAGACTGTGGGGTGGATGTGATGGAGCAGTGGTGCTGGTCTGTAGAGACTGTGGGGTGGATGTGATGGGGCAGTGGTGCTGCTCTGTAGAGACTGGGGTGGATCTGATGGAGCAGTGGTGCTGGTCTGTAGAGACTTCAGGGCGGATGTGATGGGGCAGTGGTGCTGGTCTGTAGAGACTGTGGGGTGGATGTGATGGAGCAGTGGTGCTGGTCTGTAGAGACTGTAGGGTGGATGTGATGGAGCAGTGGTGCTGGTCTGTGGGGACTGTAGGGTGGATGTGATGGGGCAGTGGTGCTGGTCTGTGGAGACTGGGGCAGTGGTGCTGGTTTGTGGAGACTGTAGGGTGGATGTGATGGGGCAGTGGTGCTGGTCTGTAGAGGCTGATGGGTGGATGTGATGGGGAAGTGGTGCTGGTGTGTAGAGACTGCAGGGTGGATGTGATGGGGAAGTGGTGCTGGTGTGTAGAGACTGCAGGGTGGATGTGATGGGGCAGTGGTGCTGGTCTGTAGAGACTGTTGGGTGGATGTGATGGAGCAGTGGTGCTGGTCTGTAGAGACTGTAGGGTGGATGTGATGGGGCAGTGGTGCTGGTCTGTAGAGACTGTGGGGTGGATGTGATGGAGCAGTGGTGCTGGTCTGTAGAGACTGTGGGGTGGATGTGATGGGGCAGTGGTGCTGCTCTGTAGAGACTGGGGTGGATGTGATGGAGCAGTGGTGCTGGTCTGTAGAGACTTCAGGGTGGATGTGATGGGGCAGTGGTACTGGTCTGTAGAGACTGTAGGGTGGATGTGATGGGGCAGTGGTGCTGGTCTGTGGAGACTGTAGGGTGGATGTGATGGGGCAGTGGTGCTGGTCTGTCGAGACTGCAGGATGGATGTGATGGGGCAGTGGTGCCGGTCTGTAGAGACTGTAGGGTGGATGTGATGGGGCAGTGGTGCTGGTCTGTAGAGACTGCAGGGTGGATGTGATGGGGCAGTGGTTCTGGTCTGTAGAGACTGTAGGGTGGATGTGATGGGGCAGTGGTGCTGGTCTGTAGAGACTGTGGGGTGGATGTGATGGGGCAGTGGTGCTGCTCTGTAGAGACTGGGGTGGATCTGATGGAGCAGTGGTGCTGGTCTGTAGAGACTTCAGGGTGGATGTGATGGGGCAGTGGTGCTGGTCTGTAGAGACTGTGGGGTGGATGTGATGGAGCAGTGGTGCTGGTCTGTAGAGACTGTGGGGTGGATGTGATGGGGCAGTGGTGCTGGTCTGTAGAGACTTCAGGGTGGATGTGATGGGGCAGTGGTGCTGGTCTGTGGAGACTGTGGGGTGGATGTGATGGAGCAGTGGTGCTGGTCTGTAGAGACTGTGGGGTGGATGTGATGGGGCAGTGGTGCTGCTCTGTAGGGACTGGGGTGGATCTGATGGAGCAGTGGTGCTGGTCTGTAGAGACTTGAGGGTGGATGTGATGGGGCAGTGGTGCTGGTCTGTAGAGACTGTGGGGTGGATGTGATGGAGCAGTGGTGCTGGTCTGTAGAGACTGTAGGGTGGATGTGATGGAGCAGTGGTGCTGGTCTGTGGAGACTGTAGGGTGGATGTGATGGGGCCGTGGTGCTGGGCTGTGGAGAGTGGGGCAGGGGGGCTGGTCTGTGAAGACTGTAGGGTGGATGTGATGGGGCAGTGGTGCTGGTCTGTAGAGACTGTTGGGTGGATGTGATGGAGCAGTGGTGCTGGTCTGTAGAGACTAGGGTGGATGTGATGGGGCAGTGGTGCTGCTCTGTAGAGACTGGGGTGGATCTGATGGAGCAGTGGTGCTGGTCTGTAGAGACTTCAGGGTGGATGTGATGGGGCAGTGGTGCTGGTCTGTAGAGACTGTAGGGTGGATGTGATGGGGCAGTGATGCTGGTCTGTGGAGACTGTAGGGTGGATGTGATGGGGGCAGTGGTGCTGGTCTGTCGAGACTGCAGGGTGGATGTGATGGGGAAGTGGTGCTGGTTTGTAGAGACTGTAGGTTGGATGTGATGGGGCAGTGGTGCTGGTCTGTAGAGACTGCAGGGTGGATGTGATGGGGCAGTGGTTCTGGTCTGTAGAGACTGTAGGGTGGATGTGATGGGGCAGTGGTGCTGGTCTGTAGAGACTGTAGAGTGTATGTGATGGGGCAGTGGTGATGGTCTGTAGAGACTGTAGGGTGGATGTGATGGGGCAGTGGTGCTGGTCTGTAGAGACTATAGGGTGGATGTGATGGGGCAGTGGTGCTGGTCTGTAGAGACTGTTGGGTTTATGTGATGGGGCAGTGGTGCTGGTCTGTAGAGACTGTAGCGTGGATGTGATGCGGCAGTGGTGCTGGTCTGTAGAGACTGTAGGGTGGATGTGATGGGGCAGTGGTGCTGGTCTGTAGAGACTGTAGGGTGGATGTGATGGAGCAGTGGTGCTGGTCTGTGGAGACTGTAGGGTGGATGTGATGGGGCAGTGGTGCTGGTCTGTGGAGACTGGGGCAGTGGTGCTGGTCTGTGGAGACTGTAGGGTGTATGTCATGGGGAAGTGGTGGTGGTGTGTAGAGACTGTAGGGTGGATGTGATGGGGAAGTGGTGCTGGTCTGTAGAGACTGTAGGGTGGATGTGATGGGGCAGTGGTGCTGGTCTGTAGAGACTGTAGGGTGGATGTGATGGGACAGTGGTGCTGGGCTGTGGAGAGTGTAGGGTGGATGTGATGGGGAAGTGGTGCTGGTGTGTAGAGACTGTGGGGTGGATGTGATGGGGCAGTGGTGCTGGTCTGTAGAGACTGTAGGGTGGATGTGATGGGACAGTGGTGCTGGTCTGTAGAGACTGTAGGGTGGATGTGATGGGGAAGTTGTGCTGGTCTGTAGAGACTGTGGGGTGGATGTGATGGGGAAGTTGTGCTGGTCTGTAGAGACTGTGGGGTGGATGTGATGGGGAAGTTGTGCTGGTCTGTAGAGACTGTGGGGTGGATGTGATGGGGCAGTGGTGCTGGTCTGTAGAGACTGCGGGGTGGATGTGATGGAGCAGAGGTGCTGGTCTGTGGAGACTGTAGGGTGGATGTGATGGAGCAGTGGTGCTGGTCTGTAGAGACTGTAGGGTGGATGTGATGGGGCAGTGGTGCTGGTCTGTAGAGACTGCAGGGTGGATGTGATGGGGCAGTGGTGCTGGTCTGTAGGGACTGTGGGGTGGATGTGATGGAGCAGTGGTGCTGGTCTGTAGAGACTGTGGGGTGGATGTGATGGGGCAGTGGTGCTGGTCTGTAGAGACTGTTGGGTGGATGTGATGGGGCAGTGGTGCTGGTCTGTAGAGACTGCGGGGTGGATGTGATGGGGCAGTGGTGCTGGTCTGTAGAGACTGTGGGGTGGATGTGATGGAGCAGTGGTACTGGTCTGTGGAGACTGTAGGGTGGATGTGATGGGGCAGTGGTGCTGGTCTGTAGAGACTGTTGGGTGGATGTGATGGAGCAGTGGTGCTGGTCTGTAGAGACTGTAGGGTGGATGTGGTGGGGCAGTGGTGCTGGTCTGTAGAGACTGTGGGGTGGATGTGATGGAGCAGTGGTGCTGGTCTGTAGAGACTGTGGGGTGGATGTGATGGGGCAGTGGTGCTGATCTGTAGAGACTGGGGTGGATGTGATGGAGCAGTGGTGCTGGTCTGTAGAGACTTCAGGGTGGATGTGATGGGGCAGTGGTGCTGGTCTGTAGAGACTGTAGGGTGGATGTGATGGGGCAGTGGTGCTGGTCTGTGGAGACTGTAGGGTGGATGTGATGGGGCAGTGGTGCTGGTCTGTCGAGACTGCAGGATGGATGTGATGGGGAAGTGGTGCCGATCTGTTGAGACTGTAGGGTGGATGTGATGGGGCAGTGGTGCTGGTCTGTAGAGACTGCAGGGTGGATGTGATGGGGCAGTGGTTCTGGTCTGTAGAGACTGTAGGGTGGATGTGATGGGGCAGTGGTGCTGGTCTGTAGAGACTGGGGGGTGGATGTGATGGGGCAGTGGTGCTGGTCTGTAGAGAGTGTGGGGTGGATGTGATGGAGCAGTGGTGCTGCTCTGTAGAGACTGGGGTGGATCTGATGGAGCAGTGGTGCTGGTCTGTAGAGACTTCAGGGTGGATGTGATGGGGCAGTGGTGCTGGTCTGTAGAGACTGTGGGGTGGATGTGATGGGGCAGTGGTGCTGGTCTGTAGAGACTGTGGGGTGGATGTGATGGGGCAGTGGTGCTGGTCTGTAGAGACTTCAGGGTGGATGTAATGGGGCAGTGGTGCTGGTGTGTGGAGACTGTGGGATGGATGGGATGGAGCAGTGGTGCGGGTCGGAAGAGACTGTGGGGTGGATGTGATGGGGCAGTGGTGCTGCTCTGTAGAGACTGGGGTGGATCTGATGGAGCAGTGGTGCTGGTCTGTAGAGACTTCAGGGTGGATGTGATGGGGCAGTGGTGCTGGTCTGGAGAGACTGTGGGGTGGATGTGATGGAGCAGTGGTGCTGGTCTGTAGAGACTGTAGGGTGGATGTGATGGAGCAGTGGTGCTGGTCTGTGGAGACTGTAGGGTGGATGTGATGGGGCAGTGGTGCTGGTCTGTGGAGACTGGGGCAGTGGTGCTGGTCTGTGGAGACTGTAGGGTGGATGTGATGGGGCAGTGGTGCTGGTCTGTAGAGACTGTAGGGTGGATGTGATGGGGCAGTGGTGCTGGTGTGTAGAGACTGCAGGGTGGATGTGATGGGGAAGTGGTGCTGGTGTGTAGAGACTGCAGGGTGGATGTGATGGGGCAGTGGTGCTGGTCTGTAGAGACTGTTGGGTGGATGTGATGGAGCAGTGGTGCTGGTCTGTAGAGACTGTAGGGTGGATGTGATGGGGCAGTGGTGCTGGTCTGTAGAGAGTGTGGGGTGGATGTGATGGGGCAGTGGTGCTGGCCTGTAGAGACTGTGGGGTGGATGTGATGGGGCAGTGGTGGTGGTCTGTAGAGACTGGGGTGGATGTGATGGAGCAGTGGTGCTGGTCTGTAGAGACTTCAGGGTGGATGTGATGGGGCAGTGGTACTGGTCTGTAGAGACTGTAGGGTGGATGTGATGGGGCAGTGGTGCTGGTCTGTGGAGACTGTAGGGTGGATGTGATGGGGCAGTGGTGCTGGTCTGTCGAGACTGCAGGATGGATGTGATGGGGCAGTGGTGCCGGTCTGTAGAGACTGTAGGGTGGATGTGATGGGGCAGTGGTGCTGGTCTGTAGAGAGTGCAGGGTGGATGTGATGGGGCAGTGGGTCTGGTGTGGAGAGACTGTAGGGTGGATGTGATGGGGCAGTGGTGCTGGTCTGTAGAGACTGTGGGGTGGATGTGATGGGGCAGTGGTGCTGCTCTGTAGAGACTGGGGTGGATCTGATGGAGCAGTGGTGCTGGTCTGTAGAGACTTCAGGGTGGATGTGATGGGGCAGTGGTGCTGGTCTGTAGAGACTGTGGGGTGGATGTGATGGAGCAGTGGTGCTGGTCTGTAGAGACTGTGGGGTGGATGTGATGGGGCAGTGGTGCTGGTCTGTAGAGACTTCAGGGTGGATGTGATGGGGCAGTGGTGCTGGTCTGTGGAGACTGTGGGGTGGATGTGATGGAGCAGTGGTGCTGGTCTGTAGAGACTGTGGGGTGGATGTGATGGGGCAGTGGTGCTGCTCTGTAGGGACTGGGGTGGATCTGATGGAGCAGTGGTGCTGGTCTGTAGAGACTTCAGGGTGGATGTGATGGGGCAGTGGTGCTGGTCTGTAGAGACTGTGGGGTGGATGTGATGGAGCAGTGGTGCTGGTCTGTAGAGACTGTAGGGTGGATGTGATGGAGCAGTGGTGCTGGTCTGTGGAGACTGTAGGGTGGATGTGATGGGGCCGTGGTGCTGGTCTGTGGAGACTGGGGCAGTGGTGCTGGTCTGTGAAGACTGTAGGGTGGATGTGATGGGGCAGTGGTGCTGGTCTGTAGAGACTGTTGGGTGGATGTGATGGAGCAGTGGTGCTGGTCTGTAGAGACTAGGGTGGATGTGATGGGGCAGTGGTGCTGCTCTGTAGAGACTGGGGTGGATCTGATGGAGCAGTGGTGCTGGTCTGTAGAGACTTCAGGGTGGATGTGATGGGGCAGTGGTGCTGGTCTGTAGAGACTGTAGGGTGGATGTGATGGGGCAGTGGTGCTGGTCTGTGGAGACTGTAGGGTGGATGTGATGGGGGCAGTGGTGCTGGTCTGTCGAGACTGCAGGGTGGATGTGATGGGGAAGTGGTGCTGGTTTGTAGAGACTGTAGGGTGGATGTGATGGGGCAGTGGTGCTGGTCTGTAGAGACTGCAGGGTGGATGTGATGGGGCAGTGGTTCTGGTCTGTAGAGACTGTAGGGTGGATGTGATGGGGCAGTGGTGCTGGTCTGTAGAGACTGTGGGGTGTATGTGATGGGGCAGTGGTGATGGTCTGTAGAGACTGTAGGGTGGATGTGATGGGGCAGTGGTGCTGGTCTGTAGAGACTATAGGGTGGATGTGATGGGGCAGTGGTGCTGGTCTGTAGAGACTGTTGGGTTTATGTGATGGGGCAGTGGTGCTGGTCTGTAGAGACTGTAGCGTGGATGTGATGGGGCAGTGGTGCTGGTCTGTAGAGACTGTAGGGTGGATGTGATGGGGCAGTGGTGCTGGTCTGTAGAGACTGTAGGGTGGATGTGATGGAGCAGTGGTGCTGGTCTGTGGAGACTGTAGGGTGGATGTGATGGGGCAGTGGTGCTGGTCTGTGGAGACTGGGGCAGTGGTGCTGGTCTGTGGAGACTGTTGGGTGTATGTCATGGGGAAGTGGTGCTGGTGTGTAGAGACTGTAGGGTGGATGTGATGGGGAAGTGGTGCTGGTCTGTAGAGACTGTAGGGTGGATGTGATGGGGCAGTGGTGCTGGTCTGTAGAGACTGTAGGGTGGATGTGATGGGACAGTGGTGCTGGTCTGTAGAGACTGTAGGGTGGATGTGATGGGGAAGTGGTGCTGGTCTGTAGAGACTGTGGGGTGGATGTGATGGGGCAGTGGTGCTGGTCTGTAGAGACTGTAGGGTGGATGTGATGGGACAGTGGTGCTGGTCTGTAGAGACTGTAGGGTGGATGTGATGGGGAGGTGGTGCTGGTCTGTAGAGACTGTGGGGTGGATGTGATGGGGCAGTGGTGCTGGTCTGTAGAGACTGTGGGGTGGATGTGATGGGGCAGTGGTGCTGGTCTGTAGAGACTGTAGGGTGGATGTGATGGGACAGTGGTGCTGGTCTGTAGAGACTGTAGGGTGGATGTGATGGGGAAGTGGTGCTGGTCTGTAGAGACTGTAGGGTGGATGTGATGGGGCAGTGGTGCTGGTCTGTAGAGATTGTAGGGTGGATGTGATGGGGCAATGGTGCTGGTCTGGTGGCTTGTGAAGATCTGACCCGTTCTGGGTTCATGACAGGTGTACGACTGTCGCTCTGAGGTCAGGACTGCGCTCTCTCTGCCAGGTCCTGGAGAGGCTGCGGCCGTACCTGTGCGATAAGATCATCGCCGATCGGCACTTTGATTTCCTGCGCTCGCGTAAGGTCCTGACCAAAGAGGACACCGAGGAGATCAGCTGCCGGACCACACACCGCAAGAGGACCTCCAAGCTCCTGGATTACCTGGCGGAGAACCCGCGGGGCCTGGACACGCTGGTGGAGTCCATCCAACTGAGCCGAGCCTCCGCCTTCATCATCGCCAAAATCACTGACGAGGTGCAGAGTGTCAAAAACGAGAGGATTCAGGCTCTTAAAGGTACAGCGTCCCCAAAACTAATGCTCAAGCGTGTGTGTGTATGTACATTTGTCAGTCTAAATGTTAAAGATAATAATGTCCCAATTGAATTGATTCCGCATGATGTGTTCTGACCCCGTAGCTGGCATGGCCTGTAGTGGCCACCTACATCCCACCAAATACAGCATCACCACAAATGACCTCTCACGGACGCTGTCAGACGAGTCCAACTTCGAGAAGGCGTGCGAGTCCACGCTCCCGTTCCACCGGGACAGCGATTACGGATCCTGCTGTTTTGAAACGCAACCCTTCAACCTGCCCAGCTCACAGAGCAGCACCTGCGCCTCGTCCACTTCCACTCTGCCCAAACCTGGGGACCCCGGGGCCCCCCCACTCCCTGACGAGCTGCCTGTCGAGACCGAGGGGGCCAGTGCGGGAACCAGCTCGGGGTCCCCCTTCCAGCCACTCCGATCCCGATCCATGACCCCCCCAGACCAGAGCACATACGGGCCCAGCGCGTGACGCGAGCTCGCCTCGCACACCTTTAGTTTTGGCCTCACGAACTGCCATTGACTTGCGTCGTTTGTTAACATTTAATAACAAAAAAGGCTGTCATTCATTGCTTCAAAGTTGCAATATCATGTTTGACTTTACATGAACATTACTTGTCAGTTAATAAATTTACTAACTTATGTGCATGTCAGTAGTCATTCACTCATTTGCGTACCAAAGGATAAATGTAATTAGTGAACAAATTAATTTGCACAGTGTCTTTTTAAATTTAATCATTAATCATTATTTAGCAGCATTATCTGATGTTAACTTTGGCGATTGCTGAGTTTACCAATCTTGGTTGCATGTTAACAAATTACTAAGTTAATGTCAATTAATTTTGACCATTTTTCAATGTCTTGCTCTTGTGTAACACATAACAGTCCATTATCCGCTGCCTCCTCACCCAACGCATCACGGAAACACAGATCACGTTCCTGTTCAGGCTGGTGGTTCAAGTTTTGAAATTTTTTAGAATCACTTCAGTGGAGAGGTTTTTGATGCCTTAACCTGGCTTAAGCTGCTTTCACACTGGACGCGAAACAAATTTTTCGCACGACAGATTAGGTTCAAAGTCAATGCAAAGACGCCAATCAATGTTTTGCATTGACTTTGAACCTAATCTGTCGTGTGAAAAATTAATTTCGTGTCCAGTGCGGAAAAGGCTTTAACCCGTCACTCCGATACAGCTCCATGAGAAAGTCATTTTCCTCCCTGATTTGCACCATTTTTAACTCGTGGTTTGCAAATCTGCGAATATATTGTGGGGGCAGGAATATGGAAATGCGTCACTCACTCGCAAATTGTACACTTTTCGAATTCAATAGCATGAACACTAGCGGCCAGTGGCAGCACTGCTGCAGTCCCCGAGTTGGGCGAGGGGGACATTTAATCGCTTATCTGTCTCTCTAAATTGTTTCAGATTTTCTTTAAAAATGTAATACACTGCCCGGCCAAAAAAAAAGTCGCACACTCAAGTATTTAGTTGGAACCCCTGTAGCTTTGATTACAGTGCAAATTCATCTTGTCATTGTTTTGACAACTATATGCAATGCCAGAACATTTATTTTCGATCATACATGCCATAATTTTTGGCCGAGATCTTGTCTTCTCGACATAATGGTTGAACCACTGTGGTCTTTCTTGAGCACATCCCAATAACTTTTACTGTGTCTAAGATCAGGACTTTGTGGTGGCAAATATGTTTTTTTGTTTTTGCATTCATGAGTTTCTTTGCTAAATACAGGCCAATAAGTCGCCTGTTCTGAAATACTGTAACATCTTTTCCACCAGCAAGGGATGTGTCTTCCGACATGATTTTTTGAGAAATGCGTAGCGATGTGCTTCATCAGTCTGGGGAAAAATGATTATTGCCAGCTGAAACATATTAGTAACCGCAATAATGATCCAATTCTAGAATTTGTTCATTAATTTCCAAACGGTCCAGCACCCACATTTGGCGCGTGGAAAAAGTAAGTGCTTCCTGTAGTGACGACTGCCGCCAAACACTTGCGATATGAGACGAACTGTCTCTCGTGATGCTGGGGATGAGTCTTGAGCCCTTCTCTTCTGAGTGCTTCGATTAAACTGCATGAGATGATTTTTGAGTTTGAACTTCAATCGTTCAATCACAGCGACTCTTTGATGTTCAAATCTGGACCTAGTCTAGCCCACTGCAAAATCTTTATTTTGTTCTTTTTTTTTAGCTATTCAGAGGTGTATTTGCTGTCGTTCTTTGGAGTGTTGTCTGTCTGCCTGACCAAACTGTGCCTGAGCCTCAGATGACGGCCCACTAACTGGACACACTCCTGGATTTTCTGCTAGAGAGCAGAACTGACGGGTGTGTCAATCAGGGCGCGTGTCCCAGGCTCTGAAGCAGTGAGGCATCTTCACACCTTCACCTGTGACAGCTGGTCTGCAGTTTTGCTGCTGATTTAACAGAAACATAATCTTTTAAAAGTTCTACTTTTGACTCTTCAATCCACTGAACATTACCCCGAAATGTTTTGGGGTCATCAAAGTGTTTTTGGCAAATATGAGACGAGTCTTCATGTTTTTCTTGGTTATCAGTAGTCTTATTGCCACTCTGTTGTGTCTCTCGAATGGGGGATAATGAACTTGAACTTTTAGGCCTGAAATTCATTAGATGTTAGAGGTTCTTTTGTGACTTCATGGATGCCCTCCTGGATTAATTTTACTCGGCTGGCCATTTGTGGGGAGATTCCTGCTGTTCCATTTTCTCTACGTTTGTAGAAAATGGCTCTCTCTGAGTCCCAGAGCCTTACAAATGGCTTTTTAGCCCATTTCTGTGTATTTGAAAAAGAATGTTTATTTTGAGCTTGGCATAGTGTGGGGCTTGTTGAGACATTGTAGCCTATGTCATGTTGCTGGAAAGTTTTTGTTTAACTGATGCTGAGATTCAGCAAGGCCTAGCGGTAATCAAGCCTGGGAGTGCCTATTCTAATTCATCCCAATTAACAAAAACATGTTGATTGACATAGCGGGAATTACTTTTTCACCTAATGCTAGTTGGTGTTGGGTAACTTCATTATTTCTATTCCTTTATTTTAAAAAAGCTGCATATTGTCTTTACTCAGGTTGACTTTCTGAGGACTTTAGGCGAATCATATGCAAAAACAAGATACCAGGAAGCGACAAATACTTTTTCATGGTTGCGTATAATCTGTATGTTTTGTGTTTTTTCGAAACCTCTGATCGTGTGAATACCGCAGTCCAAGGAATCGATGCAGGTCAGTGTTCTGGGGTCTCCTGTTCTCTACTTCATTACTTCATTTTATTTTTTTCACATGTTGATGACTGTAACTGCTGAACTCAGAGCTGTTTGGTACATATTGCCGACAATTTATAATTTGTGTATTATGTTCTGGGATATATTTAGAGTTTGTAATATTCTGCTGGCGGGGTGCTGTCATAACACTCAGCCCTGGGGCAGGTGGATTAAATGCTGCTCTATGCAATCATAAGATTACAGTTAATAATAAAATCCTCTAATACATATTATGCATTTTATGTTAACATGTCACAATTTTTTTCCTTTACAATGTTTGATATACTTATGAATTTCCTATATACTGTAGAAAGTTTACCAGAACCTTGTTTGAGCCCTTGTATTGATGAATACATTTGTTCTGTATGTGGAGTTTTAACATGTTGTTTCCAATTAGTATCTGTGAAATCTACAGCAATTACTGCTGATGTGTGTGTGTGTGTGTGTGTTTTTTTTTATTTTTCTTTTATTTTTATATAATTCTATAAGAATAAACTGATGTCATCATAGTATCCCTGTCAAGTTGGGTTATGGAAATGGCGGCCAGTCAGGAAATTGTAGAACAGTGAAATGCTGCTTCAGGGTTTTTATTTACAGCTGGCAGTGTGGCGGAGCGGCGTTGGAGGAAACAGGCGTGTGAATCTGTGGTGCGTCTGCTCAGCCACGACCTCCTTACCTTACACCTGTGCTGATTTTTACAATCATCAGGAGAACAATTGTTTGGTGACCTGTTTTAAAATGTGAATATCCATGTAATGTCTTGTCTCTGCCCAGCCCTGAATACTGGGGGTTCTGCCCTGTGAAAAATGGTTCAATCTGAATGTTCCCAGCCATGATTGAGGGGTTTTTTCAGAACAAAAGAGTTCCTCTGTGGGGTTAAAATGAGGAATGTCAGAGTTTCTGAAGATTTACATTTGGTACATCAAGCTGGATCTTGTTTAAGCTCTTCTACACAAGACTTTTCATTGGAGGGTTTGTAGCTCTGCTTTCATCTCACATTAAAGCGCATCGCTTCTCCAAACACGTTTCCAGTTATGTTTTCTAATTCACAACTAAGTTTTAATTCGTCAGTGGCGAGGATCAGTTGGTAGAATTACTGACCATTTCCCCTCAGCTTGCAATGTTGTTCAAAGTTATGAAGCATTTTCCTGGCACATCGATGGTGACAGAAAACATCACTGTTTTTTGAAGCTTCTGAATTCCTGTGGCTCTCGAAACATTGTAATTTGTTTTCTGCATCAGTGACTGATCAGCTTGATATGCCTAACAAAACATTTTAAAAAATGTACTCAGGCCTGCGTTTTAAGTTTGCTGATGCAGAAATAAAACTGTCCACAACCAGAGACATTACCGTAATGCAGATCAACTCTCCACCTATTTCCAGTTAAGAATCAGAGAATTAAGTGATTGAAATTACTGAGTGAATAGACTATCCAAAAGCTACTTTGCCATTAATGATTACAACGTACAGCTTTGCGTCTAAGAGGAAGGCTACGATATGAGATTGCATGAATGACCCTTAACTAAAACCTCTCGAAATTCTGTCTTGAAGTAGAATGTTTTGTAGTCAATGCTTCTGAAGATCGTATGTAGATAATGTTTCTGATTTATTAATTAGATCATTGCTGTTCATGCAATCTCATTATAGCCGGCCTACAGCCCTCAAGGCTGACGGGGTATTGCTATCCTTCGGGCAGCGGGCGGGCGGGCGGGTGTCTCCAAAAACTTCGACATCGGGCTGAGGGGTATTTTGTGCATTGCACGCCTATTTTTTGATAATTACCAGCTTGTATTTGTACATACTTATGCATGAGCCCACTTAGGCTTAATAACTAACAGGAAAAGTTTGCAATTATTTGTATTCTGAGTAAAGGGTTTAATTATTAGATTAATAATTCAGTTTGATTAATAAACAGGAACCACTTGAAAGCAATTATGCATTCAGGGGTTCGAGGCTCATGGCATGACGGCGTTAGGGAGAGGTATGGCTTTAGGGGGTTAAACATGGAGAGATGCTTTCTGAATCCTGACATTGCTGATCCAGGGACAGTTAGCCTCTGCAGTGTCTCCCCAATTTTCATATTTTACCTGCTGAAAATGTTCAGGGTCGGTTCCAATAAGCTTAGTCCGATGACGTCATTTTCAGTGGGAGAGAGTCAATGTTTCCATATGTCCTTAAATTCATCACCCAAACTGCTGCATAAACTATGCTTGACAGACTCATCACGAACAAGATTGTGCTGAATTCACTGACTGATGTGACACCCCCCCCCCACACACACACGCACACACATTTGCACATACACCCACACGTGCGCACGCTTGCCTGTAGATAACATTTGTCTTGCCTTAACTGCTTGACATAACTCCTGTTTACGAAAGCGATACGGACACCTCTCAGTTGCTTGTGGAGTTTAGAGAGATACTGACTGTAATCTGCATTAATAACCTGGTTCCTGTCATTTTATTTTTGATTTCCCTACAAAAACCTTCCCTGCTGGACCAGAACAGAGGTAGGAAACCCCAGTGTCTTATATGAATGACTGAAAGACTCAGTTCATCTCTGGTGTTGTAATTGTATGTAGTTTATTACTAAAGATCATTGGTATTGGATTAATAAGGCACTAATTATTATAAATAATTATATAAATGACAGCAATTTATATCAATTATATATAGCCTATATATAATTATAGCCCATTGGTATACAATCTGATCTACAAAAGAAACGTGAGTTAAAGACAGACCAGAAAATAAGTATTAGTATAGAAACTCATTTATAACCAGCATGTGCACATTTACACTTGTTTCATCAAACTTTTCTTTGTTTTGTGCTCACTTTGACTGAGTAACCATAAGAGTATATTAACTAACTGGCTAACTTGCGGTTCTTTTGTTGCTCAGTATATAGTTAGTTACAATGTTGTGTATCTAGGGAAGAGGTAGATGAGTTCTGACAGTTTTCCAGAGCATAAAATCTTATCTATGTTTTTCTCAGTGTTTTTCATGTGTGATTCACTCAACATTTCTGTCCTGATGGTCTGCCTGTCTCGTTAAAAAGTTTGCCATTAATTTTTTTGTTTTTAATAAAGTTTGATTGCACTGGCAGGAGCACATATGGGCTGCAGTAGCTGTCGTAATATTGCTGGCTGATTTTGCAGGTATTGTGGATTCCTGATACTGACTGATGTACTGAAACGTTACACTGTTGGAGGTTGTTGTTTGTGTCTTTGGTGCATCAGTCAGTGCTGGAATGTTCCAGAGATCCCATCAGGGAATGAAACCAAACCAGTGTTCGCTACTGAAGCGACAGGAATGTGGTGCATCATCTCAGCAGCCAATCAGCCCCTATAACAGCTCATTCCCTCACTGCACGTGGCCTCACATTCTGAGATGGTGATAAGAAATAATGTGTTGTATTTGCTTAATGGTTTTATGCCAACTGTTCCTCTGCAATTTTTTCTAATTTTTTAGTGACTATATTTACTCATTGGGTTTAGAGTCATACACCTTACAGCAAAGTTTCTTTTCACATTTGTATGGGACCAGGTGATGTATTTAAATAAGTCCAACCATATGAAGAGAAATGAAATCGGACTGAACTGACGGAAGGGGTATGATTTACTAAACGTCATGTCGAACATACTGTTCATATTTCAACAACTATTTATTGTCCAGAACAAGGGTCTCAGTGAGATTAAGACTGCATGAGGATACCATTCAGGATATCTACATAAATGATTTTACAATTTATTTTAGCAAGGAACGTGGGTATTTTTACTTCAAACAGGAGAGTCTTATAGACCTGTTGTATTCCTTCTTCCTGAATATCTTGCTGTATTTGAGTACTTCCCTGTTAAACAATGGCAGCAGTTTGAAATCCTGGTGGTTGAGCGAAAGCGCTGGAAAGGACTTTTAGTTCACACCTCGAGTTTTGCGTCAGATGTTGTGTTTTTGAGTAAAGTGAGCAGAGCCGGTTCAGATGAGAGACGTGTGTCCATTAGGTTTCACAGATTCTAATGCCTGAGGGCGGCTGTTTCCGCTGGCGTTATGTGTTCCTGCTCTTCATTTAACTGCAGCCCCCGGGTCTGATGTTCCAGACTCCTGTAAACTATCCAGAGCTTAGCGATGACTCTGTCCATTGAACCGCAAACTCAGGTGGCAGTTGCTTTCACAGGAGTCCGGTTCTGCGGGAGTGTGTGCTCTGATGATCAGTAATGGCTGGGCAGATTCCTCCAACATGGACCAGGCAACCCCAGAACCAGAGCAGAACCCGCCCCACGCCCCTCAGCCAAGGCCACGCACTGCTGGACTCTGACAGGGTCCAACACTTCCGCAGGAAACTCAAGTACTTTTTCATGAGTCCGTGTGACAAGTTCCGTGCGCGAGGGCGGAAACCATGGAAACTCTCCCTGCAGATCCTCAAGATCTGTATAATCACCATCCAGGTGAGCAGGAAGGAGTTAATTTACCAATTTTACTATTTTAGGTATTTAGGCGACCCGTGAAGCAGTTATCAGAGGCAAAATAGAGATTTTATAAATGCATATAAGTAACTGGAACTCAACCAGTAAACACTTCAAGCAAAGGTCTATAAAATAAGGTTTTGATTTACCTTCTTTTATTTGAGCAGTAATTTTTTTTATTCGCAATTATTTGGGCCTCTCTTTAAACAGTAAAAAATATAATTTGTTGTTAATTTTTTCCAACTGTGCGCAATCTAGATTTTTAAATGATGAACGGTGTTGTTGATACATTCTGATTATAAGTTTTCTCGTGGTCCGTTTCTGGAACAAAAGGTGCTGGGCCAAAGGAGACCTCTTTATTCATTACTTTTCAACAATAAAATACTTTATTCATTGCAGTTCAGCATTAAAATGCCACTCAGGCATTCAGAAATGCTTCGGTCTCTGTGTGGAATGGGCAGCCAGGTTTAGCTGCTGAGGTGGAAATTGCTGGATTTTCAAGGCCAGACTTGATTTGGTGTTGGGTGAAGAGGAACCTCAATTGGTTGGAAAAAGGGCCGAATCGTTCAACTCAATGGCCTATATCATGTACAACTTAGTTATGTTAACCAGTCACAATTTAGTCTGCTTCATAAAACAGAACATCCGTGACAGCACAGGCACAGTCACTCCTCCTGTCTCCAGTGCACTTCGTATTAAAGATGAATTTTATTTTCCTTGTAATTAATTCAAATAGAAGTAATCACCATACAAACCTAAATGCTTAATGAACGCTTAAAACAACAGAAAAAGTGATTTTACACTGTCTGTATGGAGTAAAAAATCATAGTTAAAGAAGAATGGTGGTTCTGAGGTGAGACAAATGATTATGATTTTGCACAGTTCAGTATTTTGGCTGTTGATTTGTCCCCACGGGAGGAAGTACCTGTGTTATGCATGAATGTTTCCTGGTTTTAGTTGGTGTCATTTGGGCTGAGTAATGAGATGATGGTGACGTTTAAAGAGGAAAACCTGATGGCCTTCAGACACCTCTTCCTGAAAGGCTACGCAGACCGTAGGATGGACTCGTACGCTCTCTACACCAGGAGCGAGGTGTACGACCACATCCGCTTCATCATTCAGCAGGTGAGTACTGTAGTGCTCTGATGCTCAGCTGTACCAGACTGCTGATGATCATGACTCTCTGATGCTCAGCTCTACCAGGCTGCTGGTGATCATAACTCTGATGCTCAGCTGTGCCAGGCTGCTGGTGATCATAACTCTCTGGTGCTCAGCTGTACCAGGCTGCTGGTAATCATAACTCTCTCTGATGCTCTGCTGTACCAGGCTGCTGGTGATCTTAACTCTCTGGTGCTCAACTGTACCAGGCTGCTGGTGATCATAACTCTCTGGTGCTCAGCTGTGCCTGGCTGCTGGTGATCATAACTTTCTGATGCTCTGCTGTACCAGGCTGCTGGTGATCATAACTTTCTGATGCTCTGCTGTACAAGGCTGCTGGTGATCATAACTCTCTGATTCTCAGCTGTACCAGGCTGCTGGTGATCATAACTCTCTGATGCCCATCTATACCAGGCTGCTGGTGATCATAACTCTCTCTGATGCTCAGCTGTATCAGGCTGCTGCTGATCATAACTCTCTGGTGCTCAGCTGTGCCAGGCTGCTGGTAATCATAACTCTCTCTGATGCTCTGCTGTACCAGGCTGCTGGTGATCTTAACTCTCTGGTGCTCAACTGTACCAGGCTGCTGGTGATCATAACTCTCTGGTGCTCAGCTGTACCAGGCTGCTGGTGCTCATAACTCTCTGGTGCTCAGCTGTGCCTGGCTGCTGGTGCTCATAACTCTCTGGTGCTCAGCTGTGCCTGGCTGCTGGTGATCATAACTCTCTGGTGTTTAGCTGTACAAGGCTGCTGGTGATCATAACTCTGGTGCTCAGCTGTGCCTGGCTGCTGGTGATCATAACTCTCTGGTGCTCAGCTGTACCAGGCTGTTGGTGATCATAACTCTCTTATGCTCAGCTGTACCAGGCTGTTGGTGATCATAACTCTCTTATGCTCAGCTGTACCAGGCTGCTGTGATCATAACTCTCTGATGCTCTGCTGTACCAGGCTGCTGGTGATCATAACCCTCCGATGCTCTGCTGTACCAGGCTGCTGCTGATCATAACTCTCTGGTGCTCAGCTGTGCCTGGCTGCTGGTGCTCATAACTCTCTGGTGCTCAGCTGTGCCTGGCTGCTGGTGATCATAACTTTCTGATGCTCTGCTGTACCAGGCTGCTGGTGATCATAACTCTCTGGTGCTCAGCTGTGCCTGGCTGCTGGTGATCATAACTCTCTGGTGTTTAGCTGTACAAGGCTGCTGGTGATCATAACTCTGGTGCTCAGCTGTGCCTGGCTGCTGGTGATCATAACTCTCTGGTGCTCAGCTGTACCAGGCTGTTGGTGATCATAACTCTCTGATGCTCAGCTGTACCAGACTGCTGATGATCATAACTCTCTTATGCTCAGCTGTACCAGGCTGCTGTGATCATAACTCTCTGATGCTCTGCTGTACCAGGCTGCTGGTGATCATAACCCTCTGATGCTCTGCTGTACCAGGCTGCTGCTGATCATAACTCTCTGGTGCTCAGCTGTGCCTGGCTGCTGGTGCTCATAACTCTCTGGTGCTCAGCTGTGCCTGGCTGCTGGTGATCATAACTCTCTGGTGTTTAGCTGTACAAGGCTGCTGGTGATCATAACTCTGGTGCTCAGCTGTGCCTGGCTGCTGGTGATCATAACTCTCTGGTGCTCAGCTGTACCAGGCTGTTGGTGATCATAACTCTCTGATGCTCAGCTGTACCAGACTGCTGATGATCATAACTCTCTTATGCTCAGCTGTACCAGGCTGCTGTGATCATAACTCTCTGATGCTCTGCTGTACCAGGCTGCTGGTGATCATAACCCTCTGATGCTCTGCTGTACCAGGCTGCTGCTGATCATAACTCTCTGATGCTCAGCTGTACCAGACTGCTGATGATCATAACTCTCTTATGCTCAGCTGTGTCAGGCTGCTGGTGATCAAAACTGTGTCTGATGCTCTGCTTTACCAGGCTGCTGGTGATCAAAACTCTCTGGTGCTTAGCTGTACCAGGCTGCTGGTGATAACTCTCTGATGCCCATCTGTGCCAGGCTGCTGGGAAGCTCATCCCGCGTTAGAACTTTTCTCCTGTTCTTTTGTTGGGATGTGTTTTACTTTGGAGACTCAGCAGTTCACCCTCATTCCCTGTAGGGGGCGTGAGGCCCTGGAGCCAGTCTCCAGAAGCACTAATCTCGCCCTGCTGAAACTTGCACTTTTAGGGCATTCGAGGAAAGTAAAGTAAATGTCACTTTCAAATATCTTTACGTCGATGTCTTCTGTGACCGAAGACACTGAAGGCCAATTGTACTGAAGTCTGTGAAAAATAAACAGTTTATGTAATTGTTGCAAGAACCCGGTGATGATGATCTTACTGCAGTACATGTTGTAAAACCCTCTGGAGTTATGATATATACAACCCTAATTCAGAAATAGATGGGACAAAGTGTAAATTGTGAATAAAATCAAAACGCAATGACTTTCAAATCACACCAGCCAGAATTTTATTCACAATAGAACAGAGATAACATAGCAAATGTTGAAAGTGAGAAATTTTACAATTTTATCCACTAAGTGAACTCATTCCAAATTTGATGGCTGCTACAGGTCTCAAAAAAGTTGGGACAGGGCCTGTTTACCATGATATAGCATCCCCTCTTCTTTTTAACACAGAGTGGAGGCGTCATTGAGGAGACAAGTTTCTTGAGTTTCGCCATTGGAATTTGATCCCACTCTTGTTTAATACAGGCTTCCAGCTGCTGGAGAGTTTTGGGTCTCCTTTGACGGACTTTTCGTTTAATTATGCGCCAAATCTTCTCAATCAGTGAAAGATCAGGACTGCAGGCAGGCCAGTTCAGCACACAGACTCCTCTGCTATGAAGCCATGCTGTTGTAATAGCTGCAGTATGTGGTTTTGCACTGTCCTGCAGAAATACACAAGGCCTTCCCTGGAATAGATGTCATCTGGAGGGGAGCCCATGTTGCTCTAAAACCTTTATATACCTTTCTGCATTCATGGTGCTTTTTAAAACATGCAAGTGTCCCACACCATATGCACTATTGCATTCACATACCATCAGAGATGCTGGCTTTTGAACTGAATGCTGATAACAGGAGGGGTGGAGGACACGACGCCCATGATTTCCAACAAGAATGTCAAATTTGGACTCGTCTGGCCACAGGACACTTTGCCATTTGCTGCTGTCCATTTTGAATGAGCCTTGGCCCACAGAACACAGTGGCGCTTCTGGATCATGGTCAACAATGGCTTCCTTTTTTTTTCCAGTTTTAGGTGCCATCTATGGATGGCGGAGCAGACTGTGTTTACAGACAGTGGTTTCTTGACGTATTCCTGGGCCCATTTAGTAATGTCAATGACAGAATCATGCCGGTGAGTGATGCAGTGGCGTCAGAGGGCCTGAAGATCACAGGCATCCAGTAAAGGTCTTCGGCCTTGTCCCTTACGCACAGAGATTTTTCCAGTTCCTCTAAATCTTTTGATGATGTTATGCACAGTCGATGATGAGACCTTCAAAGCCTTTGCAATTTGATGTTGAGGAACATTGTTTTTAAAGTATTCAACAATTTTTTATACAAGCCTTCACAGGTTGGGGAGCCTCTGGCCATCTTTACTTCTGAGAGACTCAGCCTCTCTAAGACATCCCTTTTATAGCCAATCATGTTACACAGCTGATGCCAGTTCACTTACTTGCTAAATGTTCTTTCAGCTGATTGTCTAATATATTAATTGCTTTTTCAGCCCTTTTTTGCCTGTGTACCAACTTTTTTGAGACCTATTGAAACCAGAAAATTTGAAATAAGTTCATTTTGTGGATAAAAATGTAAAATGTCTTCGTTTCACCATTTGAAATGTTATCTGTGTTCTAGTGTAAATAACATTGGCTCATGTGATCGAAAAGTCATTGCATTTTGATTTTATTCACAATTTACACTTTGTCTCAACTGTTTCGGAATTGGGGTTGTAGTATGAATTTGTTATTCTTAATTGATTTATTTCATGTCACATCTTCTTTGCAAGGTAAGAGAGATTGAGGCTTTTGGTTTCATATTAAAGTGCTGATCACGTTGATTTAGCTTGGATATTACATTAAAGTTTTGACTATGTATTGATTCTGCACAAACTGTTCTTAATTTTACATTGTTTGTTGATTTTGCGAAGTACACAAACCTGGGGAATCTAACGGCCGGTAACCACGCTTACGAGAAGAGTGGGGGCGTGGCCATGCCCCTATCGCTATGCCAACAGTTCTACCGCAACAGCACGATCTGGCCTGCGAGCGAATCCTTCCACATCGATCCCCATGTGGAGACAGGTAGTGCCAGCCTGTCAGATACAAGCACATTCAGCCAAAATACAGCTTTAATATCGCTGTGGAATTCCCTGAGGACTGTGTGTGTTCATTATAAATGCCTGCTTTTTAAAATATAATTTTAGGTAATGCTTTTGCGTAATGTGTGAGTCCTAATATGCGTGTGTGTGTGTGTGTGTGTGTGTGTGTGTGTGCATGCACGTGCGCGCATGTGTGCGCGTGCGTGTGTGTGTGTGTGCGTGTGCGCGGGTGTGTGTGTGTGTGCATGCATGTGCGTGTGTGTGTGTGCGTGTGTGTGTGTGTGTGTGTGTGTGTGTGCGTGCGCGAGCATGTGCGCGGGTGTGTGTGTGTGTGTGCATGCATGTGCGTGTGTGTGTGTGTGTGTGTGTGTGTGTGCATGTGCGCGGGTGTGTGTGTGTGCATGCATGTGCGTGTGTGTGTGTGTGTGTGTGTGTGTTCCCGTCTGATAGAGTGCATGGATATTTACCCAGTCCAGCCCCTGAGTGAGACCCAAGCGACAGGAGCACATCTGAACTTCTCTCTGGATTTTAAAAGGTGCTTCTTACTTTCTTACTATCAATATCCACCTGTCATTACAATCTGAACTGTCATCTATTCACCATAAATATTCTCCTGTTGGTACAATCTGAACTGTCATCTGTTTATTATCAATATTCTCCTGTCATTATGCCCCCCCCCCCAACAGGAGGGAGGGGTCACATGTTGTTTTCGTACGGTTTCCTATCTGCATTTGTGTCCGCGTCAGCGTTCCGGGCTGTATCTCAGAATAAATATATTTTCCTCAGACATTGCACACACTATCAATATGGCATGTAGATGTGCCTCTTGTTATTCTCCTTCAAGTTACCTTTTTAATCACGTCTCCCATTGTTTGTGATCTGAAATAATTCCGGGTCGATAACGTTATTACCCAGCTTGGCGCTGATGTGGTGCTGATGTCTATCCAGACTTGAAGTGTCTCAGGTCATGATAAAAGTATAACATATTTGGTGCTGTGAAGCCTTAAAGGGACTCTGTCAGCTGGGCACATGCGTAGCAGAGTCCAGTCGATCAACATTTTCAGTGCGATATCAAGGGAGCAGAAACACAAACCCCAAGCTTGTTAGTACGTGTGTAAAGCGTTCCTTCGTCGCTGTTTTAAATACAAAAGATGGCCTGCAAACGCGAAATTGCCAGAGTAACCACATTTATCTTTGCTGAAACCCACAAAGAATAAATTATACTGTCCATCCATATTTCTTTGGGCGAAAACACGTTGAAAGTGTGAAGTAAGTGAAACCTGTTAATTTGAGGTGGAGTTTCGATCTGTTTGCATCGCGTGAGAAGTTTGGGGAAATTTTTATCAAGTAACTGTCTTTAATGTTCGCAGAACCTGTTTGTCACTACATTTTGTCTGACATGCAGCTGTCATACATCCTTTTGCGACCGCTTCCAGTTGCACGGCCGCCATGGGACGACCTAATCAAGGCAAGCTGATTTAAAAGCAATAATAACGCTACAAAAACCCAAACTATGACAAACTGATGCTACGAATAGGCTCTACGATCAATAAAGATAGTTTTTGGTAAAATTTCAATAAACTTCTAAGGATGAACGCGATATTGACAGATTGAGACACTGACACCTTATATCTCCCATGAACTTGAAATAGTTATAATAGCCTAACGTTTTCAAGTTTTTCGCTTCGTCACGCGCATGCGCCCTGGCTGACACAGTCCCTTTAAGTCATGATGGTTTGTGTGAAATGTGGCGTCAACAGCAAAACTGCCACTTTAGTGGCTTTCAGGTGGAGCCATCGGCTGGCAAAGTGAGATACAGACATAAAAATTCAGCTTTTTTTTCGTGAGACACCCATATCTACTGTACCTATGTGCCAAGTTTAATTCAGCTCTAGGGGGGTCAGCTGCGCTGCGAATGTCAATCTCTCATGGAATGGGTCTTACGCATGAGTTTATAGCTTATTTCTAGCAGAAATATCTCACCATGTCTGCGCAGTTGCTGCACGTTTGCTGCTCAAATATTAAATTCTTATTGCACCTCAGTACACCGTGATGCATTTATTGCACCATCACTTTTTTAACTCCTAAACATTCTATCCTCAGGCTGCTTTGCGTACAGGTTTACATCAAGCTGAAGGCCATAAACCTGCAGACAGTGAGACACCACGAGTTGCCCGACTGCTACGTGTTTTCCATCACAGTGAGTATTAATGAGTCCTCCACCACAGGGAATATTAATGAGTCTTCCATCACTACGAGTGTTTGAGTCCTACACCACAGTGAGTATTAATGAGTTCCCATTGCAGTGAGTTTCTATGAATACTTCACCACAGTGAGTATTAATGAGTTCCCATTGCAGTGAGTTTCTATGAATACTTCACCACAGTGAGTATTAATGAGTTCCCATTGCAGTGAGTTTTTATGAATACTTCATCACAGTGAGTTTTCGTGAGTCTTCCATCACAGAGAGTTTTTAATGAATACTTGATCACGTTGAATATTTATAAGTATCCCATCACTGCAAGTATTTCTGAGTCGTAAACCACAGTGAGTATTTATATATACTCTATCACAGTGAGTAATCAGTTCTCCATCACAGTGAGTTTTTATTAATCAACAGATACGAGTAGAGAATTGTGGAGGGAACAGATGCAAGTAGGGAATGGTGGAGGGAACAGATGCGAGTAGGGAATGGTGGAGGGAACAGGTGCATGTTGGGAATGGTAGAGGGAACAGGTGCGAGTAGGGAATGGTGGAGGGAACAGATACGAGAAGAGAATGGTGGAGGGAACAGGCGCGTGTTGGGAACGGTGGAGGGAACAGGTGCGAGTAGAGAATTGTGGAGGGAACAGGTGCGAGTAGGGAATGTGGGAGGGAACAGGTGCGAGTAGAGAATTGTGGAGGGAACAGATGCAAGTAGGGAATGGTGGAGGGAACAGGTGCGAGTAGGGAATGGTGGAGGGAACAGATACGAGTAGAGAATGGTGGAGGGAACAGGTGCGTGTTGGGAACGGTGGAGGGAACAGATGCGAGTAGGGAATGGTGGAGGGAACAGGTGCATGTTGGGAATGGTAGAGGGAACAGGTGCGAGTAGGGAATGGTGGAGGGAACAGATATGAGTAGAGAATGGTGGAGGGAAGAGGGGGGTGTTGGGAAGGGTGGGGGGAAGAGGTGCGAGTAGAGAAGTGGGGAGGGAACAGGTGCGAGTAGGGAATGTTGGAGGGAACAGGTGCGAGTAGAGAATTGTGGAGGGAACAGATGCAAGTAGGGAATGGTGGAGGGAACAGATGCGAGTAGGGAATGGTGGAGGGAACAGGTGCATGTTGGGAATGGTAGAGGGAACAGGTGCGAGTAGGGAATGGTGGAGGGAACAGATACGAGTAGAGAATGGTGGAGGGAACAGGCGCGTGTTGGGAACGGTGGAGGGAACAGGTGCGAGTAGAGAATTGTGGAGGGAACAGGTGCGAGTAGGGAATGTTGGAGGGAACAGGTGCGAGTAGAGAATTGTGGAGGGAACAGATGCAAGTAGGGAATGGTGGAGGGAACAGGTGCGAGTAGGGAATGGTGGAGGGAACAGATACGAGTAGAGAATGGTGGAGGGAACAGGTGCGTGTTGGGAACGGTGGAGGGAACAGGTGCGAGTAGAGAATGGTGGAGGGAACAGGTGCGTGTTGGGAACGGTAGAGGGAACAGGTGCGAGTAGGGAATGGTGGAGAGAACAGGTGCGAGTAGGGAATGGTGGAGGGAACAGGTGCGAGTAGGGAATGGTGGAGGGAACAGGTGCGAGTAGGGAATGGTAGAGGGGACAGGTTCATGTTAGGAATGGTAGAGGGAACAGGTGCGAGTAGGGAATGGTGGAGGGAACAGGTGCGAGTAGAGAATTGTGGAGGGAACAGATGCGAGTAGAGAATGGTGGAGGGAACAGGTGCGAGTAGAGAATTGTGGAGGGAACAGGTGCGAGTCGGGAATGGTGGAGGGAACAGGTGCGGGTAGGGAATGGTGGAGGGAACAGGTGCATGTTAGGAATGGTAGAGGGAACAGGTGCGAGTTGGGAATGGTGGAGGGAACAGGTGCGAGTAGGGAATGGTGGAGGGAACAGGTGCGAGTAGAGAATTGTGGAGGGAATAGGTGCGAGTAGAGAATTGTGGAGGGAACAGATGCAAGTAGGGAATGATGGAGGGAACAGGTGCGAGTAGAGAATGGTGGAGGGAACAGGTTCGAGTAGGGAATGATGGAGGGGACAGGTGCCAGGAGGGAATGGTGGAGGGAAGAGGTGCGAGTGGGGAATGGTGGAGGGAACAGGTGCGAGTAGGGAATGGTGGAGGGAACAGATGCGAGTAGGGAATGGTGGAGGGAACAGGTGCGAGTTGAGAATGGTGGAGGGAACAGGTGGGAGTGGGGAATGGTGGAGGGAACAGATGCGAGTAGGGAATGGTGGAGGGAACAGGTGCGAGTGGGGAATGGTGGAGGGAACAGATGCGAGAAGGGAATGGTGGAGGGAATAGGTGGGAGAAGAGAATTGTGGAGGGAACAGGTGCTAGTAGGGGATGGTGGAGGGAACAGGTGCATGTTAGGAATGGTAGAGGGAACAGGTGCGAGTTGGGAATGGTGGAGGGAACAGGTGCGAGTAGGGAATGGTGGAGGGAACAGGTGCGAGTGGGGAATGGTGGAGGGAACAGATGCGAGTAGGGAATGGTGGAGGGAACAGGTGCGAGTGGGGAATGGTGGAGGGAACAGGTGCGAGTAGAGAATTGTGGAGGGAATAGGTGCGAGTAGAGAATTGTGGAGGGAACAGATGCTAGTAGGGAATGGTGGAGGGAACAGATACGAGTAGAGAATGGTGGAGGGAACAGGTGCGTGTTGGGAATGGTGGAGGGAACAGGTGCGAGTAGGGAATGGTGGGGGAAACAGGTGCGAGTAGAGAATGGTGGAGGGAACAGGTGTGAGTGGGGAATGGTGGAGGGAACAGGTGCGAGTAGGGAATGGTGGAGGGAACAGGTGCGAGTAGAGAATTGTGGAGGGAACAGATGCAAGTAGGGAATGGTGGAGGGAACAGGTTCGAGTAGGGAATGATGGAGGGAACAGGTGCCAGTAGGGAATGGTGGAGGGAACAGGTGCGAGTAGGGAATGGTGGAGGGAACAGGTGCGAGTAGGGAATGATGGAGGGAACAGGTGCGAGTAGAGAATGGTGGAGGGAACAGGTGCGAGTTGGGAATGGTGGAGGGAACAGGTGCGAGTACTGAATGGTGGGGGGAACAGGTGCGAGTAGGGAATGGTGGAGGGAACAGGTGCGAGTAGGGAATAGTGGAGGGAACAGGGGTCTTGTTCAGGGATTAAGAGCCTTACAGCAAAGTTCTTCTTTACTTCTTCTGTCCAGATGTGGTCAGTATCCTGTGCCTCTCGGGGGACTTGATTCAGCAGCTGTCCGCAGTCATAAGTGCAGATTAATAAAAGGTCTCCGTTTGTCATTTAATTTCTTGAGCTGAGAAACTGCCCTCCTGACCTTCACTTCTCTCATTCCTCTCCTTCTCTTCTTCTCTTTCTCTCTGTCTCTTCCCCTCCCTCCTGCTACACAGATTAGCTTCAGTAACCGAGCCCACAGCGGGAAACTGAGCGTCTCCTTGGATCAGGATGTGGGAATAAACGAATGTGCGGACTGGAGTGTGACGGGAGACTGTGAGTGTTAGATTTTCTCAACAGCGCAGCATCGCACATCCACTGGATCCGCAATTCCTCACTCTGCCTGTGGGAGGCAGCGTGGAGGCAGTCCACCCAGCACTAAGGTTAAGCAGTGGTGTCTCTTGATTGGCGGTGATGTTCCCTTGTATGAGAAAAAAAAAGAATAAACCAGATTTTTAAAAACATATTCTGATCATAGAGTCAAGGCTAACAACTGACTTTGACCCCAGTTAAAGCCCTGCGCTGTGCACTGGCCATTTTGAAGTAAATCACCAGTCATCTTCAATCAGAAGAACATTTTTCTTTCACCGAATTACAGGGTTTGGTTATTCTGCTGGGGTTCGGGGTCAGCTTTGGGCTTCCTGTTCCGAAGGACAAATGCGTGTGGTGAATGGATGCTTAAATGGACACTAACGTTCATATTTTTTACTTTTTTTCCCGTATTCACTCACAATTTGTGATAGGAAGATAGGCAGGGAATACTCGCCCATGAGAAACTAAGTTGAGAAATGAAGAAATATACACACATGACATCGGCCTGATATTAGACTCAAATATACTGAATTTATTAAGCCACAACCAAAAAAAGAGACTGAAAGTGCACTTTTCACTTATTGATACTTCCATGCATTTCCTTTTCACATTATTATGCAGAACTGTATATTGAAACATTAGCTCTATATTTGTAAGATGCAGCACCGTGCCGTTTTGGGACTTGTTGATGTGGTTTTTGTAGATTCTGTGATGTCTCATTCTTTCTTCTAACGTTCTGCATGTGTCTCCAGCAGGTAAGAGCATCCGTGTCCTGCTGCTGTTCGACTGGCTCGTCATTCTGGTGTGTGTGGCCTCCCTGGCGCTGTGTGCGCGGTCTGTCTGCACCGGGATTAAACTGCAATCTGTGAGTGGAGCTAACGCTAAGGGTGAGGGCCATGGTCTTAAAGTTGTGTCTGTGCTATCAGTTTGCAGTATGGGGGGCCAGCATAAAACCCAGATCTTGATGAAATTCATTTTTGATTAATTGAACAAATGTTTGTCCGTTTCAAGGAAACATTCATGAATTTCAGTTTTATCTCATGTTGGTATTTCAAGTTTATTTATTTACGCATTTATTTGTATTTTAGTGCAATTTCAGTCAGGGGTGCCAGTAATTTCTGAGTCCACGGTATGGCTTGGCATAATGACGGTGGTGTGGGTTGAGTTACTCTGCCACAATGACCATGGTATTTGTCAGCGCTGTAGTGCAGCTGATGGAAGCACTTTTAAAAACACTCATAAATATCATTAAATGTGTTATGTTCATTTAGCGATGCACACAGGCTGGTAATATGAGTTGGGTTGCTTGCATTCAGGAATACGCCCTGTTTTACCGAGCCCTGCGTGGCAGGAAGGTGCCGTGGGCCGACAGGATGGAGTTTGTGAACGGCTGGTACATTCTCATCATCATCAGCGATTCCCTGACCATCGCCGGCTCGGCGCTCAAGATGGAAATACAGAACAAGGTCACCGCAAAAAATGAATGGCGAGATTAATAAATATGTCTTAACTGGTACTTTAGAATTATGTCTACACTTAAATTTTGTTTATATTACTATTTCATTCCATTTATCAAAATTGCTCATCAGGTGGGAGTTTGCCTCATTTCAAGCTTTGCCAATTAAACTGAAAATGAGCCAATATTATATTCTTGAGGAAAAAAAATATTGTTTGTGCTTAAGCTCATAGTAAAACTAATAAGACTATGGCAGATATTTCTGTTCTGTGAGTGTACTGCACACCAACTGACAAATAGGCCTGGATTACTGCCTTATTGAAAGTTTATCATTTAGCTTTGCTCAACTCATTTAAATATAAAAATGTCATTTTTTGTTCTTCTTCAGAATCTCACCAATTACGACATCTGCAGCATCTTGCTGGGAATGGCTACCTTGCTGGTGTGGGTTGGAGTTCTACGCTATCTAGGATTCTTCCAGAAGTATAACGTGAGAAACTTCTCTCTTAAATTGTCCTGGCCTCAAATCATATGATAGAATCATAAAGCCATTCAGAGATAAAGAGCAGATCTGGGTTCAGCTTTTTCCAGTCCAACCCCAGCTTTTCAGTATGAGCTGCAGGTGAAAACTGATTCTGGATCAGGGCTCTTTTAGGGCGCTTGGTGAATATACTACGCACATAGGTGAATTCTCAATACACACTGTAGTGAACCGGCTGTGTTCTGAGCTTCTGAAGACTGTTGATCGACAGATTCTGATCCTCACCATGCGGGCAGCGTTCCCTCACGTGGTTCGCTTCTGCAGCTGTGGGGCCATGATCTACCTGGGTTACTGTTTCTGCGGCTGGATCGTTCTGGGACCGTACCACAAAAAGGTGAGTCTCTTGCGCTGAAACACGAGTCTCATGCTGGTCTCTCTTATTGCTCGTCAGCGAGTCTTGTGATGATGTCTCTTTCACGCTGGCTTTCCACTCCAGTTCCAGACCTTAAACTCCGTGTCGGCGTGCCTGTTCTCGCTCACGAACGGGGACGACATTTTCCGCACCTTCCGGCAGCTGCGGCAGAAGAACCAGCTGGTGTGGCTCTTCAG
>CM056576.1:1445000-1527500 GCA_029721435.1 Gymnothorax reevesii
GGGCTCCACGTTTCTGCTCGTACACTGGGCTCTACGTTTCTGCTCGTATACTGGGCTCCACGTTTCTGCTCATACACTGGGCTCCACGTTTCTGCTCGTACACTGGGCTCCACGTTTCTGCTCGTACACTTGGCTCCAAGTTTCTGCTCGTACACTGGGCTCCACGTTTCTGCTCGTACACTGGGCTCCACGTTTCTGCTCGTACACTGGGCTCCATGTTTCTGCTCGTACACTGGGCTCCACATTTGTGCTCGTACACTGGGCTCCACGTTTCTGCTCATACACTTCACACTTCTGCTCGTACACTGAGCTCCACGTTTCTGCTCGTACACTGGGCTCCATGTTTCTGCTCGTACACTGGGCTCCATGTTTCTGCTGGTACACTGGGCTCCACGTTTCTGCTCGTACACTGGGCTCCACGTTTCTGCTCGTACACTGGGCTCCACGTTTCTGCTCGTACACTGGGCTCCACGTTTCTGCTCGTACACTGGGCTCCACGTTTCTGCTCGTACACTGGGCTCCACGTTTCTGCTCGTACACTGGGCTCCACGTTTCTGCTCGTACACTGGGCTCCACGTTTCTGCTCGTACACTGGGCTCCACGTTTCTGCTCGTACACTGGGCTCCACGTTTCTGCTCGTACACTGGGCTCCACGTTTCTGCTCGTACACTGGGCTCCACGTTTCTGCTCGTACACTGGGCTCCACGTTTCTGCTCGTACACTTGGCTCCAAGTTTCTGCTCGTACACTGGGCTCCACGTTTCTGCTCGTACACTGGGCTCCACGTTTCTGCTCGTTAAGCGCTATATTTCTGCTCTGCATATCATTTTTTTGACCATTGGAAAAGTTGTCCTGAAGGATGTGCGGCATGTTTTTATAATTATTTTGACCATTCTTGTTGCAGCGCTGATGAGTCTGAATAATGCTGAGGGCTGTTAGATAAGCAGCGATATGCGCAGTCCTGTGGTGGATGCGGAGTCGTGGCAGGAGGCAGAAAGCAGGCGTTGAGACACATCTCCCCATCCGGCAAATTCTGAAGACCTTAACAAAGGAGCAATGCATTTAATTGTTGGCAAACTTTGTGAAATTTATCAAGTTATTGAACCAAATAAATTTCATTATTTTAACCTCTTAAGCCCGGAGCCTCTTTTTTCAAAATGGCAAGCCCAAAATGAAATGAGTATAAATGAGTATATCTCTGCGACTGCTCTGTCTATTTAAATAATCTTGGTATCGTAATAAAGGTAAAACCATTAGGGATTTAATACCTGTGGTAAAAATCACTATATATGTCACTGAGTCAGAGTAAACGGAGATGGAACACAGTGTAAATGAAAGATCTCATTTTGCACCTAACAAAGTTTTACTTCCATCCCTTGTAAATTTGTTGAGTTGCAGCCTGAAACCTCTAAAAAATTACAGCACAGAATGTCATTATTATCTGTTCCAAAGTTTATTCAGATCAGGTCAATCAGAGCAAAATTAGACAGGAATGTCTAGGTGGCTTCTCCATTTTGGCAATTTAGATACCTTGTGGCACGGTGGCACAGTGGTGGTTAGCACTGCATCTACAGCAAGAAGGTTGTAGGTTCGAATCCAGCCTGAGGCCTTTCTGTGCGGAGTTTGCATGTTCTCCCCGTGTTCGCGTGGGTTTTCTCTGGGTACTCCGGTTTCCCCCACCCCAAAACATGCAATATAGGAATGCTCCTGTATGGCTGTGTGTGAATGTTTGGTGGTGGTCGGAGGGGCCTTAGGCACGTACTGGCAGCCATGCTTCCATCAGTCTGCCCCAAGGCAGCTGTGGCTACAAAAACGCAGTTTACCACCATCAGAGCGTGAATGTGTGAGTGAATGAATAATGTATCCTTGTGAAGCGTCTTTGAGTGCCCAGAAAGCAGAAAAGCGCTCTATAAAATTGATGCATTATTATTTATCAGGGCCCGAGCAACGAAGTTGCAAGTGTTATGGCCCCAATTTGTTATTACATTTACACACAACAGCAACAGCAAGGGATGACAGACACAGTTTTAAAAACTTAAACACATTTAATTAACAAAGACAATAACGACTAAACTACATTAGTTTAAGACTAAATGACTAAATCTACACACCAAGATTAATTTACAACAAAAACAGAAATATTTACAGTCCCTTTTTGGTTGGGACCCTTGGTGATGTCCTGGGTGAGGAAAATGCTCTAACACAGGCAAAAATCCACAAAAGAAACTTCACAGGTCTTGAACAGAATGACAGGTCTGGTCACATGTATCCTTCTCCTTGTAATTTCTCCTACTACTTCACTGTCACAATTCTACTCCTTATATACTCTTTTGCGGACCCCACACACATTTAGACCTCTTTTTTTTTATTTTCTGGGACTTGCCCCAGACATGTCTAAAACATGTCCAAACATAGCTTTAGTCTGAGCTTAACAAAAAAAAAAGGTAAATGCTGCCATTTAGTGGCCTATATTCACATTACACCTCCATTCTAAAAGGGAAAAATTTTGACTCATAAAGGCAAAATTTTTCTTTTTTTTTTAAATACAAAAAATGGTTAAGTAGACACTTGTGTATACATGTATACATACAATACAATATGCTCATAACGTGATATATACACACATTCAAACACGGGATAAGCAATCAGCAATCACATTGTCAGCACCCTTTACATGCTTAATTTCCAAGTCAAACTCCTGTGAAATCAAACTCCAATTCAACAATCTCAGATTCTTGTTTTTCATCTTACTCAAAAACATTAACGGATTGTGGTCAGTGTACACAACCATTGGCTTTTGCCCAGTACAAACATAAACCTCAAAGTGTTGTAAAGATAGAACCAGAGCAAACAGCTCCTTCTCTATTGTGGAATAGTTCCTTTGGTGACGATTGAACTTCCTGGAGAAGTATGCCACAGGATGCTCAATGTCATCAGAGTCACTTCTCTGTAGGAGCACAGATCCACAAGCTTGGTCGCTAGCATCGACCGCAATGGAGAATGGTTTGTTGAAGTCAGGAGATTTGAGCACGGGGAAGTGACACAGCAGAGACTTCAGGCGATCGAAGGCTCTCTGGCATGCATCATCCCAAGTGAACTTTACGCCTTTCTTCAGTTGGTTAGTGAGACTGAGAGCAATCTCAGCAAAGTTCTTGCAGAACTTGCGGTAGTACCCGATCATTCCAAGGAAGCGGCGCAAAGCTTTATTGTTGTCAGGAACTGGAAAGTCCATGATGGCTTGGACTTCAGCATTTATGGGTGTCACCTTACCCTGGCCTATGACGTAGCCAAGATAGGTGACAGTAGCACAACCAAAGTCACTCTTGTTCAGGTTAACAGTCAGGGTAGCCTGGGTCAAGTGCTGGAACAACGTCTCAACATCTTTTAGATGTTCTTCCCAGGAGTCACTCCATGTGATCAGGTCGTCGATATACGCACCCATGTGTGGCAATCCGACGATTGTAGACTGTATCATCCTTTGGAACGTGGCTGGGGCATTTTTCATGCCAAAGGGTAGGACTTCATACTGGTACAACCCAGATGGTGTGGCAAAAGCAGAGATACTCTTGGCCCTCTCAGTTAAAGGCACACACTAATAACCCTTCAATAAATCAATCTTGGTCAGAAACTTTGCTTTCCCTACTCTATCAATACAATCATCAATCCTAAGTATTGGAAACACATCAGTTCTAGTTACAGCATTGACTTTGCGATAATCTGTACAGAATCTAGTACTTCCATCAGGTTTTGGAACTAGCACACAGGGTGAACTCCAATCTGAGTTGGAGGGTCTGATAATATCATGTTCTAACATGTACTCAACCTCTTTCTCAGCAATCTTTCTCTTTTCAGGATTTATCCGGTACGGATGCTGTTTTATTGGTTTGGCATCACCAACATCTACATCATGAGAGGCTATAGAAACTCTCTTTGGAACATCAGGAAATAGATCCTCATATTTCTTGATCAACCTCTCAAACTGATCTCTCTGTGAGGGTTCTAAGTGCTGGAGTTTTACATCAAGATTTTGCAACACTTCAGAATTTGACAATTTACATGAAAGAACTTCAGCTTTAATTCTAGGTTCATCATCTTGAAACTCCCCCTCATCTTCACAAATCTCGGCCATTGGAGGATCTGAAGTGACAGCTGCAACCCTAGCATTTCTATCATGATAAGCCTTCAGCATGTTAATGTGACACAACTGTTTTGGCTTTCTCCTATCTGGAGTCTTCACAATGTAATTGAGTTTTGTCAGAATTTCATAAGGACCATGAAATCTAGCCTGCAATGGATTAGACTGCAAGGGAAACAACACGAGGACCTTGTCTCCTGGTTTAAACTCACGGCTTCTAACCTTATGATCATACCAAGTTTTTATTTTTCCCTGACTTGATTTCAAGTTCTCTATAGCTAGGTCACATGCTGCATGGAAGCTGTCCTTGAACATGCTAACATAGTCTAACAGACTGATATGCGGTTCTTTCTCTTGCCATTGTTCACTCAACAATAGCAAAGGTCCTCTCACTTCATGGCCAAACACTAGCTCAAACGGACTGAATCCAGTAGACTCCTGCACTGCTTCTCTAGCTGCAAACAACAGCAAATGAACACCTTCATCCCAGTCTTTCTCATGGTCATAACAATAAGTCCTCATCATTGTCCTGAGAGTGGAATGAAACCACTCTTAGGCACCCTGACTCTCTGGATGATAGGCACTGGAAAGAATCTGCTTTGCACCTAGTTCATACACAACCTGCTGAAACAATCCGGAAGTGAAATTGCTACCTTAGTCTGACTGAATTTCCCTGGGAAGGCCAAACAACGTGAAGAACTTTATCAAAGCCTTTCAGATTGCAGTTGCCTTGATGTTACGTAGAGGTATGGCTTCGGGGAATCTGGTAGATGCACACATGATTTTCAACAAGAACTGATTTCCAGATCTAGTCTTGGGTAATGGACCAACACAATCAACAATGACCTTGGAGAACGGCTCCCCAAATGCTGGGATAGGCTGCAATGGAGCTACAGGTGGGTCTAACTGGTGTTTTCCAACTACCTGACAAGTGTGACAGGTTTTGCAAAAGTCGGAAACATCTTTCCGAAGCCCAGGCCAGAAGAAGTGTTTCATGATCTTATCAACAATCTTGTTAACACCAAGATAACCTCCTAAAGGTAAACTATGAGCCATTGTTAAGATCTCATTCCTGTAGACCTTCAGAACAACAATTTGCTTGACCACTGCCCAATCTGCATTAGCAGGGATATCAGGAGGGCGCCACTTCCGCATCAACACACCATCCTTGAGATAATACCCCACTGGAACTGCATCTATTTCTTTTTCAGGAAGGGCTCTCCTCTTTAGTACACAAATTTCAGGATCATTGATTTGCTCCTCAATCAACCGCTTTCTGGACAGAGACAAGTCTCCAGGCACATCAGGATCACCAGACCCATCCGGCTGGCTGAATAGAGAACTGATAAAAGTATCTGATAAGTCCTCAAACGGAGAAACCATAGTAGGCCGAACAGAGTCATTAGGCGAACCACCTGAGGCATGACTATTCAATGTGCTGGACGGCACCACATCATCTACTTCTTGAGCCTTCTTGGCCATAGCACGAGTCACTGCGCAAGAAGGATACAGAGATGGGTCTTCATCGCCATCTTCAGTGCTCGGCTGTGAAGTAAGATGTACAGGGGGAACTACTTTGCCCCCAGCCAGGTCATTGCCTAGCAACTGAGAAGCACCTTTGATAGGTAGACTTGACATAAGTCCCACCTTTACCTGTCCTGTAATTAAATCTGACTTCAAGAATATAGAGCGCAGGGGTACAGATACAGTCCTCCCTTCAATACCTTGCACGAGTATGAAATCCCCAGAAGCGGTCTCATCACGTAACTCCAGGGAGTCCATCAACAAAAGTGACTGAGAAGCTCCGGTATCCCTTAGGATATATATGGGGACAGGAGTAGTATGCTCATTCTGAGCCACAAATCCCTCTGACACAAATGGAAGAAATTCCTCCCTCACAAAGTCAGCAGTATCAGGCTTTTTAGCCCCACAAGAAGCAGGCAATTTAGCAGATTGGTTATCTACTACCGGGGTTTCTAACCTTGTTTTCACAAAGGCAGTTGGTTTGGTATCCTTTTCTTTTTCTTTCTTAGCTTTAAGGAACCAACAGTTAGTTGTAACATGACCAGATTTCTTGCAATAACTGCAAACTAGACAACTTTTGTCACTGTCAGCTTTCACACTTTGATCAGACCTGTTACTGGATTTCTGAGCACCATCACCAGATTTATCTTTGTCTTTGTGTGAGGAATCTTGGGTATCACCGTTACCTTTTTTCAGAAATTGGAACCATCTATTGTTACTGCTAGACTGAAATTTGGACTTATGTGTGAGAACATATTCATCTGCAAATTTGGCAGCTGATTACAAATTCAGTGCTTGCTTCTCATTAAGGTAGGTCTTAATATCATCCTTAACATGATACATGGCACGTATATCGTAAGGTCCTGGACTTGATTTTTGAAGGGGGTCGCGGGCATAAGCGTGGCAAATTGGCTGAATGGCGCCCCCTAGGCACTGCCGATAGTGTTTCAATGACGCAGCCCCTGCGTATCATTTCACTTACATTTTTGAAAATCACCAGTCACCTGTAGGAGGCCAAGACGTACAAAAAAGCCTCTTGGAGCCATATCGTAAAACCAACAGGAAGTCAGCCATTTTGAATTTTATGGTCCTGTCTGGGCAATGTGCAAGTGTCGTACTTCAATGAACTCCTCCAACAGATTTAATGCGATCGACTTCAAATTCGGTCTGTGCCTTCATAAAACCTGTGAGAGCAAAATTTGGCAAAAACTTGCGCAGAAGTCTTGGGGCGTGGCCGTGGGGGCGTGGCAAACTTCAATGATTGCCATGAGAAATATGTTGTTATATCTCGGCCATACGTGATCTGATCCACCTGAAACTTCACACGACTTCACACGACAGATGACAGTGAGTGCTGCAGCAGCAGTCATTGTGTAATTTGAGCTGCTTGGTCTCAGGGCAGGTAGGGGAGGGGGAGGGGTGTTTGGCATGTCAAAATGGTATCATAGCGCCCTCCAGAAAATTTTTGCACTCCCCTCAGGAAACCACATTGTACGCGGTCCCGCAGTGTCCAATGGCTCTGAATGGACACCTGCACCCATCAAGATCTTGCCGCCACCCCAACGTGCACGAGGGGTGCGAGGGCCCTATCAACGCTGCTTGCAGCTTTAATTACCTGGCCCCTCCCCTAGGGGGCAGGTTATGCAATGATCATGTCTGTGTGTGTGTGTGTGTGTGTGTTTCTGTCAGTCTGTCTGTCAGCCCGTGGCTGGGGCCAGGTCTGCTATCTCTGATTGCCTTGTTATTCTTGTGTTCCATTTCAGATTTCTCAGACATTTGTAGAATTATTTTAGCTGGATGTCTGTGTGTCTAAATGTTAACTTATTATATTGTAGTGTTACTTAATGTTATTTGTACAATATCAGTGCCTGCAACTACAGGTGCAGATGCGTGTGTGTTTGTGTGTGTGTGTGTGTGTACCCTAGGTAGGCTATGTTTTATTTATTTTATTATGTGGGCATAACGGTGGGTGTATGCAATGTAATTTCCATTGATATGGATGTAATAAACTTGACTTTGACTTTGACTTTGATACCAAGCTGTAAAACCCATAAAATTTCACTTATACATCAATACAAGCATCCATCCCATCCAAATACAACATTTTTTTAATTTTTAGAATATTATAGAATATTATAGAATAATAATATTCTATATTATAGAATAATATTAGGATATTATTAGACTGAATGCAGACATAATTATTGATCAAATCTGCATCTCATAATATTGGCTTTCCAAAAAAGGTTAGTTTTGAAGTAAGGAAAGATGTAACAACAATTAAATCAACCAATCAAATTTTGAAAGAAAACATGGAAAAAGAATATTAAAAAATGATACTTGATCCCAGTTACCATAATCTGTAGGCCACACATTAAAATTAAAGTTTGGCTGAAGAAAACAAAGATCAGCTAAAATCTGGAAATAAATGTACAAACCTCAATTCTAATGAAGTCGGGACGTTGTGTAAAACGTGAATTAAAACAGAATACAATGATTTGTAAATCCTTTTCAACCTACGTATATTCAATTGAGACACTACAAAGACAAGATATTCTATTTTCCAATGATAAACTTCGTTTGTTTTTTTTTCAGAAATATTCACTGATTTTGAATTTGATGCCTGCAACACATTCAAAAAAAGCTGGGACAGGGGTGTGTTTACCACTGTGTTACATTTATTTATTTATTTATTTAAGGACAGCATGTGCTTGCATTAATCATTTACAAGAACGAAGAGATGGGCACATCAGATTTAGCAGTAAGCTAATTTCCATCTGTAGTCCAACATAAAACATAAAAACACACTATACAATAAGTCATACAAAACATCCAGCATGACACCACATTCCAACAATAGCCGAACAAGCTGCTCTTATATCAAAGATATCAAATATATCAAAGTTCTCTTTTCTGAAAAAAAATAAAATAAAATAAATAAATAATTTTAAAAAAATCATAAATATAATTAAGAAAATATAACAATACAGGCAGCGCAATTATAAATTACTGAAATACTTATAGAAGTGCAAATGAAATTCCATAAAGGAGTATAATGACACTGTTGAATACCAAGAAAGTTGCAAAGATAAATACCAGTAGTGGTAATTCAGAGTTACAGAGATATATACCAGCGATGGTAATACGGCGTTCTACAAGCAGCAATAAAATGAAAGTGCAATTGCGGCTGTAACAGCCTTAAAATATGGACCAAATACAAAAGAGAGAGAGGAAAAAAAAAGAAACAAAACAAAAAAAAACCTCAGGAAAACAACAGAAGTTTATTTAAGCCATTCCATTTATACCCAGGACAGTTATAGTTTGAGTTATTTTTTATTATACCGGGGAACCTGTTCCATTGTTTGATGGCCTAATAGGAAAAAGCTGATTGAGCAAAGGCGGAACTTCTTAATGGGATTTTACAGTCCCCTCTCGAGACAGATCTTAAAGCCCTCGTACTCACCTCCGAGCAAAGTTGTACATAATTTTTCAATGAGGGTCGAGCAGCATTGTAAATTATTTTATGAGCAAGACGAAGGTATGAAAATGTAATTAAATTATCAAAACTTAGTAGGTTGTATTTAGAGAGGATATTACAATGATGGTACTGTCTTGGTTTCCTGTCCAGTATCTTCAAGGCTTGTCCATACAATGATCTAATCGGATTTAGAGTGGTTTGCCTTGTCTGAGTCCAACATGGCATACAGTATCTCATATCGGAAAGAATCATGGCATTCAAATACATCTTAGCAGCCTCTGTTGTTAGCGACATCCTAATATGACGGAAATTAAATAAGTTGAACTTCGGTGCACCGGACATTTTTTTAATGTGTTTTTTAAAACCCAAGTTAGTATCTAAAACAACACCTAGGTATTTAATCTCTTCAACATTTTTTATGCTTTGCCCTTTGATAAAAATGTTGGGGAATACCCTTTTCTTACTTTGTTTATTAAAATACATAGCTACTGTTTTCTCCGTGTTCAGCGTAAGGCAAGCTTGATTGAGCCACTCTGCAACTCTGTTCATTGCAACTGATAATTTGGCTGCAACCTCATCGGGACTTTGGCCATGAGAAAAAAGAACTGTATCATCTGCATACATTATTATTTCCACATTTTTACATACCGTGGGAAGATCATTAATGAAGGTGGAAAACAAAAGAGGGCCAAGGACTGATCCTTGGGGCACCCCCATACTACAGATCTCGAAAGGAGATAACTTGTTCTTAATCCTAACGCACTGGGAGCGATCAACTAAATAGGAATGCAGCCATTTAAGTATATTGTCAGAAAGTTTAAAATTGGCTAATTTGGACAGAAGAACAGAGTGGTTCACAGTGTCAAATGCCTTACGTAGATCTAAAAACACTGCCCCTACCACCCCCTTTTTGTCAAGCCTATCCTTTATGACCTCGAGGAAGTAACAGCAGGCCGTTTCCGTTGAGTGATTTGAACGGAAACCAAATTGCATTGGATGTAATAATTTTTTTTTATCAAAATGACTTTAACTGTTCAACTACCACTTTTTCGAGTACTTTAGAAATGGCAGGAAGTATACTGATAGGCTTATAATTGGTTACTTCCTGTCGGTCACCAGACTTAAAAATAGGAGTCACGATGGCCGATTTCAGGGTCGACGGAAACAAACATTCGTCTAATGATGTATTTATGATATGCATTAGTGGCACAGCTAATTTGTGACGATGCTTTTTAAGGAAGACTGGGTCAAGTCCCCAGGTATCTTTTGCTTTTGAATTGGATAAGGAAGCAAGGATTTGGATGACACTTGATTCACTTACATCACCTTTCCCTTTAACAACACTCAATAAGCGTTTGGCAACTGAAGACTCAAACTGTAGAAGCTTTGTCGTTGATGTACGACTTCAGTTGCTCAACAGTCCGGGGTTACCGTTGTCCTATTTTGCGCTTCAAAATGCGCCACACATTTTCAATGGGAGACAGGTCTGGACTGCAGGCAGGCCAGTCTATTACGCGCACTTTTTTAATACGAAGCCACACTGTTGTAACACATGCAGAATGTGGCTTTTCAGCATTGATGTTGCTTTCACAGATGTGCAAGTTATCCATGCCATGGACACTAACACATCCTCATACCATCACAGTTGCTGGCTTTTGAACTTTGCACTGATAAAAATCTGAGTGGTCCTTTATCTCTTTAGCTCGCAGGACAAGACGTCCATGATTTCCAAAAATAACATGAAATGTGGACTCATCAGAGCACAGCACACTTTTCCACTTTGCGTCAGTCCATCTCGGATGAGCTCAGGCCCAGAGAAGCCGGCAGCGTTTATGGGTTTTGCTGATATACAGTGCCCTTCATAATTATTGGCACCCCTGGTTAAGATGTGTTCAAAGCCATAAAATACACTCAACAAAAATATAAACGCAACACTTTTGTTTTTGCTCCCATTTGTCATCAGATGGACTCAAAGATCTAAAATTCATTCCAGATACACGATATTACCATTTCTCTCAAACATTGTTCACAAATCTGTCTAAATGTGTGATAGTGAGCACTTTTGCTTTGCTGAGACAATCCATCCCACCTCACAGGTGTGCCACATCAAGATGCTCATCAGACACCATGATTAGTGCACAGGTGTACCTTATATTGCCCACAATAAAAGGCCACTCTGAAATGTGCAGTTTTCTCGCACAGCAAAATGCCACAGATGGCGCAAGCATTGAGGGAGCGTGCAATTGGCATGCTGACAGCAGGAATGTCAACCAGATCTGTTGCTCGGGCATTAAATGTTAATTTCTCCACCATAAGCCGTCTCCAAAGGCGTTTCAGAGAATATGGCAGTACATCCAACCGGCCTCGCAACCGCAGACCATGTGTAACCACACCAGCCCAGGACCTCCACATCCAGCAGGTTCACCTCCAAGATCGTCTGAGACCAGCTACTCAGACAGCTGCTGAAACAATTGGTTTGCATAACCAAAGAATTTCTGCACAAACTGTCAGAAACCGTCTCCTGGAAGCTCAACTGCATGCTCGTCGTCCTCTTCAGGTTCTTAACCTGACTCCAGATCGTCGCCGTCACAGATTTGAGTGGGCAAATGCTCACATTCGATGGCGTCTGGCACGTTGGAGCGGTGTTCTCTTCACGGATGAATCTCGGTTTACATTGTTCAGGGCAGATGGCAGACAGCGTGTGTGGCGTCGTGTGGGTGAGCGCTTTGCTGATGTCAATGTTGTGGATCAAGTGGCCCATGGTGGTGGTGGGGTTATGGTATGGGCAGGCATCTGATATGGATGAAGAACACAGGTGCACAGGTGTTGGTGGGCCAGTAGGTGGCAATCTTCCCTCTGGCGGGATAATCCCCAATGCCCTCGTGCAGTGACGGGGACACTGTACCGAAGGAGACGCCGTCTTTCGGATGAGACGTTAAACTGAGGTCCTGACTCACAGTGGTCATTAAAGATCCTATGACACTCTTCGATAAGAGTAGGGGGTTCCCCGGTGTCATGGCTAAAGTCCCAACCTGGCTCTTTCAATCTACCACCTAATTATCCCCTGATCTAATTGGCTGTGTAATTCCTCTGTCCCTCCCCACCTCTTCCCCCAGGGCTCCCTTGAAAAAGAGATTTCAATCTCAACGGGACTTCCCTGGTTAAATAAGGGTTAAATAAAATAAAAAATTAATTTTATTGATGGCATTTTGAATTCACAGAGATACCGTGATGAGATCCTGAGGCCCATTGTTGTGCCATACATCCATGAACATCACCTCATGTTTCAGCAAGATAATGCACGGCCCCATGTTGCAAGGATCTGTACACAATTCTTGGAAGCTGAAAATGTCCCAGTTCTTGCATGGCCAGCATACTCATCAGACATGTCACCCATTGAGCATGTTTGGGATGTGCTTGACCGGCGTATACGACAGCGCGTACCAGTTCCCACTAATATCCAGCAACTTCGCACAGCCATTGAAGAGGAGTGGACCAACATTCCACAGGCCACAATTGACAATCTGATAAACTCTATGCGAAGAAGATGTGTTGCACTGCATGAGGCAAATGGTGGTCACACCAGATACTGACTGGTTCTGAGTCCCTAGACCCCCAGTAAAACAAAAACTGCACATTTCAGGGTGGCCTTTTATTGTGGACAGTCTAAGGTACACCTGTGCACAAATCATGGTGTCTGATGAGCATCTTGATGTGGCACCCCTGTGAGGTGGGATGGATTGTCTCAGCAAAGCAAAAGTGCTCACTATCACACATTTAGACAGATTTGTGAACAATGTTTGAGATAAATGGTAATATTGTGTATCTGGAATGAATTTTAGATCTTTGAGTCCATCTGATGACAAATGGGAGCAAAAACAAAAGTGTTGCGTTTATATTTTTGTGTAAATTCAATTTTTATAGCAGAAGCATACTCTCACACTGAAAATTGTAGAAAAATGTAACCTTCAACTCAAGTGAATTTTAAGGGGGGGGAATCCCTGACTAAGAAATAATTATTTTTCATAAAATCGCCTGTTAAATAATTATTGGCACCCCTAACAACTCCTAGGGAATAAATGAAATTGAACTATTTCTGTCATTTCTACAGTAGTTTACAAAGTTGATCAGAGTATCTAGGAAAATTCAATTAGTAATTCTTCACTTCCTGTTTCCCTGGGGTATAAATATGAGGCCATTTCTCTAATCCACTCTTCAACATGGGAAAGACAAAGGAACACTATTCAAGTAAGGCAGATGTATGTTGACCTTCACAAGTCAGGCAATGGCGACAAGAAAATAGCCACTCGCCTGCACCTGCCCATATCTACTGTCAGAGGAATAATTAAGAAGTTTAAAACATCTGGAACAGTGGTAAACAAGCCTGATAGAGAACGCAAGGTTATTTTGCCACCACGCACAGTGAGAAGGATGGTAAGAGAAATAAAAAGTTCTCCAAAGCTCACTGTTAAAGAATTGCAACAAATGGTAGCATCTTGGGGTTACAAAGTCTCCAAAACAACCATCAGGCGCCATCTAAATGCCAACAAGCTGTTTGGGAGGCATGCACAGAAAAAACCTTTTCTCACTCACAATCATAAACGCAAACGTCTGGAGTTCGCTAAGCGGTACTGGGACTTCAACTGGGACCGTGTGCTTTGGTCAGATGAGACCAAGATGGAGCTTTTTGGCAACCAACACTCTAAGTGGGTCTGGCGGAACACAAAAGATGAGTATGCAGAAAAGCACCTCATGCCCACTGTGAAGTATGGGGGAGGATCGGTGATGCTGTGGGCCTGTTTCTCTTCCAGAGGCCCTGGAAACCTTGTTATGGTGCATGACATCATGAACACTTTGAAATACCAGGACATTTTAAATCAAAATCTGGTGGCCTCTGCCCGAAAGCTGAAGATGGGTCGTCACTGGGTCTTTCAGCAAGATAATGACCCTAAACATGTGGCCAAATCTACACAGAAATGGTTCACCAGACACAGAATCAAGCTCATCCCATGACCATCTCAGTCCCCAGACCTCAACCCCATTGAAAACCTGTGGAGTGAGCTGAAGAGGAGAGTGCAGAGGAGAGGACCCAGGTCACTGGATGATTTAGAGAGACTGTGCAAAGAGGAATGGTTGAAGATCCCTCTTTCTGAATTCTCCCATCTTGTGAAACATTATAGGAGAAAATTTGGTGCTGTTTTGTTGGCAAAAGGGGGTTGTACAAAGTATTAACATCAGGGGTGCTAATAATTGTGGCACACATGATTTGATGTAAAAGAATTATTTGAAGAGTTTGGTTCCAAAACTCAATAAGTGCCAAAATGACAAAAATTGAGATAATGCCATAGACTGGTGGTCCTGTGGCTCTTGCACATGGTGCAGTCATCTGTTTTTAGGAAGTCATACGATAAGGTGTATTTCTTCATAGCCAAAGTTTGTTATTTTCTATAAAATGCAATGGATTCCAACATAGAAAAAGCTAATTTACTCATAATGTGTAAAATGGATATATTGCGTTTTGGAACCAAACTCTTCATTTCTTAATGTGGGATTTTTTTTCCCGCTGAATAAATGCATTTGAATTTAAGGTTGGATTTTCCTCTTTTTTTTCATTGTGGTCCTATACTCTTCCAAAAAAGAAACTACAAATTGTTTTTAGCATCAATTTATTAAACATGAAATGTTTTGACAAATGTGGAAAACATATTGAAATATACTCTTCCAAAAAAGAAACTATACAAATATTGAATTATTGATTACACTTTCTTTTCAATGTTTTCCACATTTGTCAAAACATTTCATGTATAATAAATTGGTGCTAAAAACAATGTATAGTTTCTTTTTTGGAAGAGTATATATTATTTAGAGATAAACTGAATTTATTAGAAGCTAAAGAACACATTTTAACTGGGGGTGTCAATAATTATGGAGGGCAGTGTATGGATTTTGCTTTGCATGGTTAAATTTTTACTTGTACTTGTAGATGTAGTGACGAACTGTTTTAACTGACATTGGTTTTCCGAAGTGTTCCTGAGCCCACATGGTAATGTCCTTTACAGAATGATGTTGGTTTTTAATGCAGTGCCACCCGAGGGACCAATGGTCACAGACATTCAATGTTGGCTTTTGGCCTTGCCAGTTATGTGTAGAGATTTCTCCGGACTCTCTGATTCTTTTGATGATATTATAGACTGTAGATATTGAAATTGAGAAATGTTCTTCTTAAACTGATGGAGTATTTGCTCAGGCAGTTGTTCACAAAGTGGTGAACCTCACCCCATTCTTGCTAGTGAATGACTGAGCCTTTCAGGGATGCTCCTTTTATACCTAATCATGACAGTCACATGTTTCCAATTATCCTGTTCACCTGTGTAATGTTCCAACAGGTGTTTTGAGAGCATTCCTCAACTTTCCCAGTCTTTTGTTGTCCCTGTCCTAGCTTTTTTAGAATGTGTTGCAGGCATAAAATTCAAAATCAGATAATATTTCCAAAAAAACAATAAAGTTTATCAGTTTGACAATTGACTATTTTGTCTTTGTTGTGTACTCGATTGAATACAGGTCGAAAAGGATCTGCAAATTGTTGTATTCTGTTTTAATTCACATTTTACGCAACTTCATAGGAATTGAGGTTTGTATTTGAGAACAAAGAACTTAGCTGCCATTACATACAAGATTTTAGATAGCTGAGAAAAAGTGTTACATACACCAGACCCATGGCATCTGGTCTTCATAATCATTTATCAAACAACACTTTATTCAAAAATAAGATATTTCCAGAACAGACTAATTTTTCATTCTTCACAACAAAAAGGATATTACGAATCTGGGTGATGACCTGACCCCTTTTTGCCAATACTGCCAAGAGGAGGTGGAGTCTGTAGAGCGTTTGTTTTAGTATTGTCCTTTTGTCGCTTTATTTTGCACTAGGGTTATCTTTCCTTGATGTTCTTCATTTAGACTTGTTATTGGGCAATACACTCAAACACTCTTGCGTATTAAACAATGTAATTTGCTTGGAAATGTTTTTATTTTTGGACTGACATCAGTGGCAGCCCTAATAATTGTGAGATCCAAGGACTTTGTCTAGTTTCATGGTAAAATTGGACATATTATGGCACATGAATCTGTAGGATAGCTTCTGCAAAAAGACCAAATAAAGGGTAATTCCGCACCAAATCACCAGAAGGCTCCCGGCTGACCATCTCAGATTTGCTCCATAACTTTCTGTTTTGATGCCCTTGTTACTAATAATTACTGTGCAAAATTTTACTTTTACTTTGGACAGGAGATAGAGCCAATGAGGGTTCAGCTCATTCTGTGGGGGGGAGAGAAACCTGGCAGGACTTTTACTTTCTGACCCCTGGATTTTACATCTCTGCCTTTGACCGCCAAATTTTTGATAATAATATTCTGGTAATAATGAGCCAATCAAGCAACTAGCAGGAACAAACCTCCTAGGGCCAATTAAGCTGACTTGCAGGTTGTGACAGCAATCCACATGTTAACTAAGATTTGTCACTGTGGTTGGATATTTATTGTAGTAGTAATGCAGACAAAGTAGTAGTACAGAGTACAGATAAGTTTATAGAGCAGGGGTGGATAACGCTGGTCCTGTAGAGCCAGAGGATGTGCTGGGTTTGGTTTTCTCCTCCCGATATAAACCTAAGACACCAGGTGAGATGAGTTAAGTGTGTAATGAACTGCTTCAATTCATCAATCAAGTGCTGAGTAACATCAAAAACCAGCAGACACTGCAGCTCTCCAGGACCAGGGTTGGCCACCCCTGGCCAAAGACAAGAGACGGAGTTTAGAAGAGGAGGATTTTTGCTCATTGCCGTAATTGACCCTTTCGGCTTAAGGACGTGAAAAAACGAGATTTGGAGTGCGCATGCTCTTTGCAGACTATGTGGGGCAGAAGATGCACAAATCCTATTTAAAAGGTGGGGAATTATAAGTTATTTCAATTTCCCGATGGTAAAAGGCAGTTTACAGAGTCGATTCGGACTGTAAACAGAAATATTTTTCGTTCGGGAAAATTCTTGGCTGTGCAGCGTACATTTTGTGTCTGGATGGCGAGATTAAGAATTCTGTATTCAACCTACTCCAAATAACAATTGATGTTTGGGTACCGTGAGAAATATTAGGATATGAAAACATGTCAAGCGTAAGTCCAGTTAATGAAATTTAGAGTTTAGTTTCAAGTGCTGCTATTCGTGTCAGTTGCTTGTCGTTAACGGCGGCTGTCATGTCACTAATGACACACTGGGTTGCTAGGGCAGGCGCAGCACAGGAATTCCCGATATTAAACAACATTACATGAATGGTGAGAACAGGCCGTTCAGCCCAACTAAGCTCGCCAGTTTCTTTATACTATTTATTGTGAATATATCACTTCAGATACTCAATGACTCCATGGTATCTAGCTTTAAGTCAAGCCTGCTCTTGAAAACCCCCAAGGTTTCTGCCTCAACAATATAGTCAGGTAAGCTATTCCACAATGAAATTACTCTTTGGGTGAAGAAATATTTCCGAATATCATAACGTTAATGATTAACGCCCTTGAGTCCGCTAGATGGCTTTGATGATCGCTCCCATCAGGGCATTAAAGGAAAGCTACCTCGCGGCGCTTCGCCTGAAATGAGGCGAAGGCAGACCAATGAGGCTGACCAATCAGCAGGCAGCTTTGGTGTTGACGTCATTTCCTTCTTCAAAAGCCAATGCATTGCGTCTACATTCGGCTAAGAGATTACACGAATCGAAAGTGTAATCACACTGAACACATGCAGAGTGCAAACGCATTGTTAGACGCAGTGCACCTTTCACTTTGGCGAGGCATTGGTGGGAATTCGATATAAGAGGAATAGGGAAATTTATGTTGAATGAATCCAGTAGTTGGCGGTAATACACCAACAGGTCTGCAATAGTATAAATCCAAAAAGAAGAAGAAGCCCCCTACTCATAACGAGGCCGCGCGAAGCACTTAGAGAGCTTTCGCGTACAGGCGTTAGTATTTTTATTTTTTTTTTTATTGAACAACATAACAACAATCATCATATACATATAACAGTCAGGGGAGTACTAACACGTTTAACAAAAAAAATTTAAGCATTTACAAGTATCAATAATACGTATTGCTTTCTTATTTCTTACATTTTGTAGCAATTTTATATAGTTCTCCATTTTAATTTTAAACAGGGTAATATTAGGTTTACCATTTGCCCATTTCTGTTTGTGAATATGGTATTTTCCAAAGATAATCAAAAGGTTGATGATATAAGTCATTTTTAGGTCAACTGCAGTACGTTTAAATATTAATAGAATGTCTTCATCCATCAACTGTGGCTGCACTGCACATTTTCTAAAAATGAGGTTTTCCAAGTCACACCAAAAAATTTTGCTGTAGATACAATCATAAAACAGATGTACTATAGTCTCCTTCTCTGAATCACAAAATGCAAATTGATCATTTATATCATTCACAAATTTTGATAAAATATGTTTCACAGGATAAATTAAGTGGACAATTTTAAAAGAAACTTCTTTTACCTTGTTGATGAGACAATATTTTCCAGTCAGGGTCCATATTTCTTTCCATTGTATATCTTTGTATTTAGAATTCCAAAACGTTTTACAAGAAGGATAGATATTCTCTTTACAGTTCTCTCTGATAAATGCATTATTAAATTTCTTGTCATTAATGTGAACACCGTTGACAATTAAGTCATGTGATAACTGATGCTCAGAATAATTGCACATACACTCCTGATCAAAATCTTAAGACCAGTTAAAAAATTGCGAGAATTTACGTTTTGCACTGTTGTATCATAAGAAGGTTCTAAGTAGAGTTTCAAAATGCAAAAAGAAGAAATGTGAGCAAGAGACTAAATGTTTTGAGCAGGCAATTTATTGAAAAGAACAATTTAACTAAAATAGGCTGTTCATCAGCTGATCAAAAGTTTAAGACCATAGCTCAAAAAAACCCCTAAAACAGAAATTAAAGTCTCAAAAACAGACTCAGAAATGAGTAGCTCCACAATTATTGTTGATCACTTCAAAAATTCGTGTTGGCATGCTTGATGCGAGTGTTTCCAAAAGGCTTGTAGGAATGTTGCTCCAAGTGGTGAAGATGGCTTCACGAAGGGCATCCACTGTCTGGAACTGATGTCCATTTTTGTAAACTTCCCTTGCCATCCATCCCCAAATGTTCTCAATTGGATTTAGATCAGGGGAACATGCAGGATGATCCAAAAGAGTGATGTTATTCTCCTGAAAAAAATCCTTTGTCAGACGGGCATTGTGAATTGCAGCATTGTCCTGCTGAAAGACCCAGTCATCACCACACGGATGAGGGCCCTCAGTCATGAGGGATGCCCGCTACAACATCTCCACGTAGCCAGCTGCTGTTTGACGCCCCTGCACAACCTGGAGCTCCATTGTTCCATTAAAGGAAAAAGCACCCCAGATCATGATGGCGCCCCCTCCGCTGTGCCGTGTTGAAAAAATCTCAGGTGGCATCTCCTTGTCATGCCAGTAGCGTTGGAAGCCATCAGGACCATCAAGGTTAAATTTTTTCTCATCAGAGAACTTTCTTCCAACTTTAAACGTCCCATGTTTGGTGCTCCCTTGCAACGGCCAAACGGGCAATTTTGTGGCGTTGAAGGAGACGTGGCCTTTGAAGACGTTTTTTGTTTTTGAAGCCGTTCCTTTGCAGATGCCGTCTGATGGTTATTGGGCTGCAGTCAGCACCAGTAATGGCCTTAATTTGGGATGAGGATCGTCCCGTGTCTTGACGGACAGCCATTCGGATCCTCCAGCTCAGAGCCGGTGAGATTTTTTTGGGTCTACCATTTTATTTTTTTGTTCCATAAACCTCAGGATCTTTTAAGAAATGCAAAATGACTGTCTTACTGCGTCCAACCTCAGCAGCGATGGCACGCTGTGAGAGGCCTTGTCTATGCAGCTCAACAATCCTGCCACGTTCGAAGGCAGTGAGTTTTTTTGCTTTTCCCATCAAGAGGTCTTGACAGTGTGATTACTTGACAGAAAATGACATGGAATCCAAATTTTTTCCACAGATTTGGGCTTTTAAAGGATGTGGTCTTAAACTTTTGATCAGCTGATGAACAGCCTATTTCAGTTAAATTGTTCTTTTCAATAAATTGCCTGCTCAAAACATTTGGTCTCTTGTTCCCATTTCTTCTTTTTGCATTTTGAAACTCTACTTAGAACCTTCTTAAGATACAACAGTGCAAAATGCAAATTCTTGCAATTTTTTAACTGGTCTTAAGATTTTGATCAGGAGTGTATTGTTTGATATCAATTGCCTAAGCCCACTGGGAATAGCATCGAGCACTATGGCAAATTCTTTCATAGTGATTGGGATTCCGTATTTCTGAAGAAATTCTGAGTAATTGAGTAACTGACCTTGACTGTTAAATAATTGCCTCACCAGTACTATATCGTTTTCAAACCAATTTTTAAAAAATAAGGTCTTATTTTTGTACTTGATATTCTTATTGTTCCATATTAAACACTTGTGTGGAGAGAAATTGTGCTTATACATCAGTGACCAAGAAAGTAAAACCTGCTTATGGAAATTGGCAAGCTTGAATGGGATTTTGTCAATATCATAGTTGCAATACAGTAAAAACCTAATACCACTCATTTGTTCAAACACTAGATTGGGGATTATATTCCAAATTGAATCTTTCCAATAGAAGTAATTTTTTATCCATTTGTTCTTAAAAATAATGTTAGAAATACCAAAGTCTAGTACATTAAGGCCTCCGTTATCTACAGAGTTGCACAAAACACTTTTCTTTAAATAGTGAGGTTTGTTCCTCCATATAAAGTTAAATAATGTGCGGTTCACCTCTTTGATTATTGAATGTGGGACATCTAGTGCAAGTGCAGTGTACACAAGACGTGATAAACCTTCTGCTTTCGACAACAATACTCTGCCATTCAAAGATAAATCTCTTAAAAGCCATGCATTTAATTTCTTTTTTAGTTTTTGGATAATGGGAGAAAAATTCAGTTCAATACGTTTACCTTCATCTTTGCAAATCTTTATCCCAAGATATGTTACAACTTCTTTAACAGGTATACCATCAATATTTTCTAAATTGCATGCTTTCAGAGGAAGCAATTCACACTTTTTAATATTTAAATACAAACCAGAAACACTGGAAAATGTATTCAGACAGTTAATTACTTTCTGCACCTCCGATCCATTCCTAATGAAAATGGGATTATCATCAGCAAGTTGACAACATTTTAATTCTTTATCCATTAATTGTATACCTCTGAAGGGGTCTTTCTCTAAATGAAGGGTCATTGTTTGAGTGACTAAAAGAAATAAAAAAAGGTGAAATTGGACAACCTTGCCTAATACCTCTATCAATAGAAAATCTTGGGCTAGTTCCATTTGGCAATTTTATTGAGCCATTACAATTATTATATATCGTTTGTATTGCATTTGTAAAGTAGTCTCCAAAACCAAAAAATTTTAAAGTTTCAAACATAAAGCTGTGTTCCACAGTATCAAATGCTTTAAAAAAATCAATAAACAATATGAAGCTCTCTTCAGTAATAAAGTCATTGTAATCCATTAGGTCCAAAACAAGCCGTATATTATTACAAATATGACGTCCTTTCATAAAACCAGATTGACAGTCATCGATAATAGAGCCAATGCATTTTTTTAATCTTTCTGCAAAGATGAGGGCAAAGAGCTTTGCATCATTGTTTATTAAAGTTATTGGTCCCCAATGTTCTATAACCAGAGGATCCTTGTTGGGTTTAGGTATTAGTATAATCAAACCTTGAGTTAAAGATGTAGGCAATCTATTAACTGTAAGAGCTTCTATAAATAACATAAGTAAAAAATTGGATAATTTGTCTTGGAAAGCTTTATAAAATTCACTGGTTAAGCCATCATTTCCTGGTGATTTATTTTCTTTCAATTTGTTGATACCCATTTTTATCTCTTTATCTCTAAATCTAGAGATTTTTTGGTCACATAATTCCATATCTGATTTACTTATTTGTTTAGCACAATCTTTAATAGATCTTAGGAAAGTAGGTATGTCTCCAGTTTCACCCCTTTTAGAATATAGCTGTTCATAATATTCTGTCACATGACTTCTAATATCACTTTTATTTTCTGTTATATGGTCATCAATTTTTAATTTGATAAGGGAGGTGAGTTCAGCATTTCTTTTTTCCATATTGAAGAAGTATTTTGTATTTTTTTCCCCCTCTTCTAGCCAATTTTTCCGTGACCGAACAAAAGCTCCTTTTGCTTTGTATTCATATATTTGGTCCAGTTCAAGCTGTAATTCCATTAACCTTACCTTCTCTTGCTGATTCTGATTTTGAATCTCAGATAGGGTTATAATTTCTGTAATTACCTTTTCTTCGTTTTCTTTTTTACCAAATGCTATATCTTTTCCTCTCCTCATAGCCAATCTTCTAATTCTATATTTCATGAATTCCCAATTAGAGCCATAATTTTTAGAATTATTAGCATTAATCCAACATTCATTAATGATAATTTTAGCCTCATTTTTAAACTGTGGGTCTTTCAAAAGGGCCTTGTTAAATTTCCAATATGACGTGGATCTCCCTCCAATGTATTTAGAGAAAGCAAATGAAAGATGAATAGCTTTATGATCAGTAAGAACGGATGATTCGATGGATACATTTTTTACCCATTTTTCTAATATATTAGAAATTAACCAGAAGTCAATGCGTGATTGTTTACTCATATCCTTGTTTGACCATGTAAATTGCTTTTTATTCGGGTTTTTTTGTCTCCAAATATCAGTTACATCCAGTGATGCACAAAGGTTATGAAAGGCAGGAAGGTAATTTGAGTTTGTATTAGGAGGAGGGTAGCGATCTAAATTTGCATCGGATACAGAGTTAAAGTCTCCACCAAATATCAGTTTAGCTTCTCTATATTGATCCAATATTGACTGGACTTCCTCTTCAAACTCCAGAAAGATATTCTTATTGTATGCACTAGAGTTGGCAGCATAGATGTTTCCCAAAACAAAAAGTTCACTATTCATTTCTATAACTAATAACAACCATCTACCTGAGTGATGAACCTTACTCTTAAGTACTTTTCCTTTAAATGTACTGTAATGTGAATATGGGCCACTAGATGGCAGTATTTACCTTTTTTTGTTAAGCTCAGACTGGAGTCATGTTTAGACATGTCCTGGACATGTCTGGGGCAAGTCTCAGAAAATTAAAAAAAAGAGGTCTGAATGTGGGTGGGGTCTGCAGGGGAGTATATAAGGAAAAGAATTGAGACAGTAAAGTAGTAGGAGAAATTGCAAGAAGGTGACCAGACCTGCCATTCTGTTCAAGACCTGTGACGTTTCTTTTGTGGATTTCTTTGCCTGTGTTTGAGCATTTTCTTCATCCAGGACATCACCAAGCCACCCCACCAAAAAGGGACTGTAATTATTTCTGTTTTTTTTATTTATCAATCTTGGTCTTTAGTTGTAGGTTGTTATTAGTCTTTGTCTTTGTTAAAAATTAAATGTGTTTTAGTTGTTAAAACTGTGTTTGTCATCCCTTGCTGTTGCTGTTGTGTTATAAATGTAATAACAAATTGGGGCCATAACAAATTGGGGGCTCAAGGTCCGGGATAGACCATTGTGTGAGTAATTTATTGAAAATCTAACATTCCAAATTGTGAAATTGTTTTTGTGAATTTTCCTAGATATATATTGACAACAGCAATGGATGATTTCTTGGCATCACCAACCGTAGGGGTTTTGAAGTCTTTTAAAAAGACAGAACTGCTAGAAATTTGCAGACAGTTGGAGCTGACAGAGGTAAAACCAGCCATGCGAAAAGCAAGACTGGCGAGAGAGATAGTTGAATATTACATTGATGAAAATGTGTTTGCACCAGGAGATCTGGAACAGTTTCCAGTGGAAAATCCAAATATAGAAATGGAACTTAAATTAAAAATGCGAGAGATTGAAAGGGAGGAAAGAGAAAAAGAAAGGGAGGAAAAAGAAAAACAAAGAGAATTTGAGAGGGAAGAAAAAGAAAAACAAAGGCAGTTTGAGTTAGAAAAATTAGCAAGAGAAGAAAAACAAAGAGAATTTGAGAGAGAGAAAGAGGAAAGAGCAGAAAGAGAGAGACAGAGACAGAGAGATTTTGAATTAGAGAAATTCGATAGAGAAGAAAGACTCCAAATGGAGCAACTAAAAATTAAAATTGAAACTAAAAATAAATTTTGTGCCAGTCAGGAGGTAAAACTGGTGCCTCCATTTTCAGAAAAGGATGTTGACAACTATTTCCAGTGTTTTGAAAAGGTAGCAAAGAGTTGCCAGTGGCCAAAGGAACACTGGCCTCTGATGTTGCAAACTGTCCTCAAGGGTAAAGCTCAACAAGCCTATTCGGCTTTGTCTGCAGATGATTCCTCTGATTATGAGGTTGTCAAAAAGGTTATTTTGAGAGCTTATGAGTTGGTTCCAGAGGCTTACCGACAGAAATTCAGAGGTCTGAAGAAATCTGAAAATCAGACTTTTGTTGAATTTGCTAATGAGAAGCAGGTTTGCTTTGAGCGCTGGTGTACTTCTATGGAGGTCAAGGATGATTTCAACTCACTAAAAGAGATGGTGTTAGTTGAAGAATTCAAGAACTGTGTTAAGGATGATGTTAAGACCTACCTTAATGAGAAGCGAGCACTGAACTTGCAATCAGCTGCCAAATTTGCAGATGAATATGTTCTCACTCATAAGTCCAAATTTCAGTCTAGCAGTAACAATAAATGGTCCCAATTTCAGAAAAAGGGTTACGGTGATACCCAAGATTCCTCACCCAAAGACAAAGACAAATCTGGTGATGGTGCTCAGAAATCCAGTAACAGGTCTGATCAAAGTGTGAAAGCTGACAGTGACAAAAGTGGTCTAGTTTGCAGTTATTGCAAGAAATCTGGTCATGTTACAACTAACTGTTGGTTCCTTAAAGCTAAGAAAGAAAAAGAAAAGGATACCAAACCAAATGCCTTTGTGAAAACAAGGTTAGAAACCCCTGTAGTAGATAACCAATCTGCTAAATTGCCTGCTTCTTGTGGGGCTAAAAAGCCTAATACAGCTGACTTTGTGAGGGAGGAATTTCTTCCATTTGTGTCAGAGGGATTTGTGGCTCTGAATGAGCATACTACTCCTGTCCCCATATATATCCTAAGGGATACCGGAGCTTCTCAGTCACTTTTGTTGATGGACTCCTTGGAGTTACGTGATGAGAGCGCTTCAGGGGATTTCATACTTGTACAAGGTATTGAAGGGAGGACTGTATCTGTACCCCTGCGCTCTATATTCTTGAAGTCAGATTTAGTTACAGGACAGGTAAAGGTGGGACTTATGTCAAGTCTACCTATAAAGGGTGTTTCTCTGTTGCTAGGCAATGACCTGGCTGGGGGCAAAGTAGTTCCCCCTGTACATCTTACTTCACAGCCGAGCACTGAAAATGGGGATGAGGACCCATCTCTGTATCCTTCTTGCGCAGTGACTCGTGCTATGGCCAAGAAGGCAAAAGAAGATGATGTTGTGGTGCCGTCCAGTACATTGAATAGTCAGGACTCAGGTGGTTCGCCTCATGACTCTGATTGGCCTACTATGGTTTCTCCGTTTGAGGACTTATCAGATACTTTTATCAGTTCTCTATTCAGCCAGCCGGATGGGTCTGGTGATTCTGATGTGTCTGGAGACTTGTCTCTGTCCAGAAAGCGGTTGATTGAGGAGCAAACTAATGATCCTGAAATTGGTGTACTAAAGAGGAGAGCCCTTCCTGAAAAAGAAATAGATGCAGTTCCAGTTGGGTATTATCTCAAGGATGGTGTGTTGATGCGGAAGTGGCGCCCTCCTGATATCCCTGCCAATGCAGATTGGGCAGTGGTCAGGCAAATTGTTGTTCCGAAGGTCTATAGGAATGAGATCTTAACAATGGCTCATAGTTTACCTTTAGGAGGTCATCTTGGTGTTAACAAGACTGTTGATAAGATCATGAAACACTTCTTTTGGCCTGGGCTTCGGAAAGACGTTTCCAACTTTTGCAAAACCTGTCACACTTGTCAGGTAGTTGGAAAACACCAGTTAGACCCACCTGTAGCTCCATTGCAGCCTATCCCAGCATTTGGGGAGCCATTCTCTAGGGTCATTGTTGATTGCGTTGGTCCATTACCCAAGACTAGATCTGGAAATCAGTACTTGTTGACAATCATGTGTGCATCTACCAGATTCCCCGAAGCCATACCTCTACGTAACATCAAGGCAACTGCAATCTCGAAGGCTTTGATAAAGTTCTTCACGTTGTTTGGCCTTCCCAGGGAAATTCAGTCAGACCAGTGTAGCAATTTCACTTCAGGATTGTTTCAGCAGGTTGCGTATGAACTAGGTGCAAAGCAGATTCTTTCTAGTGCCTATCATCCAGAAAGTCAGGGTGCCTTAGAGCGGTTTCATTCCACTCTCAAGACAATGATGAGGACTTATTGTGATGACCATGAGAAAGACTGGGATGAAGGGGTTCATTTGCTGTTGTTTGCAGCTAGAGAAGCAGTGCAGGAGTCTACTGGATTCAGTCCATTTGAGCTAGTGTTTGGTCATGAAGTGAGAGGACCTTTGCTATTATTGAGTGAACAATGGCAAGAGGAAGAGCCGCAAATCAGTCTGTTAGACTATGTTAGCAAGTTCAAGGAAAGATTGCGTGCAGCTTGTGACCTTGCCAAAGAGAACTTGAAATCAAGTCAGGGAAAAATGAAAACTTGGTATGATCATAAGGCTAGAAGCCGTGAATTTAAACCAGGAGACAAGGTCCTTGTGTTGTTTCCCTTGCAGTCCAATCCATTGCAGGCTAGATTTCATGGTCCTTATGAAATTCTGACAAAACTCAATGATCTCAATTACATTGTGAAGACTCCAGATAGGAGAAAACCAAAACAATTGTGTCATATTAACATGCTAAAGCCTTATCATGACAAAAATGCTAGGGTTACAGCTGTCACTTCAGATTCTCCAATGGTCGAAACGTGTGAAGATGAGGGGGAGTTTCAAGATGATGAACCAAGAATTAAAGCTGAAGTTCTTTCATGTAAATTGTCAAACACTGAAGTGTTGCAGAATCTTGATGTAAAACTCCAGCACTTAGAACCCTCACAGAGAGATCAGTTTGAAAGGTTGATCAAGAAATATGAGGATTTGTTTCCTGATGTTCCAAAGAGAGTTACTATAGCCTCTCATGATGTAGATGTTGGTGATGCCAAACCAATAAAACAGCATCCATACCGGATGAATCCTGAAAAGAGAAAGATTGCTGAGAAAGAGGTTGAGTACATGTTAAAACATGATATTATCAGACCCTCCAACTCCGATTGGAGTTCACCCTGTGTGCTAGTTCCAAAACCTGATGGAAGTACTAGATTCTGTACAGATTATCGCAAAGTCAATGCTGTAACTAGAACTGATGTGTTTCCAATACCTCGGATTGATGATTGTATTGATAGTGTAGGGCAAGCAAAGTTTCTGACCAAGATTGATTTTTTGAAGGGTTATTGGTGTGTGCCTTTAACTGAGAGGGCCAAGAGCATCTCTGCTTTTGCCACACCATCTGGATTGTACCAGTATGAAGTCCTACCCTTTGGCATGAAATATGCCCCAGCTACGTTCCAAAGGATGATACAGTCTACAATCGCCGGATTGCCACACACGGGTGCGTACATCGATGACCTGATCACATGGAGTGACTCCTGGGAAGAACATCTAAAAGATGTAGAGACGTTGTTCCAGCGCCTGACCCAGGCTAACCTGACTGTTAACCTGAGCAAGAGTGACTTTGGTTGTGCTACTGTCACCTATCTTGGCTACGTCATAGGCCAGGGTAAGGTAGCACCCATAAATGCTAAAGTCCAAGCCATCATGGACTTTCCAGTTCCTGACAACAAAAAAGCTTTGCGCCGCTTCCTTGGAATGATCGGGTACTACCGCAAGTTCTGCAAGAACTTTGCTGAGATTGCTCTCAGTCTAACTAACCAACTGAAGAAAGGCGTAAAGTTCACCTGGGATGATGCATGCCAGAGAGCCTTCGATCGCCTGAAGTCTCTGCTGTGTCACTTCCCCGTGCTCAAATCTCCTGACTTCAACAAACCGTTCTCCATCGCGGTCGATGCTAGCGACCAAGCTTGTGGATCTGTGCTCCGACAGAGAAGTGACTCTGATGACATTGAGCATCCCGTGGCATACTTCTCCAGGAAGTTCAATCGCCACCAAAGGAACTATTCCACAATAGAGAAGGAACTGTTGGCTCTGGTCCTTTCTTTACAACACTTTGAGGTTTATGTTTGTACAGGACAAAAGCCAATGATTGTGTACACTGACCACAATCCGTTAATGTTTTTGAGTAAGATGAAAAACAAGAATCGGAGATTGTTGAATTGGAGTTTGATTTTACAGGAGTTTGACTTGGAAATTAAGCATGTGAAGGGTACAGACAATGTAATTGCTGATTGCTTATGCCGTGTTTGAATGTGTATATCATGTGTTTGAATATTGCATGATATGTATATATAGACAAGTGTTCACTGAACCATTTTGTATTGAAAAGAAAAATTTTGCCTTTATGAGTCAAAATTTTTCCCTTTTGGAATGGAGGTGTAATGTGAATATGGGCCACTAGATGGCAGTATTTACCTTTTTTTGTTAAGCTCAGACTGGAGTCATGTTTAGACATGTCCTGGACATGTCTGGGGCAAGTCTCAGAAAATTTAAAAAAAGAGGTCTGAATGTGGGTGGGGTCTGCAGGGGAGTATATAAGGAAAAGAATTGAGACAGTAAAGTAGTAGGAGAAATTGCAAGAAGATGACCAGACCTGCCATTCTGTTCAAGACCTGTGACGTTTCTTTTGTGGATTTCTTTGCCTGTGTTTGAGCATTTTCTTCATCCAGGACATCACCAAGCCACCCCACCAAAAAGGGACTGTAATTATTTCTGTTTTTTTTATTTATCAATCTTGGTCTTTAGTTGTAGGTTGTTATTAGTCTTTGTCTTTGTTAAAAATTAAATGTGTTTTAGTTGTTAAACTGTGTTTGTCATCCCTTGCTGTTGCTGTTGTGTTATAAATGTAATAACAAATTGGGGCCATAACAGTACCTTTTAAAATAGCGACACCTGCAGAGTGATTACTTCCATATGACATCCATATGTCATTACCCCACTGATTCTTCCACAAATTGAAGTCTGACAATGAAGCATGAGTTTCCTGAATAAGGTAAAAATCACATTTAGATCTTTTGCAAAACAAAAAAATTGCTTTTCTTTTTAACAGATTGCGTAAACCCCTGACGTTGAGAGAATAAATCGAAAAAGATGCCAAGTTACACAGTAATAATATTCAAAATACAAAGAACAGTGTAAGAAAATTTCCCAAAATTCCAAGTTAATAAAGAAAACTCACTTGGTTATAAACTAAAAATTCACCAAATTTAGCTCCTTCCCGGATACCAACCTAAAATGAAGTAAACATTCATTCGATTCCTTCGGGAAAGTAGAGCCCAGAACATGCTTATATTACCTTGTCATATGGGAGACACAAAGTCTCCTTGACCATAGACTTATGCAAACCACATACCCGGGTACGTTTTAAGGTCAGTCCTCATTCAAATGAATCTCTTTTCCTTCCACAAATGCGCGAATCCCAATATAGTAGGCCTTTTTCCCTGCCCGTCGTGCGGCTTCCACTGACGGCCACAGTTGTTGCCTACGGAGCTTGTCAGCTGCCGTCAGGTCCTCTCCAAATCGCAATTTATTTTCCTTGAGGTGAGCACACTCCTTGGCGGCCTTCCATAAAAAGTCTCTTGTGGATCTGGATGTAAACTGCACTATCACAGTCCTTGTTGTTGCTCTACCCTCCCCGTTCTTCCTTCCGAGCCGATGTACAGAGTCAATCTGTTGAGTTATTTTTGTTTTTTCTTGGGGAATTACGGAACAACAAATATCCACCACTTTTTGTTTAATGTCCTCGTCTTTTTTTTCCGCAAGCCCGTAAAGCCTTAAATTCCATCTGCGCTTGTAACGTTCGAATTCGTTTAATTTGCTTTCAATGTCCGAGAGTTTCTTCCGATGTGAAGCGTTTGCTTCCCGAATTGAGCCAATGTCTTTCTTGGTACATGTTATGTCGTTTTTCATGTCCTTAATTTCGTTGAAAAGAAATTCGTTTGATTTTTTTAAGGCTTCAATGCTAACGGAATTTACCCTGACAATTTCATCCAGCTTATCAGCTCTTTCGTTGATTTTCTCTACGATGTTGTTTTGAAGTTCCAGTAATGTTGGTTCTCGTTTACCCCGTTTCGGATTAGGAGTGCCCGGGGCTGAGTTGGTTGACGAGGCCTCGCCATCACAGGATTGCACCGTGTATGATTGATCGGAAAATACGTTGCTACACCCCAGTTCCACATGCTCCATACTGATCTCTTTCGAAGCGGTAACCGTTTGCTGCATTTTGTTTTTCTTCTCGCGATCCTTACGTTTCTCCGCCATGAGTTTTTTAATGACCATTCACAGAGGGATTCGGGCATTATTGTGGAGTGAAGAAATGTTCTATCGTTTGAATTCCCATAATGCCTCGGGTTTGGCGTTAAAAAATGGTCAATTTAAAAAAAATAAACATTGGGAAATTTAATTTTCATACTCAGCCTCCAGCATTCGCGTCTGCATTGGCCGCCGTCTTGCGCCGCCACCCGTACAGGCGTTAGTATAGCGACAGTCAGTCATTGAGCAGCGCATCATAACGACTGTATCATACAGGTTACGAATATCAGTGCTAAATTTACCTTTGGTCAACTTCCGTTTGTGACCCCGAGTTCTACTAACAGAACTTGGCCAAAGGAATCCTAGATTATTCACTTTGTCAATCCCTTAACATATTAAATATTAATGTTAAATATTAAACCCCTTTCTCACTGATAATACTCAACTAAAACATATTGGCACCCCCTTTTTGAAATCGTTCTGGCAAATAAAAAGCTGGAAAAAAGTGGAGGCTGGATCCGAAATTCTTTTCCCCTGACAATACAGCTAGACTAAGCTCGATTAGTTTTCACCTACAAACTGAAAGCATTGACTTCTTCATCGTAACAGAGACTTGAGAGACGATATTGGTGAGATACTATCAAGGTTAGTCCTCTTTGTTGTTATTTTCAGCACAGATGAAAATCCGAAATTGAATGTGTTGCGTCCAGTCAAACAGTAATGATATGGCCTTGTATTTTACATGTGCACCTGCACACCTATCCATGTTAAGAGGCGATTAGGATCATCGCGTGCTTGCCGGTTGTTTTGAACAATGCAAATTCGTTGCAAGAACACTGTAGCCGTTAGCTGACTTAAGGCGTGGGACCCAATCATCGTGGTGTTAATGAAATTATATCACGTCCGCAAAATTAATTGGCAAACTAATGCCATTTTGTTGGCTATATAATAGCACGTAATTATGAAATTGAAATCACATACTGTTACATTGGTAAGAAACGATTTGACATCATTAACCAGTTATGCGGAGAAGCAATTGATAAACTTTCACTTGATTTGTTTTTATATGTCAGTTCATTTTTTTAAATAATGAATATGTTCACATTATATGTCCACCTTATGTTTCAATCAAATTGCCTAAATTAATACGTAATACTGGAACCATCAGTGTTGCTGTATGTCGCTTGTCGATATGCTCAACTTACTACGTACTGTGCACTTGATGTGTGAAGATGATCTGAATGTAGTGTGTGTGTTAAGTACGCTATGTTCACATGCTGTAATTTGTGTGGGAAATTTCTCTGTATGTCTGATATGCATTTGACTTTTGATTATAATCCTTTGGATGATATCCAAAACGCAGTGAATATTTCTGTAGAAAGTAAAAGCCAATTGGATACTGAGATTTGCGACAAGTCAATCTCAAGTTTATATTTATCACTTGAAGAAAATAACATTTTTGCGTAGGACAAAAGTTATTAGTTCTCAACGCTACATCTGAATATTCACAGCCTTGCAGAAAAATTAGAGCAACTTAAACTATTGTTGTAGAACTCGAAGTCAAATAACATTAACTTGGACTTTATCCTGTTATGTGAAACCTTTTTGACTGAGCAGAATGACACACGTTATGATTTACCAGGATACAACTTCTTTTGTAGAAATCATAAATGTAAAAAAAGAGGTGGCTTGGCATTGTATGTTAAATCTTCTCACTCTGCAAAAGAAAACCAGAGCTCAGTGTAAATACTCGAGTCAATCTTTGTGGAATTACAAAATACGAAACTCTTGGTTGGAAAAATATATAGAGTCCCAAATACCAATGAAAAAAAAATCTGTTGAAAGATTCGAGCAAACTATTAAGCAGATTAGATCACAAAGGTATTCCAATATTATAATGGGGACAGACCAAAATTTTACCTTCTTAAAATGGACTCACACAGTAATACTAAGTTGCGACTTGACACCTTTGTTGCCAGTAATATATTTCCTACGATTTCCTGTCCCACAAGGATTACTGCCCTAAGTCCAGCCCTTATCGATAATATTTACCTGGACGAGACTCTAAATGAACATATATTCTCGGCCGCCCTGACGTGTGACACATCTGATGATTTCCCAGTGGTAGTGTTGTGTGGAAGAAACACCTTTATCCAAAGAAATCCCATTCATTTCAATACAGGAATCTCTCAGAGAGCACGATTAAGCTCTTTAGGCGTGATTTGGGTAGGATAGACTGGACCTTTCTATCCTCCTTCACGATGAATCAAGCCTATGATTCTATTATGCGGACAATTATTGACCTCTTTGATGAGCATGCGCCTCTAAAAATCAAAATCATAAAGGGTCTTGATGTGATAAAGCAGGTGTAGTAGTTTTAAAAATAATAAAACGTTCTCCAGTAGTGAACTTCCCAAAATCTCTGCTGTAAATATTTTAAGTTCCACTGTTGCATTGTTTCTGATGGGGCGATAATTGGGGTTGCACACCTGGGGGCTTCCTCAGACTTTGGAAGCTTGGATAGGGGAATGCCATGACAACTATTCCCCTCACTTCGGTGTATGTAAATTGTCTGCCCCGTCTGTTTTGCAGACTTTAGAAGCTTAGGTAGGGAGCAATAAACACTGACTGATCAAGAACCCCCGCCTCCTCATCTTCATCTCTGCATCAGCAAAGACTGTTTAATATTTGTAATGTAGCTGACCAGTTCAAGTCGGCTACATAAACTGGTGCCGTGACCTTTCAAGGATCTTACTGATCAGCCACAGCCGATCTCCGGGGTCCAGCTGCCTGCAGAGTGGAGGTTCGTGTGGTGTGGCCAGTCTTCATCAGCGATGCCGACTCATATTTCGGCTAATTAAGGTTTTTGACAGAAGTCCTTTCAGTCTTGTTTAGTTTTCATTTTAAATTCAATTTTCTTGCTAAAATACTGAAGTAGCCTGATTTGCGATTTCTATTTTTGTTTGTTTATGATAACTGTTTTAGTTTTTCATAATGGATGGCGATATGTTTCAGGGGGGCAGCATTTACTCTCACACTCCTGTAGCTGGGGCGGGTAGAGGCAGGGGCCTTGATTTATTGAGGGATGGAGGTGTTAAAAAGTTAACTTTCATTGACACTGTGGGTGAGCGTGGGGCTATGCATACACATCCAGTGGGGTCTACTTATGTCATACAAACACCACAGCCACATATCAGTGATGGGGAGGGGGATTTCCCAGTACATGCACGTGAGGTTGGAACATCCATGGAAGGGCCCACATCCTCCACGCCCATTTCACCCCCCAGTAACAATGACCCCTCAGCTGAGCTCCGTGATCTAATCACTGAATTAGGGAATCGGATTGGAGATTCGATAGCCAGTCGGCTGCTCGCGTCACCTCAGCCTATCTCACCGTCATGTGATCCAGTCTCTCCACCAGTGGTGCAGGACAGGCATGAACAATCCAGTAACATTAGTGGCACTCTTGATCTCACCAAAGTCAACGTGGTAGTCAAGTCAGATGTTCGTGAGCCTGCTGTATTCAGAGGGGAGGGGTCTGATAAATGCACAGTACAGGAATGGATAGAGCTGATGGAAGTGTATCTACGCAAAAAGAATTTTCCCGCTTTAGATCAAGTTGATGAGATCCTGAATCATCTCATGGGAAAGGCCAAGAAAATAGTGAAGGTGGGAATAAAGAGTAGCACGACCCCAGACCATGCAGTCCAGCCTGACATGATCTACGATATCCTGCGGCGATATTTCGGTGAGTCCCCCGCATCATGCTTACCGTTGGCTGACTTTTATGCCACCCAGCCCAGTGCGGGCGAGAATCCAGTGGATTATTGGGTGCGGCTGAATATGGCAGCGGAGCAGGCAGATCGTCTCCTGAAAAAGCAGGGCAGGAAATTAGAGAACATGAGCGCTGAAATATCCATGATGTTCATCAGGAACTGCAATGATCCCGAGTTGTCCAGTGTTTTCAAGAGCAAGCCTATGAGCAGGTGGTCGTCAACAGAGGTGCAGGAAGCGATCGATGAGTATCAGAGGGAGCTCATGTCCAAGAGGAAGTCAGGGGAAGTTAAACCATGTAAAGTGACTGCGGCTGTTGCTTACTCCAGGCCAGACGTTAAAGAGGAGGTGAGTGCTCGTGAGCCTAGTGCGCCTTGCCCATCCAGACCCGGCGAGTCCTCCAGTGCGGAGGGGGGTGCGTTCGAGCGTGTCCTGTGTATGCTAGAGAGGGTGCTGGAGAGGACAAACCAGGCTGCTCCACCGGGTGTCTCACAACCAGCCCAGTGGGTTCGAGTCACTCCCTGCCGTGTCTGTGGTGACAGCGCTCACTCTACAAGATCGCACTGCATGAGAGAAAAAAGATGCCTTGCTTGCTTTGAAATTGGACATCAAAAAAAAGACTGCACAAAGCGCAGGGCAGCTGTGCTTAACACCACTGCACCTGCTCAGGGAAACTAAGCCACCCACATCTGGGAGGGGACAATGTGGGTGCATTTAGTCAGTCCCTCAGCTTTGAAGATGATGCACTGTCTACTTTTGAAGAAAAATGCAGATGTGCTCCTGCTGGAAATAAGATTGTGTACCAAAATGTGCATAAATTAGCAAAATCTGATAGTCTCTTTTATACTGATGTTTCAGTGAAGAATCAAGTTCTGTTACATGCATTAATTGACAGTGGGTCAATGGCCTGCACAATGAATGAAGAGGCCGAACAGAAACTACACAGTGTGGGTTTATGTGCTGAAAGCATCACTTTGGACACAAACTTGGTACTGGTGGGGTGTGGTGGGGTGCAGGTTAAGCCAAAATGCATTTATCAGTTGGAAATGAGCGTGTATGGACAGGAAGTGAGTGTTCCTACACTGGTCGTGCTAGGACAGTGTGATGAAATGATTCTGGGTTCCAATGTGATAAAGCATTTAATTCACCACCTCAAACAAAGCTCCAGTTACTGGCGAGTGATGGAGAAGCCTGAATCGACAAATGACCCAGGAATTGAGTGTTTTCTGAATACGTTATCTGGAATTAACAGATGGAGAGGTAGTGTGATTCCTGACATAATAGGCACAGCTAAGCTGACACAAGCCGTAACACTGCTTCCACGTCATGAACATCTTGTGTGGGGAAGGCTCCCAGCCAACTCGCCTGTTTCAGCAGGGAGCGCTATTCTCATTGACGCTCCGAGTTCCCACACACACAAGAAGGATATCATGGTGGGGAGGGCTGTGGCTACGATGTCAGGGGACAGATGGGTGCCAGTAAAAGTCATCAATCCAAGTGACAAGCAGATAACATTGAGGCGAAACACTAAGTTAGCTGATGTGTTCCCATGTGTTGCATTGGAAGACTTGGATGTGCCTGCCCCCCATTCCCCCTCAAACGATCTTCTAGTGAATAGCCAGAGCCTGCATGATGCCGACTCGCCCCCCAATTATCCCTAATTTCAGTGAGGCTCTGAATCGACTCGGGTTGAGCGACCTAGACATCGATTCATGTGATGTTTCAAGCTATTGGAGGGGTCAGTTGTTCGACTTAATACGGAAGTACGAGAGCCTGTTTTCCAGGAACAAGTTGGACTGCGGTGAGGCCGTCGGCTTTGTTCATCGGATCCACCTGACTGATCCTCGGCCTTTCAGACTCCCGTATCGACGTGTCCCTCCCGGCGATTACCAAAAGCTGAGAGAGGTGCTGTCTGAGATGGAGGAAAAGGACATCATCCGTAAGTCTTCCAGTGAGTGGGCGCCACCCCTGGTACTCGTATGGAAGAAGAACGGTGATCTGAGACTTTGTGTGGATTACAGATGGCTGAACTCCAGGACTGTCAAGGACGCCCACCCCTTGCCACATCAGGCGGATTGCCTGGCTGCTCTGGGGGGGACCGCACTCTTCAGCACCATGGACTTAACATCAGGATACTATAACATCCCCATGTGTGAGGAGGACAAGAAGCTGACTGCCTTTACTACGCCCATGGGGCTGCATGAGTTCAATCGCATGCCTCAGGGGCTATGTAATGCGCCAGCTAGCTTCATGCGCCTCATGACTAACATCTTTGGCGACCAGAATTTTTTGACACTATTGTGTTATTTAGATGACCTGCTCGTCTTTGCACCCAACGAAAGCGAGGCACTGAAGCGGCTCGATGTAGTGTTCAGCAGGCTGAGTGCTCACGGATTAAAGCTTGCTCCTAAGAAGTGCCATTTTCTTCAGCGCAGTGTAAAGTTTCTTGGACATGTTGTTGACGAGAGTGGTGTGGCGACTGATCCAGAGAAAGTGCAAGCAATTGCTGCCATGACTGAACAAGCGCTGATGCAGGATGATGGCGTCACCCCGTCCCCGAGAAAAATAAAATCTTTTTTGGGCATGGTCATGTATTATCAGCGCTTCATTCAGAATTGCTCTAGCATTGCTAAGCCCCTCTTTGCCCTAACGGCGACACCGAAGAAGAACAAAGGCCAGACAAGGGGCATGACTACCTTTAAGAAACTCAAGCCGAGTGACTGGACTAGTGTCCAACGGAAATCTTTTGAGCAACTGAAGTTGGCCTTACTTGAATCAGTGGTCTTGACTCACCCAGATTTCAGCCGTCCCTTCATCTTGTCCACTGATGCGTCGTTAGATGGGTTGGGAGCAGTCATCTCTCAAGTCCCAGAAGGGGAGAGCAAGGCCCGCCCGATTGCTTTCGCAAGCAAGTCTCTGACGCATGCCCAGACTAAGTACCCAGCACACCGACTGGAGTTCTTAGCCCTTAAGTGGGCAGTCTGTGACAAATTTAGCCATTGGCTAAAGGGCCATGAGTTTTCTGTCTGGACGGATAATAATCCATTGACGTATATACTGACTAAGCCGAAGTTGGACGCATGCGAACAGAGATGGGTCGCGAAGTTAGCCCCGTTCAACTTCAGTATCAAGTATATTCCTGGCAAGAAAAACATTGTGGCGGACGCTCTCAGCAGGCAGCCTTTTGTTCAGAGCTGTGTCAGCAAGAGGCTGGTTTCTGAGCCATACGGAGCGCTGCTTGAAGAAGCACAGCAGATTAAGGAAAGCATGATACAGGAGGTCTTTAGGCTGAGCGCCAATCACCAAGTTGTCAGTTGTCTCTCACACGTCTCCGAGCTGGAGCACTCTTCACTCGACAGTGAAAAAGTGAAGGCCGTGTTCGAGGGTCATGCTGAGTGGGAGACTGGATCAGCAGAGAGAGCCATCTCCTGGCTTGTCCATGACGTGCAGCAGCTGGCTATCAGTGGTCAGAGCCCCTTACCTGTGTTTTCCATCCAGGAGCTGCGAGACAAACAGCAGCGAGACGCATGTCTTTCCAGAGTCCTCTCTTTTGTGTCACGTGGGAGACGGCCGTCTCGAAGGGAAAGGGCTCACGAAATGGACAACGTCTTGAGAATGTTGAAGCAGTGGGACAAACTCAAGATGTTGGATGGCCTACTGTATAGGGTGAGCAAAGACCCACTGACTGGCAAGAAAAGACACCAGTATGTTGTTCCTGCTTCATTGGCTAAGGAAGTGCTGCAAGGCATCCATGATGACGCAGGCCACCAGGGCCAGCAGAGAACATTATATCTGGCGAGACAGAGGCTCTTCTGGACTGATATGGGACGGGATGTCGGAGAATATGTGAAAACATGCAAGCGTTGCGTGGTCAGCAAGACTCCCGAACCAGAAGCTAGAGCACCTCTCGAAAGCATTAAGACTACGAGCCCATTGGAACTTGTGTGCATTGATTTTTGGTCCGCAGAGGACTTGAATGGGAAGAGTGTGGATGTGTTAGTGGTCACTGACCATTTTACTAAAATGGCCCATGCTTACCCCTGCCGCGACCAGTCTGCGAAACAAGTTGCCCGCCAGCTCTGGGACAAATACTTTTGTGTGTATGGCTTCCCTGAAAGAATTCATTCGGACCAGGGTGCCAATTTTGAAAGTGAACTGATCCAGGAATTGTTACAAGTTGCTGGGGTCAAAAAGTCCAGAACCACTGCCTACCACCCCATGGGGAACGGGAATGTTGAACGATTCAATAGGACCTTGGGCAGCATGATAAGAGCCCTCCCCCCTAGAGCAAAGCAGAAATGACCACAGATGTTACAGACCCTAGCGTTTGCTTACAACTGCACTGCACACGAATCGACGGGTTACGCACCATTCTATTTAACCCCTTTGTGCAGAAGCCAAATTTGGCTATTTATGGGTTACCCACTTTAATGCTGTATAATTCAAGATTTAAGCTTCACAAAGAGGAAAAATGTGGCTCAATTCAGGAAAGACACTTACAGCATTTAGAATTACATTGTATTTCAGTTTATTTTCATGATTTTGGTAGAGAAAATGAGCAGCAAACATAAAAAATCTTCATGAGAATTCACCATTGAAATTGCAAAAAAAATAATTCTGACGATTGAAAAACTGCTGGGGCTTAAAACTATACATTTATGGTATCATGAACTCCTTGAGCACAAGTAGAATTCATCTTCAACATTACATTCTAGATTACCTACATGCTATTAGCCAAATTATACAGCTACCCAAGTGTCTCCCCAAAGTCTCAAAATGATTTGCTGTCAAATAATTAAAAAAATCATGTATTTAACACAATTAAAGCTTTAAGGCATGAAATTTAATATGAACGAATGATTTTCTGGTTGAGTTTAGTATGAATTTATCAATATCAGTGCAGTTGAATATCAGTGGTCACCAGTAACCTCTCCAAATACGAACGTGCCTTTTCTCCATAATAAAGTTTAGAGTTTTGGCCATTTTTCTTCAAAGCCAGCACAAACACGCATTAAATAAACTGCTAATTAAACGGTCAGAACATTTACCCTGTAATGAAACCATACCTAGATGATGTACTGTGCTACTCTGAGACATTCGAGCAGCATGTGGAGGACTTGAGACAGGTATTGGGGCGCATGAGGGAACATGGCATCAAGCTCCGCCCTAAGAAATGTGAAATCTTCAAAAGACAAGTCAGGTATATAGGACGTCTTGTGTCAGGAGAGGGAATTCAGATGGATCCGGCTGATGTGGAGGCAGTAAGGGCTCTAACTGAGAGGACACCATGCACTGTTGGGGATGTGCGAAAGCTTCTTGGCTTTTTAAGCTACTACAGGTCTTTCATTCAGGATTTCTCCAGAATTGCTAGACCCCTGTTTGAACTACTGAGTGCATCTGGGACAGGTGTACATGCCTCCAAGTCACAGCCTAAGGGATTTAAGGCAGCACCAAAGCAGCAACAAGCTGGTCAGCTCCATTCCAGAACACCAATTACCTGGACAGCAGCTCATCGGGAAGTTTTTACAAGACTGATTGAGATGCTGACCAACCCACCCATTCTGGCATATCCTGATTTTGACTTACCATTTGTGCTTCACACAGATGCGTCAAATGAAGGATTAGGAGCAGTGCTCTATCAGCATCAGAACAATAAGCTGCGGGTGATTGGATATGGGTCCCGCACCCTATCGCCAGCTGAACGAAACTATCACTTGCATTCCGGTAAACTTGAGTTCTTGGCTCTTAAATGGGCAATCAGCGACAAGTTTCGAGATTACCTTTATTATGCACCCGTATTCACCGTTTACACGGATAATAATCCGTTGACATATGTTCTCAGCACCGCTCGGCTGAATGCTACGGGACACAGGTGGGTGGGGGAGCTGGCTGATTTTCATTTCAATATCAAATATCGGGCCGGTAAGCTGAACGCAGATGCAGATACCCTTACCTGATACCCATTGAATTTACCAGATCACCTTGATGAATATACAGAGACCGTGTCTACTGAGACCGTGTCAGCGGTGTGGCAAGGGAGTACAGTGGTGAAGGACAATGACAATTGGGTAGCTGTACTGCAACTCAGTCTTGGCTATGATGCAGATGTTCCCATCGAGAATGTAGCGGTGGTTACCACAGAAAACGTTAGAGCCGCTCAGCAAGAAGACCCAGCCATCAGAGACATAATGTCTCACAAGCAGATAGGGGAGACTCCCAGCAGGGAAGACAAAGGTCTCATGACACCAGAAGCAAGGAGGCTCTCAGACGAATGGACAAAGTTGAGGGTGGAAGATGGAATACTTTATCGGATGAGTGGACGATACAAGCAGTTAGTTTTGCCAAGGAAGTTGAAAGCAGTTGAACTGAAAAGCTTGCATGAGGAAATGGGGCATATTGGTGCAGATAAGGTCATCCATCTAGCTCGCGAGCGTTTCTATTGGCCCTTTATGCAAAGGGAAATTGAGGAGTACGTCACAAAAAAGTGTAGCTGCATAATACAAAAGCGTCCCACTGTGCACCAAAAGGCTCCGTTGGGGTCTGTCACATCAACTGCCCCATTTGAGCTAGTCTGTGTGGACTTTATGCACTTAGAGACAAGCAGAGGGGGTTATGAGTATATTCTTGTCATCGTCGACCACTTCACACGCTTTGTCCAAGTGTATCCGACTAAGAATAAATCAGGGAAAACAGCAGCTGAAAGAATTTTCCAGGATTTTATTCCTCAATTTGGCTATCTGGAGAAGCTTCACCACGACCAAGGCCGTGAGTTTGAGAACCAACTCTTTAAAAGACTACAACAGCTGTCTGGCATCACTCACTCACGGACCACGCCGTATCACCCACAGGGAAACCCTGTGGAAAGGGTGAATAGGACACTTCTCCAAATGTTGCGAACCCTTCATGAGGAGAAAAAGGGTGAATGGAAGGAACATTTGGCTCATATTGTGCATGCCTACAATTGCACGAGGCATGAAGCCACTGGCTATTCTCCATTCTTTCTACTTTTTGGCCGGACTCCAAGGTTGCCAATTGACTTGCTGTTTGGACTGAAGTCTGATATAGAGGTACCTGATCACAGGAGCTTTGCAGAAAAGTGGGCTAGTCGCATGCGAGAAGCCTACCAGATCGCATGTCAAAACAGTCAGAAGTCTTCTGCTAAGGGCAAGAAGTACTACGACAAAACAGTGAGAGGTTCTGCACTTCAAACAGGGGATAGAGTTCTTGTTAGGAATCTTTCAGAAAGAGGAGGTCCAGGTAAACTTCGTTCATACTGGGAGCCAACAGTGCACCATGTAGTGGAGAGACTTGGAGAAGGACCAGTGTATAAAGTGCGGCCAGAAACAGGAAACAAGGCTCCCTGGATCCTCCATCGTAATCTAATCTTGCCAGTAAATGACCTGCCCCTCTATGACCAGTCCAAACAAAGATCAGCTGCAAGAGACAGACAAAAGAGACCACAACCAGAGCAACACAATGAAGAATCAGTGGTAGATAGTGCTGATGAGGATGACCTGACCTACAGTTTGGGTCCATTGACTGATATGACCTGCAGTGGCCTTGGACGGCAAAAATCCCCAGCTGAGGGCATATTACCACGAACACAATCTCCTCCAACTGACCTTAGTCCAGTAGCCAGAGAGTTCTGTCCCGCTAGGACCAATCAAAAACAACTAACATCAGGGTTGAAAGAGTGCAACAGGCTGGAAGATGGAGAACAACTGGGTGACATGGAGATGGAAGGGCATGAAAGTGAATCTCATGAAGAAGAACAGCAAGAGACTAGAGAAGATGATGCAGACCAAGCAGAAGTTGTAAGAAGATCAAGTAGGGTGGTGCACCCAAAGGAAATACTTACATATGAGACATTAGGCCAGCCAGTCTACAGACCGTGCAGGGCTGATGCTAATGCTCTCATGTCCTTGTCTGATCACCCTGTCCCCATGACATATGTTCTCACTCCATATTACTTACCCTATATGTATTATGGACAACACCAGTTTCCCAGTACCAACTACAGTCACCCTTACGGGGGTTACTAGCTAATAATAAACCTGTCGGGAGACAGCTTTTAAGTTGGGGAGAGTGTAGACCCCTCTGGAACACGACACTTGTTTCATTGACACGCCCATGTACAAATGCAACACAGTTGATCACCTGAAATCTAAGAGTTTATGTAAGAGTTTATGGAAAAAAATCACAAAAACATCTAACTTACACCATTTATGTTTTTTTTTTATGGTGAACCTGCTATCCTGATAAGTATGGCTTTTGGAGATGTGCATCCAGAGCACTAGAGGGCGCTCCAAGGGTGATGGGAATTAACTCGTTTAATGGCTAGATCGCAGAATAAATTACATTGGAACGCGATTGCCACTAAAACTGATGTGCTCTTGTTATTCCCTTCACAGGTCAGTAAAAATACATATTTGATGTTAGTTCTGTTATGGTTCTAGATGCCAAAGGTACATTGAAGAGTTCAAGAATGTACACGTTGTGGAAAGACTGCTGTAAATTACAGCAAGATCGAGTTATTACTGAATGCTTATGCTGTTAATGCTAGGCGTCCAAGGCGAGGAGATTAGCTCCGGACGTGATTGTATGTGAGTGACAAGAAGTTTGCGCGCACATCGCGATGAAAACATAAATACACGCGTTAGAACCATTTCGCAGGATAAGTCGTTTGAATTGCGTGATTGTTTGCGAGTGACAGGTAGTTCGTGCGAAACTCGCGATGAAAACATATCAATGTGTTAAACCATTTAGCAGGATAAGTAGTTTGAATTGGTGCATATGGTGAAATGTCATGACACAGATAGGGTGATAAAAATGAAACCTTAGGCCAAGGTTAATCTATTTTGTGGAAGAACTGTTTAACAGCATTGGTGTTTAATCATTTTGATGTACATGAAGTGAAGATGAGGTAAATGAGTTAATGTGATGGCACTGTTGTCAGATAGAATGGAACAAAATGTATTTTGTTTTATTTTGGTTGAATGTTCCGGAAAGATTATCCACAACGCATTAGAATATGAAAAACATGTTTGTTTGTTTTTTTTTTTTTTTTATTATTGAAATCCTTTCAGTTTCTAGGTAAAGTGCATGGAAATGTAAAATGGAGTGAAGGGCATAATTTGTTATTGCAAGTTGTCATGTTTGAACATCACATTCTGAAACTAGGCTGGACATGGAGAACTATTTTTATTGTTGAAAATGTGAAGCGGAATAAATTACATTGGAACGCGATTGCCACTAAAACTGATGTGCTCTTGTTATTCCCTTCACAGGGATACATGTATGTTTCAAACACACGCTTGACTCCAGGCATAGTGTTTACATGAACATATTGAACCATGTCTCAAAAAGATTAGAGGTGGCTTTAATGCCCTTAATATGAGCAAGAATTCTCTTTCCATCACAAACAGGAAAATGCTATATTTCAGTCTTGTCCATACTCATCTCCTCTAAAGTATATTGCTTTGGGGAATGGCCCATAAAAAGTACATGCAACCACTGGTCATATTACAAAAAAAGGCAGTGAGAATCATTGCAGGAGTAAACTACAATGATCCGACGGCACCCCTTTTTAAATGTTTCGGCATACTAAGAATTGATGATATTTTCCAAATGGCTCTTTTAAAGTGTGTTTTTGCATTTTCCAAATCTCTTTTGCCTGGCCGATTGTCCACTATATTCATGCCCAATCACAAAATTCATTCGTATAGTACTCGACAGAGTCATGATCTTCATATCGGTCCTGTTCGAAGTGGCTTACATCAATACAGTTTTCTGCACAGAGGCCCCAATATAGGGTCAACACTCCGACTAGATATTAAGATTGCGCCTTCTTTGGTTTTTTTCGTCAGACGGGCAAGTTTCTAAATCGCTACAATTGATGAATGTCATAAAATTTTGGAAATGATAATTAGCTTGATCACTTGCCAGCCGTGACACACATCAACTCCAAGTAAGTGTGTGAGTGAAAGAGGGTGTGTGTGTGTGTGTGTGTGTGTGTGTATGATAGGGCAATACCACCTCCTGTAAAGAGTGTATATTTGTTGTTTCAGGGTAATCTTTGGGAGGGTACAGTCATTTTTCTCTTCGGGGTTGTCCTGGGATTAAAAGTAACTTAAAAATATGTTTTTTGCATATATGTAACTTAACCAATTGTATTATGTCAAATTGCTATTGTGATGTGTATATGTGAATTTCCCAATTAAATTGATTGTTTGATTGATAGATTGATTGATTGACAAGGAAACCAAATTATTATTGCAAGCAGCAATAATAACCACATGAAAACCACACCTACACTTCTGTTCTGTAATGTGAGCCCCTCAGAGCTTACCTAGAATGAGAACGTCAGCGCTAACATTCCCCCTTTGTCTTGATACTTTTTGCATAGAGTTTAACATCTACTTAAAGTCGTATATAGCCTGTAGGATCGAACAAAGCCAGCCCCTTAGTTCAAAATGTGGATGCAAAAACTGAACACTGCAAAACAATAACACCTTGAAACAACAAAAGATGAAACAATTATTTGACGATTAGTGGGTCAACTTAAATAACTTATAATATCAACCAGTACCTTAACTATATTTCTCTGATCAGATCGCTCTTTCATTTTGACTTTCCTCGGTGTGAGATCCTTTCATTTGTAGGGAAACACAGCCAACATTATTATATTATGTTTTTGGGTCCGGCCGCCGCCGCACTACATGTTAACGCGATAAATTCAGTAATATTTCAATTACTAATTCCAAATTTTGCAAAAAAGTAAGTATTATAAAGAGGAAGAACTGATTCGATTTTTGACTATTTACGATGTCTAGATTGACCACCAGGGGCCAAAAACTGATTTAAGTGTTAACGCGATAACTGCAGTAATATTTCAATTAGAAATTCCAAGTTCTGCATGTAAGTGGGTATCATAAAGAGGAAGAACTGATTTGATTTTGGACTATTTGCAATTTCTAGATTGGCCACCAGGGGCCAAAAATGGAAAAACTCTCTGTTTTAATCATGTCTCTGGAAAATATTTGTCCCATTGACCTCAAGTCAAGTGCAAATGAAAGGTTATGACCTGAGGATGTGTCCTATGATGACATTATACCGGTTTGGTTCAAAATTTTGACACAAGGTGGAGCTTTGTCACATAAAATTCACCATTTTTGCTATATCTTTGGAACTATTTCTCCAATTGACATGAAACTACGTGCAACTGCAAGGTCATGACCTCACAACCTGTCACATGATGACATCATACCTGTATGCTTCAATATTTTGCCACCAGGTGGCACTTTGTGATGGAAAATGACCATTTTGGCCATATCTTCAGAACAATTTGACAGATTGACCTGAAATTAAGTTCAAATGAAAGTCTATTCAAGGTCTATTCAAGGATTGGGGAATTGGAGGATTGGGGGTGTTGGGGATATATCCCCAGCTGTCGCCTCCGACGGCATAAGCCTAGTTTAGGTCAATGGAGTCGGGCCAGCCCTGACAAAATGAGCACTGCAGACTAGAGTGACAAAGTTCATCCGATTTATTGCTCGAATCCACGTCTGTCGTTGTCTCTTGCCACGGGGAACACGAAAAAACCTAATGTTCCCGTCTTTATGATACCGGTTATGCAACCCTCTACGCAACAAAAAGCCACTATATTTCCTTTTGGCCCACATCAGCTAAATTGGCCATGCGCGCGCGGACTTCCGGACTTACACCGATCTGCTCTATAGTATCTCCAGAGCTGGTTCGCACATCCCGCCAGCAGACGGCGGTAACCATGTTTATTATAAATAACGTGTAACAGGAAGAAGAGGGCGAGCTCAGTATCACACATGCGCAGACTGAAACGGAAGCTTCGTTTCCTGGTCAACTGGTCTATTGTCTGTCTCTTCGTTTGTCAACTTAAAGCGGTCGATAGAAACCCCGACCGAAATGTCGAGTGCGTCAAATCTCGTCGTAATGAAGAAAATGGTCCAGCAGCTGCGTTTTGAAGCGAGTATCAACAGAGTGAAGGTGAGAGGCGAGTCTGTTCAACTCCAGCTGAGAGTTCGCAGAACACTTTAGCTGCGTTAGCTAACAGTAACGTTAGCTTGGGCGTGGATACCGAATCAAGCGAAAGGTAGCGTTAGCCGACTAGCGCCGTTGAGTTCATTGTAAACTACAATAGTACTTCGCCAATCTAACCAGCTATACGCCCTTCGCTGCGGTGCAGTAGCCGGCGAACTTCCCTAAATTACGCTTCAGCTGCTTTCACACCGGACGCGAAAGGAATTTTTCGCACGGCAGATTACACTCAAAGGCAATTCAGAGTAGCGAAAAGCGTGTATTCGCGTCTTTCCGTTGACTTTGAATGTAATCTGTCGCGCGAAAGATTCCTTTCGCGTCCGGTGTGAAAGCGGCTTCACAGCTGAGCCAAGTTTACATCCAACGATGGAGCGACTGACTGGATAAGCAGCAAACGCTTGTGCCCGAATGATCTGATCCGACTCATCTTTTTCGCTTTATCGTGCCAGAGAAACACAGCGGTAAACTGGCTGCATGTGAAGGCAGTAACATGTCAAACTGGCGATGAATGCTGGCTGTATTCATTAAACAAACATTAGTGGTGAACATGTCCTGGAAACGTCTGACGCCTCCGTTATTTGCTGCATGCATATTTAAATATGGAGTGAATGGGCTCGCTGTCGCTTGTGTTGTAAGTTCTCGTATTGTGGTTTCTGCTTGAGTCGCCCTCCTGCCCTCATTTGCTGTATTTTCGTGGAGTTTTGGCTGCTGACGCAGAATTTCTCTTTGGCGCCCTCTTCCGGGTTTGATGATTAATGTTGAGCTTTGGCGCCCCCTGTAGGTGTCTCAGGCCGCGGCGGATCTGCAGCAGTTCTGCTTACAGAATGCGCAGCATGACCCACTGCTGACAGGCGTGTCGTCCAGCACCAACCCCTTCAGACCCCAGCGGGTCTGTGCCTTCCTGTGACCCCTTCTGTTTTGCCCCACGGTGAGTTCAGCGCCCCCTTCTGCCTTAAGCTTGTGATATAGTCCCTGCAAGGAAAGTGGTCCTTGTGCTTGCATACCATACACACGACTCCTGACTTCTTATCCCTGTGCGAGACTATAAACTACTTTTCTCTTTAAGGCAGCCTGTTTTAATGCTCTGGAGACAAAATTAATATCTCTTTTTTTGGTAGTTTAACAGTTTAACATGTTGCACCTTGACATGAACTGCGTGGAATTGCATTACACCTTGCTGTGCTGATATATAATGTCACAGGGATGCACTGAATGCCCCTTTGTGCAGCTTGTAGTGACCTTGAGGATGTTACCTATGTGTAGTATTCAGCAGGATCTAGCCGGACTCGGCCTGCCAGGACAGAAAGGGGTAGAATAGGCTGAAATGTACAGGGGGTTTGACTGTAGAACCAGAGGCAGTAGGGAGTTTTCACAAACCAACGGCGCAAGATCTACACCGGTGAGCAATCGACTGTGACCAGCCCCGCACTCCTGCCACCGTCTGACTCATTTCGCAAAAGGAGTGCGGGGACAGTGCATGACGTCAGCTGCAGGTGTACTCCCTCTGTTGTGCGCATGTGTAATCTTGGCTGGTGTTTCTATAAAACATTCATGTAGTAATTTTAATTGAAAGATTTTAGGAGAGCTGCTTTGAATTGACAGAGCCATTCCTGAACAATAACAAACTCGTATTTAAGTTACAATAATGGGGTTTTAATATGCAGTTCCGACAGAGAGAACCTGACTGCACCTGGTGCACAGTCACTGCAGACACAGACTCTCGGGGAGAGCCGCAGCAGCATCAGAGCTGGCTGTTGAATCCATATCTGATGCACAGGAAAAGCGTGTGAGGTGCGAGTGAATATCTGCACACACCTGCTCTGACTGCTGATAAAGCAGCCAAGTGCTGATTGGCTAGTTGCCCTCCAACACGCTCCATCGTAGAAAATCCACGATGAATGAGAAATCAAATCGACTTTGGCATCAGCTTACCGTGCCAGACGCCTGCCGTCGCAGTTGTGAAAACTCCAAAGTATATACTGTTAGAATGCACTTCTATCTCTGCTGCAGTGCTGTTGTGAGTGGTCAGCTGGTTAAGTAGGTCAAAGGTCAGAGCGTTTCACTCTCCTGCCACAGGTGTTGGAAGGGGTCAGATGGACGGTGCCCCGCAGGACCCACGATGAGCCTCAATCCTCTTCGCCTCAGAACTGCCTCCATACAGCCCAGCCCTGTCTCTGTAACGACCACTGTGTACCTGTGGAGAACCACAGTGTGTGTGAGCGTGCGTGTGTGAGCGTGCGTGTGTGAGCGTGCGTGTGCGTATGTGAGCGTGCGTGCATGCGTATGTGAGCGTGCTTGCGTGTGTGTGAGCGTGCTAGCGTGTGTGTGAGCGTGCTAGCGTGTGTGTGAGCGTGCGTGTGTGTGAGCGTGCGTGCGTGCGTGTGTGTGAGCGTACGTGCGTGTGTGTGAGCGTGCGTGCGTGCGTGTGTGTGAGCGTTCGTGCGTGCGTGTGTGAGCGTGTGTGTGTGAGCGTGCGTGCGTGCGTGTGTGTGTGAGCGTGCGTGCGTGCGTGTGTGTGAGCGTGCGTGTGCGTGAGCGTGCGTGCGCTCGTGTATGAATGAATGTGCCCGTTTGTGTGCCTGCCTGTGACTAGAGGGTGGGGGGGATGCTTTGGTAAAATAAACTCATTTTTTTGTGCCTTTTTTACACTCTGAACTCTGTCAGCTTTCACTACTTTTATAGTATGGAATAAAAGCCTTTTTCAGTCTGTTTGCAAGCCTGTGACTTTGATTCAAAACCAAAGTAGCGGTCTGATTCAGTCTGAAGGGTTCACTGCCTGAAAACAACGGAAGCCCCCCATACAAGAACCAGTTATGTCACTTTTTGGTGTCAAATTACAAGGAGGTCAGTGACTCTACGCCATTTTCACTGCTGATTTAAATAAATTACCAGTCCCAGGAATATGTGTAACAATCATTTGTCCTAAAGATTGGTAACGAAAAAGTTCTGAGTTGAAATGCTAAACTTCATTTTTCTCAAAACGAGAAAGTGACATAACTGGTTTTTGCATGGAGGGTCTGAAATGTGCTCTTTATAAAGTTAGTGGAGCGGGTAACTTGAGAATAGCAGGGGAAAAGTACAAATTGTGATACAAGCATGAAATTCGGCATAACTATTCTTCTGTGTCTCCTGTCTCATAATCAACCTCCGACCACACAGAGTTTGACAGTTTTTCAAAATGGCTTCCTTCCGATATATGAATATGGACATTTAATTCCTTAATCGCTTATACATTTCTTTATCATTGTCAGTTTATGCTAAAATATTGAGAGCAAGCCTACAAGTACTAAGATTATGTAAAATAGTTTCTAGAAACATCCAAGATGGCTGTCATCATATCCAAAATGGCCGCCAAAGAGCAAAATATTTGTGTATAAGTTCATATGTGCACTAAAAGGTCAGGTAATAGATTGATCTGGGGTAAATCTAGCTGGATCAGTTTATTTTTGCAAGTAAGAAAATAAGCTCTTATTAATTAATTTTCATTCTAATTTGAAAACATGAACATAAAGGTAAATATAACATTGTAATAGTGTAGTGTCATTGCACTACCTGGGCACACAGGTTGACACTATAGCTGTGAAACTCAGCATGTTGTTCAATGCTAGCTAATGGTAGATATTTGTCATTAGTTTCCCAAATGCTGTTTCTCTAGCCCCATTTTAAAGTTGAATACCTGAATTGACAGGATGTGTCAGCGCGGGAGAGCCGAGCCAAAGAAGACGGGGCTGTAGTCTTCTGGAAGGTGTACAGATCACACGGGAATTAAATCGCATTGGATGCATGACTGGGCTAGGGGGAGGATTGTATCATATCCGACACACTTCTGTTGTGACAACCTCCGACCACAAGGTGTCCCTATAATCCACCATAACTGGAAAATAAGTGACGCAGACAAGACAAAGAAGTGGGCCTTCGGAGGGTGAGAAATGAAGTGACTGGCTTGGAATATAACAGCTGCTGAAACATCTGGGGCCTAATTTACAAAAAGGTGTTTAGCCAGCATTTTTCTGGTCATCGATTAGCTTGAAACGCTGACTAAACATGTGCACGCCTGTGATAATCGCACATTACAACTGAGGATCATCACCCGATTTGTTGTCTGCTGCTAACTTGCCACGTGGACGTAGGTTCTTTTGTGAGCCGATCCCTGAGTTGTTCTGAGCGAGTACTTGACCTATCACGGCACGCGGTCAGATCGGTATCAGTGTAAGCCTGTGCCAGCGTGGGCTTGCAGAGAATGCACGAGAAAAAACAGTCCAAAAATAAACTGACAATTTTACTGTGAGGATTCAGAGGATTCAGCACCGTAGCCAAATCAGGCAAAAACTGATGATAGTATTGTATCATACCTAACCATGACCGCAACTATGACACATTGGTTGGGGCAGGAGCCTTCCTGACTGCTTCTACAGAACTTTATACCGGTCTTATTCCTTCTCCACTGTATTCCAATCCAAGATAGATGGTACTTGGTTTTAGGAATGCACATTTTGGGGAATTCAAGTGAACATTGTTGTCAGACAGCCTCTCTAAGACCTTCTCAAGAATATCGAGGTTCTCTTGATCACTGTCGCCCCCCATCAGGATATCGTCCTGTTTGCAGACACATTTTGGTATTCCCTGCAAAATTTCATCCATCTTGGCTTGGAATATCTTTGGGGCACTTTTGACACCATCAGGGAGTTTAAAGTATGAATACAATCTTTTGTGGGTGTTTATAGTCAAGAACGTTTGGCTCGGTTCATCTATGCTAAGCTGTGCATTAGCATGAGACAAATCTAATTTGCTGAACACCTTTGAACCTCCTATCTGTACATACAAGTCTTGGGTAGTAGGCAAGGCAGTCTGTTCATCCTCAACTGAAGGATTCACACTGACTTTGTAGTCTCCACAAATTCCTACACTCTTGTTTGACTTTGGCACAGCAAGAATCGGACTGGCCTAATTCGACCTGTCCACCTTTTTTATCACACCATTCTTTTCAAGTTTTTCTAACTCCGCTTCAACAGGTTCACGCAGTGCGTGGGGAACCCTACAGGGTTTGTGAAATACTGGTTGTGCATCCGGTTTCACCCTAATGTGGGCCTCATGGCCTTTTAACCCATCGTAACTATCTTGAAACAATCTACTATGTTTGCGCAAGATCAGGTCAAGCCTATCCCTAGCCTTCGCACTGCCTTACTCCTGGTGATTTACCTGGAAAATCTTTGACCAGTTGAGCTTTAACTTGGACAACCAAGACCTACCAAATAGTGTGGGTTTTTCTGTACAATCTACAATGACTACAGGCAAATCCAACTTTTGCCCATTGTATTCAACCTGACACAGCAACTCACCACACACATTTATTGGATCGCCACTGTAGGTACACAACCTTACACTTCTTCTGCTCATAGGAATGTGACTGAACTGACTTCGATACACAGACTTGGACATGATGGTGTGGTCAGCTGCAGTGTCGACTTGCATTTTGCAAAGTTTACCATTCAAACGTACAAATTCAAAATACCCCTCTTTGTAGGAGTGATCGGAGACCGATCGAACCTCTTTGACTCGGTAAATACTCAACAAATCGTCATCATCAACCTCAGACATAACATTTTCCTCAGTGACAGCTTTGACAGTCTTTTTTTTCTTCCGCCTTTCCCGCTCGGGTTCCTGTTGACCGACTTTCTGTTCTCCGATTTGGTTCTGCAATACTTGCTGAAATGTCCCTTTATGTTACACTTGTGGCAGATTACATCTTTGTGAGGGCATTCTGACGCCACATGATTATTGCCACATCTGTGATACATAATACCAGTGATGGACCGATGCCCACCTCCTTTCTCCTTCCCTGAAGACACCTTGTGTACGCTGTCAGTTTTGTCAGGAGGGCGGAGTTCGACTGCTTTGACACCATCTCCATTGCCGATGCAATGCGACAGGCATCGGAAAAATTAAGATCTACGGTGTTCAGAAGTTTATTCTGAATTTTGATGTCCCGGAGTCCGCACACGAATCTGCCACGGAGGGCACGATTTAAGAAATCACCAAAATTGCAATGTACAGTTAGTTTTTTTTTTAACGCAAGGATGTAATCATTGACAGATTCGCCCGACTGTTAGTCACGTTTCCAGAAATGAAAGCTTTCCGTAATATCGAGTGGAGGCCGATTGAAATGGGCTTTCAGTTTATCGAAAATCTCGTTCAATTCAGTCTCAGCTGGCTTAGCAGGAGCGATCAGACTGGACAGTATCGAGTACACTTCCGGCCCAACCTCGCTGAGAAAAATAGTCTTTTTACGTCGATCCAAGGTCTCACGAGCCGCAACCTCAGCAGGAGCATTTCCTGGCAATTCGACAATGTTATTAGCTAGAAAAAACATGGAAAGTCTCTCCGTATACGACTCGAATGTCTCTTCTGAGCTGTCATAATGTCCCACTCCACCGATGAAACCAACGCCAGCCATGTTTGTTTTCACTCTGGGCAAAAAAACGAGGGACAAGGCTGAATTTAATCGCGTAACAGGCACGAAAACCGCATACCAAACTGTACTCCAGGCAAGGATGGGAATTGATACCTCAGTAATGTCCTCAATCCTCGTTCGCCAGATGTAGCATCTCACTATTTTAGGGCTACTTCGTTAAACAGACCTGACACAAAGACGTGAGTTCTTTAGCATGAACAGGAAGGAAGTTTATTGAAAAAAAAAAAAAAAACTGCACATGCACAAGCAGTGGCACCGAATGTGAAGGTACACAAAATATACAACAGATTGCCAATCAAGCAAAGTACATGGGAACAGTTTTGTTTTTCTGACAGTTGCCCAATTCGTTAATATGAGGCAATTCTGTAGTGCTTTACTTGGCTCCGTGCCGCATGTAGCCGAAAAATACTCACGTCAGTCATTTTTTTTCCCGGAAGCATTTCACATGCCCTTTGATGTTTCGCACTTTCGTTCATCCTGCGATGGGTTTAATGAAGGAAAACAGAAAGCTCGGATGTTCGCCCCATGGCAGCAGGTGGTGGTGCTACGCCTTAAAAAAAATCGCGGTTCACGATTGGAACAATCCTAGTGTGCATAATTAATGAAAACTGACCACACCTGTTAATGTCCCTCCCCTATCGCCAGTTCACCAGCCGCCTATATATATATATATATACATAGGCCCTATTTATTTATTTTATGGCGATTTAGAGGTTCTTTCTTTTGCCCCCCCAGTGAGGACAAATGCCCACCCAAGCTTGGCATCCTGGTAACGCCTCTGGTAAGTGGTGGGTTGAAATGAAAGCTGCATCCACACCAGCCCTTGCTGGACAAGATTTAGGATGCCTGTGATAGACAGTTCAAAATATTTCAACCAGTTCTTACTGTGATTCTCTTCAAACCACACTCAGCCGTTGGGCTGTTCTCAGTATAAATTTAACATCCTGTGAAAATACACTGCCCATCCAAATAAATAAATAGCTGCACACTATAATATTTTGTTGGGGCCTCCTTCAGCTTTGAGCATGGCGGACGTTCGTTTTGGTAGCGTTTCAACAATCTTATACAATGTTGCAACATTCATTTCCAGCCAGATTTGTATTCAATTTTGGCAGAGATACTGTCTTCGTGGTGCGTGAGTCAAACCCCTCCATAAAGCTTCTCCAACACTTCTCGGTTGAGGTCCAATTCATGTGTGAAAATGATACCTCATGCTCAATGAATCACTCTTTCACAAGTTGAACCCATCATCATTCTGGAATATTCCTGTGTCATCAGGGATTAAAAAGTCTTTTGATGGGTTACTGGTCATTCAGTATATTCAGGTAGCTCTCCAGAACTCATTTTATCGCTGCGGAACAGAGCTGAGCCCAGACCTGACCAATTGAAGCCGCCCCAGATCATAACACTGCCTCCTGAGGCCAGTACAGTGGGCTCTATGCAGGATGGGAGCGTCACTTCATGGCCTTCCTGTCTTACCCTGATGTGCCCATCACTCTGGGTAAGTCTGAATTCATTAGACCACATGGCCTTTTTCTATTGTTCCTCAGTCCAATTTTTATACTCCTTCGCAAATTGAAATAGTTTTTTTTATTTTTTTTTTAAACATCAATACCCTTGCAAACAACGGGCTTTCTTGTGGCCATGCAGCTGTTTAGTCCCAATCCTCCCGGGTCTTGTTGCATCAAGCATGTGGAAATGCTCTGGCCTTCATAATTAAACACAGCCATGAGTTCTGCTCTGGCCTTTTTTTTTTTTTTAAAGCTGAGGTTTCACAGGGCATTTTAGTACTCTGGTTTCCTCTCACAATACAAAGACACGCATGTCAGGCTAATTGGAGGCTCTAAATTGCCTGTAGATATGAGTTTGAGAGTGAATGGTGTGTTGCCCTGTGATGGAGTGGTGAGCTGTACAGGGTGGGGCCCTGCCTTTCGCCCAGTCAGCTGGGATGGGCTCCAGCTCCCCGGCGACCCCAGTGAGGAAGAAGCGGTTTAGATAATGGATGGATGGATGGAATAAATGGACTGTTTACTTGGCAGTACAAATACCGCTGTGCGCTTCTAGTGAGTGTTTGTTTGCAGGCAGCTAGTGAGTGTTTGCGATCACATGATCCCCATGGCGCACAAAAGCCAGACGGGAGGCCGTAAAAGAAGGCCGGCGTTTGGGAATTGTTGGCGATGGAGGAAGAGGCATACACGAAAGCTTTAGATGGACCTGTGTGCAGCAAGTTTTGTAAAGTTTAGCTCAATGTTTGTAGCCTTACCTTTCAAGAAGTGGTCATTGCATACACGAGTGATGACTGACTTAAGATGGAAGTTTCAGTCCATGTCTGCCGCTGTTTCTTCAAGGCTTTTTAAATTTCTCGCCTTTGTGTGTCACTACTTTTGGGACTATTGATGATATCTTGACTTTTTAAGTGATAAAGCTTCACCAGTGAAATTTTACTTGCAATAGATTTGAGACAGTATCTCTCTAATGTGTATAAACACAAACCCAAATTCCAATGAAGTTGGGATGTTGCGCAAAACGTGAATAAAAACAGAATACAATGATTTGCAAATCCTTTTTGATCTATATTTAATTGAGTACACTACAAAGACAAGATATTTAATTTTCAAACTGAAAAACTTTTGTTTTCTTTCTGGAAAAATTCACTCATTTTGAATTTGATGCCTGCAAAACTTTCCAAAAAAGCTGGGACAGGGGCATGTTTACCACCTTTCATTTTAACATCACTCAATAAGTGAATTAAGGACACTAATTGTAGAAGCTTTTTAGGTGGAATTCTTTCCCATTCTTGCTTGATGTATGACTTCAGTTGCTCAGCAGTTTGGGGTCTCCGTTGCATTTTGCGCTTCATAATGCGCCACACATTTTCAATGGGAAACAGGTCTGGACTGCAGGCAGGCATTACCTGCACTCTTTTACTATGAAGCCACGCTGTTGTAACACGTGCGGAATTTGGCTTGGCATTGTCTTGCTGAAATATGCAGGGACGTGCCTGAAAAAGACGTTGCTTGGATGGCAGTAAACGTTACCCCAAAACCGGTATGTACCTTTCACAAATGCGTGAGTTACCCATTCCATGAGCACTAACACATCCCTATACCATCACAGATGCTGGCTTTTAAACTTTGCTCTCACAACAATTTCATCTTTAGCCGGAAGGACATGACGTCCATGATTTCCAAAAAATATTTTGAAATGTGGACGTGTCAGACCACAGCACACTTTTCCACTTTGCGTCAGTCCATCTCAGATCCCGGGCCCAGAAAAGCCGGTGTCATTTCTGGGTGTTGTAGATGTATGGCTTTCACTTTGCATGGTTGTTGGAGCCATAATTAGAATTTTTTTGCGTCTATCGAAGACGAACAATATGTTTGATGCTTTATATTTATTTGCTTTAAATGTGAATGCTTAAAGATGTCAAAATCGATTTCTTACCTCCTCACTGCAAGACACAAGCTGCACACCTACTACCTAGGAATTTACCTGTTAGCTTGTGATGTAGGTAACACGCCTCCAATGCGTAAATAAAGAGTCCATTAACTTATGTCAGAATATGTTGGTTCTTAATGGCAAAGCTTTGACAAGCCCTAGTAGATGTAGTGATGAACTGTGTTAACTGACGATGGTTTTACGAAGTGTTCCTGAGTCCACATGGTAATATCCTTTCCAGAATGAAAAAGTTTTTAATGCAGTTGCCCTCTAAGGGATCGACGGTCACGGACATTCAATGCTGGTTTTCGGCCTTGCTGCTTACGTGTAGAGATTTCTCCACATTCTCTGAATCTTTTGATGAAATTATGGACTGAAGATGAAATTCCTAAAATCCTTGCAACTGTACGTTGAGAAAAGTTCTTAAACTGTTAGACTATTTGCTCACACAGCTGTTCACAAAGTGGTGAACCTCGCCCCATTCTTGCTTGTGAACGACTGAGCTTTTCAGGGATGCTCCTTTTATACCTAATCATGACAGTCACATTTCCAATTAACCTGTTCACCTGTGGTTGTTCCAAACAGGTGTTTTTTGAGCATTCCTCAACTTTCCCAGTGTTTTTTTTGCCCCTGTTGCTGCTTTTTTGGAAAATGTTGCACGCATCAAATTCAAAAATTAGTGAATATTTCCGAAAAAAGAATAAAGTTTATCAGTTTGAAGATTAAATATCTTGTAGAAAAAAAGGAGCGTTCTCCGCGCTTCTGCCAATTAAGTCAATCCAGATAATCCGGTGCAACCAGGACAGGACCAAAATAATATGAAGTAAAAAGAATGCCGGTGCAGCACTGATATCTGGACTCTGATGAAGATGTAGGGTCTACATCGAAACGTTAGTCACTATTGTTATGTACCTTTTTCAATAAAAAGTGAGAATTAGCAGATATCAGTGCTGCACCGGCATTCTTTTTACTTCATATTAAATATCTTGTCTTTGTAGTGAACTCAGATGAATATAGGTTGAAAAGGATTTGCAAATCATTGTATGCTGTTTTAATTCACATTTTACACAACATCCCAACTTCTGTGAAATTGGGTTTATTGTAATAATAAAAAGGACAGTTGTGGAAAAGAAGTTATGAAGTAAATTACTCACTGCCTGTTTTTATAAGCTTCGGTAACTGAGGTGCCAGAGTGAACCATCTGTAATGCAACGTGAACCATGGGCTGTCTCATCCGCGAACACACACACACACGCACGCGCACACACACACACACACACGCGCACACACGCACACGCACGCACACGCACGCACGCACACACACACACACACGCACACACACACAATGCACCTCTCTTGAGGGAGTTCAGCTTCGTTGCTACTCTTCTATAGAACTCGGCTTCAGTGCTGCTCTCATAAAGGACTCCACTTCAGTGCTGCTCTCATAAAGGACTCCGCTTCAGTGCTGCTCTCATAAAGGAGTTCAGCGTCTGTGTTGCTCTGCTAAAGGAGGTCAGCTTCAGTGTTGCTCTCATAAAGGACTCAGCTTCAGTGCTGCTCTCATTTAGGAGTTTGGCTTCAGTGCTGCTTTCATAAAGGAGCTCGGCTTCAGTGTTGCTCTCACAAAGGAGCTCGACTTCCGTGCTGCTGTCACAAAGGAGTTTGGCTTCAGTGCTGCTTTCGTAAAGGAGTTTGGCTTCAGTGCTGCTTTCGTAAAGGAGTTTGGCTTCAGTGCTGCTCTCGTAAAGGAGTTTGGCTTCAGTGCTGCTCTCATAAAGGACTCTACTTCAGTGCTGCTCTCATAAAGGACTCCGCTTCACTGCTGCTCTCATAAAGGACTTCGCTTCAGTGCTTCACTCATAAAGGACTCCGCTTCAGTGCTACTCTCATAAAGGAGTTCAGCGTCCGTGTTGCTCTGCTAAAGGAGGTCAGCTTCAGTGTTGCTCTCATAAAGGACTCAGCTTCAGTGCTGCTCTCATTTAGGAGTTTGGCTTCAGTGCTGCTTTCATAAAGGAGCTCGGCTTCAGTGCTGCTCTCATTAGAGTTCAGCTTCAGTGTTGCGCCACAAAGGAGCTTGACTTCCGTGCCGCTGGCATAAAGGAGTTTGGCTTCAGTGCTGCTCTCATAAATGGGTTTGGCTTCAGTGCTGCTTTTGTAAAGGAGTTTGGCTTCAGTGCTGCTCTCGTAAAGGAGTTTGGCTTCAGTGCCGCTCTCATAAAGGACTCCGCTTCAGTGCTACTCTCACAAAGGAGTTTGGCTTCAGTACTGCTCTCATAAAGGAGTTCAGCGTCCGTGTTGCTCTGCTAAAGGAGGTCAGCTTCAGTGTTGCTCTCATAAAGGACTCCGCTTCAGTGCTGCTCTCATTTAGGAGTTTGGCTTCAGTGCTGCTTTCATAAAGGAGCTCGGCTTCAGTGCTGCTCTCATTAGAGTTCAGCTTCAGTGTTGCTCTCACAAAGGAGCTCGACTTCCGTGCTGCTGTCATAAAGGAGTTTGGCTTCAGTGCTGCTCTCATAAATGGGTTTGGCTTCAGTGCTGCTTTCGTAAAGGAGTTTGGCTTCAGTGCTGCTCTCGTAAAGGAGTTTGGCCTCAGTGCCGCTCTCATAAAGGACTCCGCTTCAGTGCTGCTCTCATAAAGGAGTTTGGCTTCAGTGCTGCTCTCATAACGGAGTTTGGCTTCATTGCTGCTCTCCTGAATGAGCTCAGCTTTAATGCTGCTCTGCTTCAGATTAGCCTCCTCTTCCCAAAGCCAGCATAGCCCACATAAATTCAGACCTGAGCAGGAAGTTTGCACAGACTGAAATAGAATCCAGACTTGTGTGTTTAATTGGGGATTAAGATTCTTTTCAACTTTTCACAAAGTCTTAATGAGTGACTGAAAAGGTCCTAACTGAAGGGAACTTATTGAGCAGACCCAGGGCAGGAGTGCTCTCAGAGGAGGAGGCACTCAGCTATACTCCTCCAGGGGGTCACATCTCATCGGGGCGAGTGAGGAAGGAAGGAAGGGTGGTTGACTGAAGATAAACATCTACCTTTGAGTGATGCAAAAATAAAACAAAATGAAAAATTTAAATATTGTTCAGAATTGTAACTGTCAGATGAAAACCTTTGTGTGTAAGTAACTGAGAAAATCGGTAATCCTTTATTCATATTTATGGTGATTTCATGCCTGAGTATTAGCAAACTTTCTGTACACTACATTCACTTCCATATATGTATTACCCAATACTGCCATTAGAGGATACTGTTGGCCCATATTGGTGCCATAACACCTTCTGTATAAGGGAAGCTTTTGTGTAATTCAGAATTTCTCAATAGTTAAGACACATTTTCTGAAACCAACACCCTCACAACTGTAGACACACATCTAAAACAGTCGACAAGGGAAAAAAAAAAAACTTAAAATTAAAAAAAAAAAAAAAGTTTCAAAACTCATGCATCAGTTTGATAATGTATTGCTTTTATACAGAGGCTGGTTGCTCAAATTATTATTTTACTATAAAACGGGTATGTTTCGACTCAAAACCAGTGAGGTTGGCACGTTATGTAAATCGTAGATAAAAACAGAATACAATGATTTGCAAATCCTTTTCAACTTATATTCAATTGAATACACTGTGAAGACAAGATGTTTAATGTTCAAACTGAGAAACTTTATTTTTTTTTGCAAGTAATCATTAACTTAGAATTTAAAGGCAGCAACACATTGCAAAAAAGTTGGCACAGGGGTCTTTTTACCACTGTGTTACATCGCCTTTCCTTTTAACGACACTCAGTAAACGTTTGGGAACTGAGGAGACCAATTTTTGAAGCTTTTCAGGTGGAACTCTTTCCCATTCTTGCTTGATGTTCAGCTTAAGCTGTTCAACAGTCCGGGGTCTCCATTGTCGTATTTTGCGCTTCATCATGCGGCACACACGGGCATTCAATGTTGGTTTTCGGCCTTGTCGCTTACGTGCAGTGATTTCTCCAGATTCTCTGAACCTTTTGACGATATTACGGACAGTAGATGATGAAATCCCTAAATTTCTTGCAATAGCTCGTTGAGGAATGTTGCTTTTAAACTGGTCGACAATCAGCTCACGCATTTGTTCACTAAGTGGTGACCCTCGCCCCATCCTTGTTTGTGAATGACTGAGCATTTCAGGGAAGCTGCTTTTATACCCAATCATGGCACCCACCTGTTCCCAATTAGCCCATTCACCGGTGGGATGTTCCAAATTAGTGTTTGATGAGCATTCCTCAACTCTCTCATTCTTTTTTGCCACTTGTGCCAGCTTTTTTGAAACATGTTGCAGGCATCAAATTCCAAATGAGCTAATATTTGCAAAAAATTACAAAGTTTACCTGTTCGAACAAGTAACTTGTCTTTGCAGTGTATTCAATTGAATATAGGTTGAAAAGAATTTTCAAATCATTGTATTCTGTTTTTATTTACGATTTACACAACGGGCCAACTTCACTGGTTTTGGGTTTTGTACGTTGAAATTAACAATAACACACAGTGAACACCTGACACACAAGGAGCAAAACCTCGGCAAAGATCTGCTGACCTGTTACCTCACTACTGTCCATACGCGGTGCTTTCAAACACACGTAACACACTTCCCACTGTTCGATACTGAGATCTGGCATATGCCACTTCAAAGCACTGTCAGTCAAACGACCTCATCAATTACCCTGTTAATCAAGAAACGGCATCAGTTGCACGGACAGGTGCTTCAGTACAAACTCACCCAACAGGCGTAAGCAGTGTAAATGGGCAACAGGCGCGTTTGCCTGTCTTCACCTAAAGCCACTTTCACACCAGACGTGAAACAAACTTTTTGCATGACAGATTACATTCAAAGTCAATGTAAAGACTCCAAACCCTGCGTGTATTCGCGTCTTTGCATTGACTTTGAATGTAATCTGTCGTGCGAAGAATTTGTTTCGCATCCAGTGTGAAAGCGGCTTAAGATGGAAGGAAAAGTTGCGGTGAGCGGAGGACGGACAGAGGGAATGAGAGGGTCAGTCCGTGGGGAAGGGTGTTGCAGAGGAAGAAGAGGGACAGGAAGTGGTTAAACTGGAGTAAGATGTGGACAAGAAAGGCGAGGACCACATTCATGGAATAATCTCTCTTTTGGTGCCCATTTTCTGCATCCCTTGTTTTAAATGATGCCTGGCACGCAGTCCTGTGACATTTACATGTATTTTTATTGGTGCAAATAGGACGAAGGGTCGAGAATTTCAAGAAGGACGAGGCCCCATATATTCAGAGGAAGAAGAGACTGCGGTTGTAAACATGGTTTTGGCCAATCATGTGGTGTCTCTATCAGCACCGAGGCGAAACCTTAAAAACATCATGTACAGATGAAACTCTTCTACTGACGGCCATTTAAAAGAAATTCCGCGCTGGTGAAAGACCTGCGGGATAAACGTGGCGAGAAACGATAAACACTTCAGAATTACAGGCCCTTTACACAGGCTCATGTATCGCAGACCTACACTGAACTACAAAATGTCATTTTTTTTGGATGCTGATGCAGTCCCTCATAAATGTGTGCATAGATGAGGCTGGGATTCACCTGACAGAAGTAAGGAGACACATCATTGGCCGCGGAGCTACTTGACTGTCTCAGTCCACCGCCATCCCGCCATGTTCTCCCTCCCTTAACCCCTCGAACCCCATCTCAGGAAGGCTCGCCATCTTCAGAGTCACGTCAGGATCTTCCTTATTCGAGGAGAGGACCTGCCACTTAACTGAGGCAGACTCTGTGTGAGGATTCCGGAAGTTTCTCCCCTCGCTGTCCTGCGAGAGAGAAGTTAGCCTATGATGCGGATCAAGTGCTCCAGCCAGTTTCAGCCAGGTGAAGAGATGATGTATATAGTTTTTTAAATTATTTCTTTTAATTGTTTCAAAATTTTTGATGTGTTTATGTATGTACTACCTGTATATTCTACTTACCCGTTTAATTCCACATCCCACATCTGTGACTGATGAAGGCATTATGTCTCATTTATGAAGGCATTATACATGCTGTATAAAGCCTTTATGAGCAACACTTCACCTAAGGTGTGACTGGTAACTCCACAGAATAAAACCATATAGTATGCAATGGTACTGCAAATAACAATAAAGGCGATAATCTATTTTCATCTTTAAATGTTTGTATGACTTTGCAGAACCATGATTTGGCTGAACTGTACACAGTGTTCCTCAGGGTAAAAATCACGGTTGACCTCATGGTGGAGGACGTCCCCTGGATCTTATCTGAAATATTTCCCCTCAGCTGTCAGCCTTAGCTCCTCCACCAGGGCAGCTTTAATTTGTACAGAAGCTCTGATTACTGATTTATGGTTAAAAATAGACTTGTGTTTAACCTGTGTTCAGTGAGTGAATGGAACTATCAGTTCAGAATTTTTGATGTTACTGTTTGTGAAAAAACAATGGATGTATCCAAATAAAATGGAGTTTCATGAGAGAATGATGTTCAGTGCTTTGAAAAAGGATGAAATGGAAACAAAATGCGAGTTAAAACAAGTAAAATGCGCTATAGGTTTTGAAAAATTCGTATTTCTTTTTCAATATAAAAATAGTTTTTCAAATTAATGTTGGGGAAGAAAGTGTAGAGTTTTCAAAGCAGTGTTTCATTTTCAGTTTTTTATTTATTTATTTATTTATTTTTTGAAGATGGCAGACTGTTTTGAATTTGCACTCAGAGTGTTGAGAGTTGAGAGTTCCTTAGGAACTGTGATAATATGATGAGGGAACTGACGGACGGCCTGATGCCAGAGCAGAGCTACTCCTGAGCAGCCAGATCTTGAGGAATAGATTCACCCAGAATAACTCCAGCCCCTGCTCTGTATTACACGCAGTGGACTCCTGACTGCTGTGGGGAAATTAACCCTGCCCAGAAAAGCAGTGTAAAGCACACGAGCCTTCCTTTGTGGGGGAAATAAAAAAGATCAACAGCTCAAATCACTAGAGTGAAGTTCATCCCTTTGCAAAGCCAACTTTATACATTTCAACTACCCCACCCCCGCAGAATCGTTTCAACATGAATTTTCCCTAAAACATCTTGAAGGTTGTGGGAAAAGCCCAGGAGTTGCGGCGTCAGAGGAGAGCCGGCTAATCCTGCCGTGAACTCAGTAGAAAAACTCAACCCGTTTGTGGAGCCATTGGAACCAGGCCGGCCGTGACTCATTAAAAACAACCCGACCGAGCCGCCATCCCCTTGAAACTCAGAGCTCCGGGCTAGCAGACTCTGGCAGGATCAGAGGCGCCCCGAAATCTCAGCTTCAAAAATACATCAAAAAACACTAATTTGCACATCTAAAAAAACTGACAAAAACAGACAAAATAACAATTATTAGGCTACGGCTGATTTTATTAAAAAGAAATAAATAAGATAAACTGTAAAGGAGAGAACATATTTATGCCCCTGTCCTCCAAAGAGGAAATGGGGCATTATGTCAACACCATGTCCATCCGTTAACTTTTTGTTTCAGTGGGATAACTATAACTCATCAGATTGATACCATTTCTTAATGGCATATTGGGAGTGGCTAGAGGAAGGTTCCTTTCGTGCGATATCTAATATGGCCGCCACAGCAGTCATCTCAAAATGCCCTTGATCAACATACAGGCGAGGCATATGCCACGCTCTGCGTTGCTCTCGTTTAACTTCTATTTTGTAAGGACCTTTTACACTCCATCCATTTTATGGGCACAAAAGTGTTCGCATAAATTAACATAAGAAAAATAAAGTTACTCTCTATTCTTGGATGGAAATCCCTGGCATTTGTCCCCCGCCAGACATCAGGACCCATACGCATTATGAACTGCAAGGCACCTTCCCTGCAGACGTTCTGCCTGGACTTTACTGCAGCGTCTTCTCTGCAGATTCTCTGCCTAGCCTTTACTGCAATATCTTTCCTGCAGGCACTTTGCGTGGCCTTTACTGCAGAATCTTCCCTGCAGACGCTTTGCGTGGCCTTTACTGCAGAAACTTCCCTGCAGACGCTTTGCGTGGCCTTTACTGCAGAATCTTCTCTGCAGATGCTTTGCATGGCCTTCACTACAGAATCTTCTCTGCAGATGTTTGCATGGCCTTTACTACAGAATCTTCCCTGCAGACGCTTTGCGTGGCCTTTACTTCAGAATCTTCCTTTACAACAGAATCTTCCCTGCAGATGCTTTGCGTGGCCTTTACTACAGAATCTTCCCTGCAGATACTTTGCGTGGCCTTTACTGCAGAATCTTCCCTGCAGACGCTTTGCGTGGCCTTTACTGCAGAAACTTCCCTGTGGATGCTTTGCGTGGCCTTTACTGCAGAATCTTCCCTGCAGATGCTTTGCATGGCCTTCACTACAGAATCTTCTCTGCAGATGTTTGCATGGCCTTTACTACAGAATCTTCCCTGCAGATGCTTTGCATGGCCTTTACTTCAGAATCTTCCTTTACAACAGAATCTTCCCTGCAGATGCTTTGCGTGGCCTTTACTACAGAATCTTCCCTGCAGATACTTTGCGTGGCCTTTACTTCAGAATCTTCCTTTACAAAAGAATCTTCCCTGCAGATGCTTTGCGTGGCCTTAACTACAGAATCTTCCCTGCAGATACTTTGCGTGGCCTTTACTACAGAATCTTCTCTGCAGATGTTTGCATGGCCTTTACAACAGAATCCTCCCTGCAGATGCTTTGCGTGGCCTTTACTTCAGAATCTTCCTTTACAACAGAATCTTCCCTGCAGATGCTTTGCGTGGCCTTTACTACAGAATCTTCCCTGCAGATGCTTTGCGTGGCCTTTACTACAGAATCTTCTCTGCAGATGTTTGCATGGCCTTTACAACAGAATCCTCCCTGCAGATGCTTTGCGTGGCCTTTACTTCAGAATCTTCCTTTACAACAGAATCTTCCCTGCAGATGCTTTGCGTGGCCTTTACTACAGAATCTTCCCTGCAGATGCTTTGCGTGGCCTTTACTACAGAATCTTCCCTGCAGATGCTTTGCATGGCCTTTACTGTAGAATCTTCCCTGCAAACGCTTTGTGTGGCCTTTACTCCAGAATCTTTCACTGATCTTGGTATAATCCAGAGAAGCTAAAGTTGCTCGATTCAGGATTTGTGATTGGCAGGTGATTGGCCAGTCCAGATCTCCCCACACTGGGAAAGTAATTAACTATCAGATGAGACGATCAGGAAGGGATTTTATATCAGCTAAACTTGGGAGAATCTTTAAAATATTCATAGGACCTACAGTGCTGTGAAAAAGTATTTGCCCCCTTCCTGATTTCTTTTCTTTTTTTTTTGCATATTTGTCACACTTAAATGTTTCAAATCATCTAACAAATTTTATTCAACAAAGATAACCTGAGTAAATACAAAATTCAGTATTAATATTATGATTTCATTTATTAAGGGAAAAAAAGCTATCCAAACCTATCTGGCCCTATGTGTCAAAGTAATTGTCCCCTTGTTAAATCATGAATTAACTGTGATTAACCACATTGAGTTCAATTTCACAAGCCACGACCATGCCTGATTACTGCCAGACCTGTTGAATGAAGAAATCACTTAAATAGAACCTGTCTGACAAAGTGAAGTAGGCTAAAAGATCTCAAAAAGCACCATGTCATGTCGCAATCTAAAGAAATTCAAGAACAGATGAGAAACAAAGAAATTGATATCTATCAGTCTGGGAAGGGCTGCAAAACAATTTCTAAGGCTTTGGGACTCCGGCGAATCATGGTGAGAACCGTTATCCTCAAATGGAGAAAACTTGGAACAGTGGTGAACCTTCCCTGGAGTGGCTGGCCTTCCAAAATTACTCCAAGAGCTTATTGACGACTCATCCAGGTGGTCACAAAAGAACCCAGAACAACATCTAAAGAACTGCAGGCCTCACTTGCCTCAGTTAAAGTCAGTGTTCATGATTCAACAATAAGAAAGAGACTGGGCAAAAATGGCCTCCATGGGAGAGTTCCAAGGCGAAAACTACTGCTGACCAAAAGGAACAAAAAGGCTCGTCTCACATTTGCCAAAAAAACATTGTGATGATCCCCAAGACTTTTGGGAAAATATTCTGTGGACTAATGAGACAAAAGTTTAACTTTTTGGAAAGTGTGCGTCCGGTCACATTTGGCATAAAACGAACATAACATTTCATAAAAAAGAACATCATACTAACTCTCAAACATGGTGGTGGTAGTGTGATGGTTTGGGGCTGCTTTGCTGCATCAGGACCTGGACAACTTGCCTTAATTGATGGAACCATGAATTCTGCTCTCTACCGGAAAATCCTGAAGGAGAATGTTCGACCGTCAGTTTGTGACCTCAAGCTCAAGCTCCTTTGGGTAATGCAGCAGGACAATGATCCGAAAGAAACCAGCAAGTCCACCTCTGAATGGCTTTAAAAAAAAAAAACAAGGTTTTGGAGTAGCCTAGTCAAAGTCTTGACTTAAATCCAATTGAGATGCTGTGGCATGGCCTTAAACAGGCTGTTCATGCTCTAAAAACCTCCAATGTGGCTGAATTAAAATATTCTGCAAAGAAGAGTGGGCCACAATTCCTCCACAGCGATGTAAAAGACTCATTGCCAGCTATCGCAAACAGTTGATTGCAGTTGCTGTCGCTGAGGGTGGCACAACTAGTTGTTAGGTTTAGGGGGCAATTACTTTTTCACATAGGGCCAGGTTGGTTTGGATAGCTTTTTTCCTCAATCAATGTAATCAAACAGGGTGAGGGGAAATCGGGGTGTGGGCTGAGGGGTGGTGAGGTTATCACACAGGGCCGGATTTATCATAGGGCCAGTTGAGCCCGGGCCCAGGGCCTCCACACTGAGGGGGCCCCCACAAAAAAAAGAAAACAAATTATTATTATTACAACCCCAATTCCAAAATGGTTGGGAGAAAGTGAAAATCGTGAATAAAATCAAAACGTGATGACTTTCAAATCACACCAGCCAGTAGTTTATTCACAATAGAACAGAGATAACATAGCAAATGTTGAAACTGAGAAATTCTCCAATTTCATCCACAAAATGAGCTCATTTCAAAATTGATGGCTGCTACAAGTCTCAAAAAAGTTGGGACAGGGGCCTGTTTACCATGGTGTAGCATCCCCTCTTCTTTTTAACACAAAGTGGAGGCGTCTGGGCATTGAGGAGACAAGTTTCTTGGGTTTAGCCATTGGAATTTGATCCCACTCTTCTTAAAAACAGGCTTCCAGCTGCTGGAGAGTTTTGGGTCTCTTTTAATTTAACCCTTATTTAACCAGGGAAGTCCCGTTGAGATTGAAATCTCTTTTTCAAGGGAGCCCTGGGGGAAGAGATGGGGAGGGACAGAGGAATTACACAGCCAATTAGATCAGGGGATGATTAGGTGGCAGATTGAAAGAGCCAGGTTGGGACTTTGGCCATGACACCGGGGAACCCCCTACTCTTATCGAAGAGTGTCATAGGATCTTTAATGACCAATGTGAGTCAGGACCTCGGTTTAACGTCTCATCCGGAAGACGGCGTCTCCTTCAGTACAGTGTCCCCGTCACTGCACCAGGGCATTGGGGATTATCCCGCCAGAGGGAAGATCGCCACCTACTGGCCCACCAACACCTCTTCCAGCAGCAACCTGGTTTTCCTCAGTGGTCTCCCATCCAAGTACTAGCCAAGCCCACACCTGCTTAGCTTCAGCCACGCAGCTGAAGCAGATCAAATTGTGGTATGGCTGCTAACCCTAATCCTGCAAAGGATTCAGGATTACTTTGACGGACTTTTCATTTAATTATGCGCCAAATGTTCTCAATCCGTGAAAGATCAGGACTGCAGGCAGGCAAAGTTCAGCACACCAACTCTTCTACTATGAAGCCATGCTGTTATAATAGCTGCAGTATGTAGTTTTGCATAGTCCTGTTGAAATACACAAGGCCTTCCCTGGTATAGGTGTCATCTGGAGGGGATCATATGTTGCTCTAAAACCTTTATATACCTTTCAGCATTCATGGTGCTTTTTAAAACATGCAAGTGTCCCACACCATATGCACTATTGCATCCCCATACCATCAGAGATGCTGGCTTTTGAACTGGACGCTGATAACAGGAGAGGTGGTCTTTCTCCTCTTTAGCCCGGAGGACACAACGCCCATGATTTCCAACAAGAATGTCAAATTTGGACCCGTCTGACGACAGGACACTTCGCTGAAAATGCTTGCATTTCATCATGCTAAAATAAATCTTAACAAGCTGATATGCTTATGCTAATGTAAGAATTCTAACATGCTAATGCTAATATCCGCATGCTAATGTAAATATACTAACATACTCATGCCATACTCATAACATACAGTAGGCTCATTTGCTAAAACTACTATGCTAATGCAAAATGCCAACCCAAGGCCATATTTAATGAAAAATTTTAACCTTTAAAATGCCAGAATGACTCATATTTAAGTTCTTTTCCCTTTTTCATGATATGTAAAGGCTCTTATCTTTATTGAAATTCGCAAAAATTTGAAATGAAGTTTCTCATCATTTTGGACATTTTTAACCACAAGTTTGCCTAAAAAGACTCTAAAATTATTCTTGCACTAGCTGCTACCCGCAACCCAGAGTGAAATTGCCATTTTTTTTGCGTGTATGACCGTTTTTGAAAAATCGGGCGACGTCACGTCCTTCCTGGTGTCCAAGTGGATATTCACACGGTTAAGAAATGTAGGAAGAAACGTGTACATACAGACATCGACCTCAAATATATGATAGATTAAAACCCTTTTATCATGTTAAATCAAGAAATTGACAAAAGAAATTTGACCCTAAATTTTCGCTTTAGGAAATAAGAGTATAGTCTTATCACTTGGCCATTTTTCAAGGAAAAAAAAAGGTCAAAAATAATTGAAAGGTTTTCTAATTTTTATGAAGTATGATGACCCTTTTATGATTTTTATTAAAACATGCAACATTTAGGAAAGGTGAAACTTTTGTGACTATTTTGGACATTTCTAACCATAAGAATGACAAAAGGACTCAAAAAAAAAAAGATTAATTTCTCTTTATGATGTATAAAGACCCTTTTAACTATCAATCTATAAGAGATATCACCACATGGGTTCAGGATTACTTTGACATGTACTAATTTATGCATTTAAATTTACAAAGTCCAGTTTTTAAAAAAAAGCTTTACCGCACAAAAATAGGCTGCATCTTCACTGCCCTGAACTGCTGTTGGACCATAACAATGGAAACACGTAGTCAATATTTCACATCTATTTTTGGTAGAAATTGACACCATGCACTCCAGACAAGAGGATCAGGACCATCTGGACTTATATGGGCTACAAGTCAAAAAAGTGCTGAGTGATGTCATAGGGTTCTGCCAGTGCCCTTAGCCTTCTGTGAATGCACCATCAGTGCCCTTAGCCTTCTGTGAATGCACCATCAGTGCCCTTAGCCTTCTGTGAATGCACCATCAGTGCCCTTAGCCTTCTGTGAATGCACCATCAGTGCCCTTAGCCTTCTGTGAATGCACCATCAGCTGTGACGTAGTGTTCAGGAACCACACGCAAGAGATGGAAATCAAACGTATGCCTTTAATGTGAGTCAAAGCTAAAACACAATTGCCAAGCCACAATACGAAATCAAAAAAAAAAAAATAAAAAAGTGTCGACTAGACAGGCAGGGGTCAGAACCAGGAAGACAGATGAGCAGAGGTACCTAGACGGTAGGCAAAAAGTCTTTGTTGAACAAAGCCAAGGGTCATACACAGGGCATCCAAACAGAAATCGTGGTCATACAAAAGTAGGTCAAAATCCAAAGAGACAAAACAATACAAGAAGGGCAATGGCAAGAATCGAAGTCAGACAAACTAGTCGAAGAAAAACAATACTCAATGGCATACACAGCGCTCTGCACAGAGAAATATTGATCAACGTTGTGACAAAGTCAGAACTGCAGTGAGGACTCTTAAATAGACAAGAGGGAAGTCCCATGTCATGCTGGGAACAGGTGAGCTGGATCAGACTAATTACAATGGGAGAATCACATGAGGGAAACCCTAACTACGTAAATGGGCAAAAGCCAAGACATGGACAGGAATCACACAAACGGCCCGTGACATTTAAACAGCTCTGATCAAGGAGTTCTAAGTGCGCAGATAACGAGTGCAGGAAAGTAATTAAGCACATGCGAGGGATCTCACAGAAACGCAGGGGGAGACAGGTGAAGCTGAGCAAGAGGCAGAGATTAGAACAGGGCGAATGCTGAGAGGGAATATGTATTAATTAGTAGCGGTGCAATTTTACAGATTTAATTAGAGTGCTCGTTAGTAAGTTAGTAATATATATATATATATATATATATATATATATGGTTAGTTGTGTTAGTAGACTAAGATACAAAATTCAAATGTTAGTCTTGTTAGTAATCAGAACAGTAAGGTGAAGGAAGTAAACAAGGATTGAAGGAATATTATTAAACACCAGAAACCATTAATCACCTGAAGCATGCGAGCACACAGACTGAACCAACTAGATCACAAGACACGGGAGACAAGTGCAATGGAACTGAAGAATGAACTGAACTAAAAACCTGAGTATTACAATAACCAAAAAGAAGAAAGACAAAATCATGAACAGTGAAAATGAACATAAACATGACAAAAAAACCATAACCATGACATCAGCGCCCTCAGCCTTCTGTGAATCCACCATTAACGGCAAAAGGTTCTCAGAGATTATGGAGCAAAGTGTGCTGCCTTCAAAGCAACGTCTTTTCTGGGTATATCTGCAAATATTTCAAGATGACAATGAAACTGGATTCTGGCCTTACCTTGCAAAGGTAAGGCCAAGTAAGAGGAGGGTCTAAGTGCTGAAATGTCCTGCAGTCCTAAATAGCTGATGCATTTTGAGATTCAAAATATGATAAAGCTGAGCCCATACTGTTGCACACCATAAGAATTGTTTGCAGTACAAATTTTTCCAACTACAGAGTGCAGCAGAGTTTGAATGAAACCTTTGGCAGCAGAGTGCATCTGGGTTTGAATGAAACTTGTGGCAGCAGAGTGCATCTGGGTTTGAATGAAACTCTTGGCAGCAGAGTGCAGCAGACTTTGAATGAAACCTTTGGCAGCAGAGTGCATCTGGGTTTGAATGAAACTTGTGGCAGCAGAGTGCATCTGGGTTTGAATGAAACTCTTGGCAGCAGAGTGCATCTGGGTTTGAATGAAACTCTTGGCAGCAGAGTGCATCTGGGTTTGAATGAAACTCTTGGCAGCAGAGTGTATCTGGGTTTGAATGAAACTCGTGGCAGCAGAGTGCATCTGGATTTGAATGAAACTTGTGGCAGCAGAGTGCATCTGGGTTTGATTGAAACTCTTGGCAGCAGAGTGCATCTGGGTTTGAATGAAACTCTCGGCAGCAGAGTGCATCTGGATTTGAATGAAACTCGTGGCAGCAGAGTGCATCTGGGTTTGATTGAAACTCTTGGCAGCAGAGTGCATCTGGGTTTGAATGAAACTCTTGGCAGCAGAGTGCATCTGGGTTTGAATGAAACTCTTGGCAGCAGAGTGCATCTGGGTTTGAATGAAACTCGTGGCAGCAGAGTGCATCTGGGTTTGAATGAAACTCTAGTAGGATGAAAGGCACTAAGCGCAGGCGTTGCAAAACCGCCACAACCCTTGGAGCTCTCTGCACATTTCACACATTTCATTTTCAGAGAAGAGCACAACGCAATCCCGCCTTTGTGCCCCCTCTCACGGCCAAACTCGCTGAAGGTCAAGTCTGGCAGAGGGACAAAACAGGAACAAAAAGGCCCTCCAGATCCGCTCGGAATCAAAGCGCTTTTGTAAGAGCAGACAGAATGAGGGGAGCGCTGATCAAAGAGCTCCTGAGAGAGGATGAGTATCAGACGCTCGGAGGGAAGGCACGCCTTAGCACAGCTGCTCAGTGCTCGGCTCAAATCGATGGATTACCTGTTCGCTTGATCAATCGTAATTGGATGGGCCTGCCTCTGTTAGCTCTTTCAGTATCAGCCTGTACAGGCTAAAATAGTATTTGCTTTGGATTCAAATGCCAGTCTGCGTCTGACAAAACATTCCTGGATTATCTGTGGAAATGAGATTATCCTCCTGTGCGGGCTCAATGCGCAGGACAAGATGAACTGACAGCAGAAGAGAATTTGAATTTAAAACAAACAGCGCATTGATTGCAGGCCTTTCCCACAGTGACTGGGCTTTGATACACACAGACAGCGCAGGGGACCCCTCTGGTCACGGGTGGATTTTAGAGTTTGGCACACTCTTGACCCTTCCCCTACCTCCCCATGACAGTGTCTTTCTATAAAGCACCACACAGATAGAGTTGAATGACACCGAGTAGAATGCATCGTTTGAGCGAAATCCTCAGCAGTATATTCAGTGATGATGGACGATTACTGACCTCCATTTCTACATCTTTATGTCCCGTTCTTTATGTCTACAGCTCCAATCACAAGGGTGAGATTCTCTTTTATCCTTCACCTCGCAGAGGAGTCAGGAACACAGTCTTCCAAATGCTTACAACCTGTGGTTTTTGGGAAACAATACGAGGAATGCATACAAAAAAACAATCAGAGTGCATGAAAATTAAGTCAAACCTGAAACAACAGTATACACCTAGTTTCCATGGACACAAGGTCATTGTAAACAGCAATATACCACTGGTTATTACAAACACAAGGGGCTTTAGTTTGATGACCTAAATGCTGTCATCAAACCCAAGTGCTAACGATATTGTTGATTAATGTGCCTAACTCCATTCTGGTAAGTTCTCGACAGATGGCGACAGTGCAGCTGTGGCGCTGTTATCAAAAGGGTTGGTCTACACTGCATTCATTACCTGTGGGTGTGGTGGTGGAGGGAGGGGTTGGGTTTCATTAAAGCCAATCAGATCAGTTGCTGAAATTTCCCTCAACCAGTGCTTTAATGCTGCAGTGAACGGGAGATTTTGTCTTGCGCAGAACAAGCACTCACTTGAGTTACTGCCGCCTCCTTCAGTCCTCTGAGACCTGTGTTCCAGTGTGGTAATCTGTTCAATGATGTGAGGCAAAAAGGGACGCAAAGAAGAGCATCAAAGCGCTTTGTATGAAAGGGGGCCATTTTAACTGTGCACGAAATGGCACTCGAGTTATAAAAACAAGGGCGAGACGGAGGTTAATAATTTGTTTAACCGTACTGCATGACATGACTCAACACGACAGGATATGACATGACATGACATGACATGACATGAATGGCAAGAACAGGCCCTTCAGCCCAACTATGCTCGCCAGTTTCTTTATACTATTGTGAATATATCCCTTCAGATACTCAATGACTCAATGGTATCTAGCTTTAAGTCAAGCCTGCTCTTGAAAACCCCCAAGATCTCTGCCTCAACAATATGGTCAGGCAAGCTATTCCACATTGAAATTACTCCTTTGGGTGAAGAAATATTTCCAAGTATCAGTGCTAAATTTATCTTTGGTCAACTTCCATTTGTGACCCCGAGCTCTACTCACAACACTTGGTTGAAGGAATCCTACATAATTCACTTTGTCAATCCCCTTAACATATTTAAAGACCTCAATCACCCCTGAGTCTCCTTTTCCTAAGACTAAAGAGATTAAGGATCTTCAGCCTCTTCTCATAGCTTTCATCTTTTATACCTGAAATAAGCTTAGTGGCTCTTCTCTGAACTTTCTCTGGAGCCTCTATATGAAATATATGTGATTGAATAACACCAATAGCTGGGATTCATTCCCCAGAAAGCTGCCGTTAAGCAACAGTGCTCGCATTAACAGGTGGTCTGAGGGAGTGAAAACGTAAACAAAGTGTTCGACAGGAACATCACACAATGTCATCTATACTCAGTGATACACCCTCTTATGCACAGTTCAACCCACTGTATTACAAACGCATTAATGGCTGAACACAAAACACCGAAATGGGCTAAAGCAATTATCATGCAATCTGCCACAGACAAAATTGTGAATGACACCCGTGTTTCCATTTGTGAAGATCAGAAAATAGAACCCAAGGAGTCTATCAGCCCCAGCACACACCTGATCCTCACGAACACCATTACATTACATCACACACCTGATCCTCACGCACACCATTACATTACATCACACACCTGATCCTCACAAACACCATTACATTACATCACACACCTGATCCTCACGAACACCATTACATTTTATCACACACCTGATCCTCACAAACACCATTACATTACATCACACACCTGATCCTCACAAACACCATTACATTACATCACACACCTGATCCTCACGAACACCATTACATTACATCACACACCTGATCCTCACGCACACCATTACATTACATCACACACCTGTTCCCCACGCACTCCATTCCATTACATCACCCACCTGATCCTCACGAACACCATTACATTACATCACACACCTGATCCTCACGCACACCATTACATTACATCACACACCTGATCCTCACGCACACCATTACATTACATCATACACCTGATCCTCACGAACACCACTACATTACATCACACACCTGATCCTCACAAACACCATTACCTTACATCACACACCTGCTCCTCACGCACACCATTACATTACATCACACACCTGATCCTCACGAACACCATTACATTACATCACACACCTGATCCTCACGCACACCATTACATTACATCACACACCTGATCCTCACGAACACCATTACATTACATCACACACCTGATTCTCACGCACACCATTACATTACATCACACACCTGATCCTCACGAACACCATTACATTACATCACACACCTGATCCTCACGCACACCATTACATTACATCACACACCTGATCCTCACGCACACCATTACATTACATCACACACCTGATCCTCACGCACACCATGAGGTTACATCACACAACATTATCGTCATTTAGCAGGTGCTCTTATCGAGAGCGACACACCACACAAAGTGCATCCGAGGGATCATAACCGTGGGGAACCCCAGAGGGGTTCAAGTCATCTAAAGTGGCAACACACAGGCAAGACCTTTAACTGTAAAATTATAAGCCTCACCTGCTGGGAGAGGAGCCCATCGGGGAAATATGATCATTATTATTATCCTTAGATAATTATCATTGCCTTGCTAAAAATGATTTTAATATGAAATAAAACTCCTGACCTTTGAAAAGGAGAGATATGGAGCAGTGGCAGAAGGGCGGGATTTGGATGTTTGACGATAGTCCTTGAAGAGGAATAAAATGACCAGGAGTGAACTGGGTGGAGTCTGGAGATGCAGTGATGTCACAGTGACATAAAGGCAAAGATGGAGGCTTGTTACAATCATTTTATTTGTCCTTCCTTTTCACCTTAATCCATGCATCACCCAGAGGGCTGCTTTTTCCTCAAGGAGTTGGGAACCGGAATGTTATACGTTCACAACGATATCTTCATCATGGAAACCAGAGAGCAGCTTTAGCAAAAATATCGTATCTATATCTGACATATACTGTAACTTTTTAACATGTGGATTTACCATTATCTGTTCACTATGCCTGTAACTGGTATATAACTTTAAACCAGGGCTTCTGAACCCTCTCCTGCGGCCCACCTGTCCTGCGTGTTTTAGATCTCTCCAGCACAGGTGATCCAAATGATCAGCTCATTATTAATCAGCTCCTGGGGGTTGATAACCACCTGATCAGTGGAGTCACCTGTGCTGGAGCAGGGACAGGTACAGAACATGCCGGACAGGTGAGGCTCCAGGAGAGGTTTAAGAAGCTCTGCTCTAAACAGATGTTTGAAAGCACTGGGACATTCCATGACCCAAATTCATTATCCTTCATCTGCTCCGCACTTCTGTTCTTGGTCATGTTCTTCTCCAATGGCAGGAGCAAAAAGCAAGGAAAGGGGCTAAGGAAAGGAAGGAAGGATGGATGTGATAAATGAGAGAGTGAAAGGAGCCCATCGACCTGAAGCCGATTTGCTTGATGGAGAGATGCAGGACCTGGATGTACCAGAGCTGCATGTGGAGATTCACAAGGTTTAAATTACTCTTATCTTTTCCAGCTAAATAACTGACGTTGGACAAAAAAATGGGCTTTTAATTTTTTTTTAGGGGGGGGAGGGGGGTGAATCACGTAAATCTCACTACAAATGTGGTCATTTACTGCCATCTATGACCAGGCTGGCCTTTCAAAAACAAGCAAACAAGCAAACAAGCACTCTAATCTAAAAATCTAAATATACGCCAGTCTCAACAAGCACTTCAGTCTTATATTAGACTTTTACACAGTCTAATTTCACTTACCCTCCCTGCACAGAAATGCAAAAACTGCAAATGCAAAAAAAAAACAAAAAACATTTAGGTGGCATAGTTGGGCAAATTTCAGGCTTTGCCTACAGCGGTAAGGATAAGATGAATCATGTAGCAGTTTCAAGTGCACTGACATTTCTGCCCTGGATTGAGAAAAAAGATTCTTAACCCTATAATGCCCCCTGTATCATATATGATACACCATATTTGAAGGACCATGTCCGCCTGCTAGGATGCAGCACAATCACTACTGCTCACTGTATCATATCTGATACACAGTGCTGCCACCTAGAGGGAAGAAGTGAGATAACAGGCAGAGTCTCTCCCCTAGTCTCTCACTTCAAGGTAGTAGCTCCCATGTGAATGGGAATTCATGAATTTCTTTGGACTTTGGCAGTGAAGTTCGGCATTCCAAGGTAAATAAGACACAAAAACATATTCTTATACATGTTAAGGGATAGCTGTAGATAGTAGAGAGCATATATATTGATATTCAGAGTGTTGAGTTCTGGAGGGGTGCTGATTTTTGGCTTTATCAGATATGATACTCCTGGATGTATATTTTGCTGTCACAAAACCTAATGATGAACAGTGGATCTGAATACTACCCTTCAGTACTTCAAAAATATTACTGGGTCATATTTTTCCAATAATGATGACTGTGTCTGGGCATTATAGGGTTAAGATTATTGGGACAGAAACACTTTGTTCGGGTGAGATGAGGCTGGCGGGAGGAAGGTGTGAATAGGACTCTCACTGAATCCCACGGTGATGTTCGCAGTAACTGCAGAGATGAGCAGATACACAGGCGGCTCAGATCTCACCACATAAGAGATCTGAACCACTGAACCACCAGATCTGAACCACTGAAAGAGAAACAAACAGCAAACGGCAACTAAATCAGAGACAGCGCGCACAAACAAAACCTGAAATCTCAATTACAGAATGAGTTACTGCAGTCCCAACCCCAAAACGCTTGAAGGATATGGAGAATGCTCATAAAAACAGAAAGTGGTGATTTCTAAATGTACTTCGGCTTGTTTTTCATTGCAGAGAGTATGACAACAAGATGCTATGTCTAATCACCTTAACCCAGCTCATAATTATGCCCATTTCAAGAGGTGCATTCTGACTGGACATCCTCTCTTTAAGTGGATTTTTTAAATGCACATTAATAAGATCTGTCGCACAACAGGAGACTATAAGGGACCAGAGCCACTCTGGGTGTCCCGCATCACATGACCATAACTATTATCCCTTAACCCTGCATCAGACTAACATAACTCTCATCCAGCACAGCACCGCTGTTCATGTTTTACTCGACCCAACAGCTGCTGTGAGAAACCCTTCCTCTGTTAGCTAACATGAGCAGATGTGCTGTAATGTCCCCTATAATTTCAGAAAATTATTTGAATTTCTATGAGTATAACAATTAAAAGTTTGCTGAACTTCCAGATAGTTTCCAAAAACTATATTTTCCCCCACTCCATATTCACTCCGGTGCTGATGTTTAAGCTCTCTGTTTTCAGACTCACAGAGAATCTAATACAGCGAGAACTGACCACATGTACCACAATTAACCTGTAGGGGTCACTGCTTGGCAAAAAATAGCACATAGTGATTTTCAACTCTTGAGCCAGGTTTTCTATATATTGGCCGAACATGCAGCTGTCCCTTTGAGTAACTTATACGCAGCACAGACACGTCTATCTGGGAAACAAAGTGATATTCCAAACAGGCAGCCATCTCTCGATGGTGTAAGCATGTGCATATAATTAGGTGTGCTTCATTGGTCGGGGCAGCTATGAAATCTCACTGTCCCGTTCTCTCACTCTCTGAAACATTAATCCTCAAAAATGAGGTGATTGATCAGTGCAGATGAGGTGAAGATGTGATCAGGCGATCAATCAGTGCGGGTGAGGTAAGGGCGTGATCAGGCGATTAATCGGTGCGGGTGAGGTGAGGGCGTGATCAGGTGATTAATCAGTGTGGGTGAGGTGAGGGCGTGATCAGGCGGTTAATCAGTGCAGGTGAGGTGAGGGCGTGATCAGGTGATTAATCAGTGCAGGTGAGGTGAGGGCGTGATCAGGTGATTAATCAGTGTGGGTGAGGTGAGGGCGTGATCAGGCGGTTAATCAGTGCAGGTGAGGTGAGGGCGTGATCAGGTGATTAATCAGTGCAGGTGAGGTGAGGGCGTGATCAGGCCATTAATCAGTGCGGGTGAGGTGAGGGCGTGATCAGGCGATTAATCGGTGCGGGTGAGGTGAGGGCGTGATCAGGTGATTAATCAGTGTGGGTGAGGTGAGGGCGTGATCAGGCGGTTAATCAGTGCAGGTGAGGTGAGGGCGTGATCAGGTGATTAATCAGTGCAGGTGAGGTGAGGGCGTGATCAGGCCATTAATCAGTGCGGGTGAGGTGAGGGCGTGATCAGGCGATTCATCGGTGCAGGTGAGGTGAGGGCGTGATCAGGTGATTAATCAGTGTGGGTGAGGTGAGGGCGCGATCAGGTGATTAATCAGTGCAGGTGAGGTGAGGGCGTGATCAGGTGATTAATCAGTGCAGGTGAGGTGAGGGCGTGATCAGGCTATTAATCAGTGCGGGTGAGGTGAGGGCGTGATCAGGCGATTCATCGGTGCAGGTGAGGTGAGGGCGTGATCAGGTGATTAATCAGTGCAGGTGAGGTGAGGGCGTGATCAGGCCATTAATCAGTGTGGGTGAGGTGAGGGCGCGATCAGGTGATTAATCAGTGTGGGTGAGGTGAGGGCGTGATCAGGCGGTTAATCAGTGCAGGAGAGGTGAGGGCGTGATCAGGTGATTAATCAGTGTGGGTGAGGTGAGGGCGTGATCAGGCGATTAATCGGTGTGGGTGAGGTGAGGGCGCGATCAGGTGATTAATCAGTGTGGGTGAGGTGAGGGCGTGATCAGGCGGTTAATCAGTGCAGGTGAGGTGAGGGCGTGATCAGGCTATTAATCAGTGTGGGTGAGGTGAGGGCGCGATCAGGTGATTAATCAGTGTGGGTGAGGTGAGGGCGTGATCAGGCGGTTAATCGGTGCGGGTGATGTGAGGGCAAGTGAATCACTGCTCTCCAGCCGGCAGGATTGGATGCGAACCGACAGGAAGTGGACAGGCTCTGTGCAGGAAATGGAGTACTCCAGGGAAGTAGATATCAGATTTGACATGATAGATACAAGCTAATCTTATGTACCACAATGTAAAAGTAATACAACCAATAACATCAGTCATCTCTGTGCTTGCACCTAAAGTAAGGATATATTGTGGACACATTACATAGGAGTACTAAAACAACTTATTATTTTATTATCCTTTATTTAACCAGGTAATAAGCGCATTGAGATTAAAGACCTCTAACACAAGGGAGACCTGACCAAGAGAGGCAGCAACACACATCTACACCACAATGCGCTACCGAACCAATTCATTATCACTGCAGAAATCACTGTAACAACACATTGATAACTTGTTAATGATGCAGTAATGTTCTCAGCGCTGTAATGGAGTTCTGTATTAAAGAGCAGCTTGTGTTGTGTTCCGCAGATACTGTATAGTTCTGTCTCACAGAACTGTGACTGTGTCCTTTGGACCTAAGTGCACTAAACAACCCTGGTGTGAGTCGATTCAGGGCGACATGCTTTGTTAGAGGGTATCTCACTCAAAAATACCACTCAGTCGTTTATTCTCAGGCATGTCAATCAATAAGGCCATTTCCCAGGTAACAGAATTGATCTGATGAAGAGGGTAACAGAGCTGAGGGCTCCCTGTGCGACTATAGATCGAGTTACAGCTCATTTCTAAGCTGCCGACTGAGGGCTGTACACTTCCTCGTTTATCACAAAGCTTGAGTCCTCAACAGGGGTTCTGGTATAATCGAAAATGACCAAATTCACAAAACATAAAATGTAGCTACATAAATAACACAAAGCAAAAAATTAGTGTTTAAACTGTGACAACCTTTTCACCATAAGCCTCTCTCATGACAGTTATGAATGGAAATAAAAGAACAAAGGAAGGTTTTTCTTTTGGGGCATCAGCTATGTATAATAATGGCCAAATTTTAAAAATGTTTTTATTGGGTTATTTAGAATAAACTTTACTCTCTAAAGGGTAGCGTGTACAGATGAGGTGGGGTTTGATAATTATTTTTGTCGATAAGGGGGGCTTTGGGGCCCACAGGAAGATGACAGAGAACCAAAAATATTTAATTTGACCAGGAGAGGTCCGCTGAGAGGTTTTTGGGGTCTAAGTCTGACTCTTAAGTCCCATTCGAAGGCTTGAACCAGTGACAGCTCCCATTCGCAGCTCCAATGTCGGCAAACAGTAGTGTGTTTTCATGGTGTAAATAAATGTATGTTTCACGAATGAGTTCTATTAGCTAACTGAGGTGTATTTGCTTGCTTCTGACTGGGCGTTTCCCCAGCAGGGAGGTTTATTGCTTGACAGGCTGACGCACGATCCCATTTCCCTAAAAGGCTCTGTGTCTCTATGGAGAAACTCCTCAGCTGTGTCTCAAATGATAGACCATTTACTGACAATACGCCCACCATGATGCACCACAACAATCAGAGCAAACATTTTAAAGGTAAGAATATTCTTTTGGGGGAAACTATTGACCTAACATGGAGAGCAGCGGGAATATCGTCATCGAATTATCGCACAATGCATACCACTGAACACACCTAGCTAGCTTGCAGTGCAAAACAAGCATTGGCCAGCCCAGTATAGCTCGCTAGGAAATGTTATCATCTAGTTTCATAAGCTCTATACTACCGAGAATTATAGTGAAAATCAAACCGTTGAACTCAAAAGTAGGGGTTAAGCCGTCTCAATATGACATTGATCAATGATAGCTGGGCTTATATTTATAAATTCCTGCTGTCTGCATTGCGGCATCTGTTACAGCGTCCGTCATCTTGTGGGAATTTCTGCAGATGACCTCATGCTAATTCCCATCATACAGCAGAGCGTGCGTAACTAAATAAGGGTGCCCAGTGTTTGTTTTTGCACACTCACATTCTCAGAGGAAAGGGTACACTGTGTTTTTGTTGTACACTGTTGTTTGTGTGGTTTTCACACGTACTGTTTGGACTACAGACCGGCAGAGAACAGAGAGCAGCAGGTAACTGTGCAAACTAAGGCACTGCGATCCTCAGTCAGGTTCGAGTGCCAACTTCCACACAAGCGCTATCCTAACATCTTAGCAAAAAAACACAGTCTTGTTTTTATTAAAGTGCGTCTCTGCTTGACGGCCAGCGAGCTGCAAACTTTTATTAAGAATTGGTAATATATAAAGTGCATATAAAAAAAGAAAACCTAAAAAATGCGATTCCTTTTCGTCTTGCATCCCTTGAGAAGGGTGCATCACATCCAAGACTCTGCGCAGTCTGTGAGTTATAATTGATTGAAATGGCAACAAATAAATGTTGTGAAAGAAGTGTAATATTTTGGCTTAAATCACTTTTATACGCAGGGAACAAGCCTGAAAGGTGGCAGCCTGGCACTTGCAAATATTAAAAATACATCCAGTTATAATAACTCCGAAAAGTGAGCCGTTTCTGCGCATGAGAGCACACACACACACGCACACACACACACGCACACACGCACGCACACACGCACAGGCACGCACACACGCACACACACACACGCACACACACACGCACACACACACACACAGGCACGCACACAAACACACACGCACGCACACACACACGCACACACACACACGCACACACACACACACACAC